>CM031609.1:36597010-36645343 GCA_018398815.1 Conus ventricosus | reverse complement strand
CAACCAAAAGGCCAAAACGGGAAAAGGGGAAACCGGCGATGGAGTTCCATTTTCGAAGATCGAAAGAGGAAGGCGAGGTCGCGAGTGCCGAAAACAAAGGCACAAAGGCGAAGATCGCGTGGTTAAACAAATGAATAAAGCACACAAACCAAAAGCCCCACCGTTCAAGAATGAAAGGGTGAAGCGCGCAAGCCACAACAAAAAGCAAAGAATCAACACAAAGCTATCTTAACACAACGGCAAAGAGAAGGCGAGACAGAGCACAAGACTTATCTTGCTTGGACGGCAGGCCGAGAGAGAATGAGGTATGGGAGACTGACACGGCTTTCTTCCGACGGCGGAAGTGGGTTGGGCACCACGTGACTGTCTTATCACTGCTTTAGCCACACAAAAAACTTCGGCCGGGCAGAGCAGACAAAACTCCGTGAATGCTATTGTCTGACATGGTACAGTATATGACGCCAAACAGTTCCTCAATACATCAAACTAAACCGTGTTTATGGATCTGGATAGAAAATGTTTAATTTAAAGCGATGGTAAGAAGCACCTAGAAACGCATGTTGAAGGAACTATGAACAGCTAGAGCCCTGAAGCACACAAGGCCAGTAAGAAACTGCTGAACCACAGTATTTCATGTCAAATGAACGGAATCTAATACCCTTTTCACTGCCTAAAAATAGTACAAAAAAAGGCTTTCCCAGTGCCGGGGAAATCTAATGATTTTGGGGGTAATAATTAACAAAAAATTCTAGCTCAGAAACAACAAAAGAAAAAAATGAAATCATATAATTTTGAAGGAAATTGAATGAAGATTTTGAATCTGGGTTTCTTTTTGTTTTAATTTTGATAATAAAAAGTATTTAGGCATTTACATTGGATAGATTTTTTCACGATCAAAACATATATTTTTACCATTTCATCTTCACATCCAAACAAGAACACAAAGCAAAAAAGTTGAAAAAAAGTTTGTATTGTCACACTACACCTGTAAATGAAAGTAAAACAGTTTAGAAAGTCTATCAAGACACTCCACTCTATGCAGACAGACCAGTCCATGACCAACCCCCCCCCCCCCCCCCCCCTCCCCACCACGCCCCCCTCAGGGCCCTTCAACCCTCTATTTCACCCCTCATCTTCCCCCTACCTTTCCGTCTGCCCCGTGTCACGCCGCGAGCAGGCCACGCTCCCCTCTCGCGCTGACTTTCACATCACTGGCCACTAGCACACAGTGCAGAGTACACACTAGGCTAGCTCGTTCGACGCAGTCAGCTGAACACACACATGAGGTCAGACAGCCCTACTCAATAACTGATGATATGGTCGGCAATTCCACCACTATCATCATCTCATCTTCATGCTCGAGTGAGTCGTTGAATAAAAGATTATTGTCTTTGTCAAAAATCATCAGCAGAGCCTGCTCAGCTGTGTAAATACGTTGATTTGGTCACTGGGCTTGTCGAAGGCTGCGCCGCCATCTTTGCAAGCGAGACGAAGTGCTGGCTGGTCATCCAGTCAGTGATGAGAATAAATGGGCTTTCCCCTCACGTGTGGTCATTTACATATTATTTTAAGACTACAGACATATAAGGCTTTCTACGCACACTCTATTTGAGTCCGTTTATGAAATAGTAACGAATGAAAATTCAAGAAAAATGCATGACGTCAGTGGACGGCCCATAGGCACTGGGAAAGCATTTTTACTTTGGCGTCAGCTGACGGCTTAACCTTTCTGTCCCCGATCCGCCCTTTTCCGCCCGACCCTCAGGCTCCTGATCCGCCCTGTTCCGCCCGTTCGTCAGTTGGCTGATTGTCTCGGTGTGCCTCCCTTATTTGGGTTGACCACAGTAATAAGACAAAACCGGTCGTTATCCAGGTCTTTCCTACCTTTCTCAGCGCCATTTGCAAAAGCGGTTTGTGGCTTTTTTGATTTTCAATCGATTTTTTGGTCATCCATCGACTTCCGACTACGATGGAAATGACCGCGCTCCGACAGTGACAGTGACATGAGCTTGACTGTGGACACAAATGTTCAATATGAATGTGTTTCCGACCGAAAATGACGACTGATCAAACGACATTGATCTTGACTCTGTCGACAGCGACAGTGACTTTGAAGTTGCAGAAGGAGTGAATGCGAGTAGTGACAGTGACTCGGACATAGGCGACGCAGGTGCTTCTGATGTCGGTGGATGTGCACAGTCATCGCAGTGGGTCAAACAACGACTTTCGGACTGAAGTTCGTGTGTTTGATGCATACAGGGGCCCCCCACATCCACAAGTGAATCTTCGAACACCTTTTGATTATTTTTCACTTGTTTTTCCTTTGGACGCATTCCATCTCATGGTCAGGGAAACCAACCGGTATGCAAGACAAACGCGCATGGCTGCTGGTCTTCCAGAAAATTTCATGTCAGTGATCCGTGTGTGACAAAAGTGATCAAAAGCAAAAATATTTCCAGTGACTGTGTTGTTTGTGTGTGATCATATTTGGATTATATAATTCATTACATCTGAACCATATGGTGAGTACAACAAAAATATTTGAGTGTTGTTTGTGTTGTGATGCCTGCCTTTCTTCCTTCCTACTAACACCTGCATATAGTTAGAAATATTATCAGTCATAGGAATCTTTTTCTCACAAACACAAACTAACTCATGCAGATCAAAAAGCAATGCACTCCAATACATTTTCAGTAAATATGGTATGATTTTGACCTGTTTATCTTTATATTTTAATTTTTTTTTCCTGCTATGTAACTGCTATGTACTTAAAAGCGTCACAAAATTTCACGTATATTCCTAGCTACCTGTGTAACTACTAACACCTCACAACACCCATCAGTTCTTTTCAGATGGTGAACCTGACCACTTGCCACCAAAAAGGTAGGTGTTATAAAGTTGATGGGTGTTGTATTGCCTGTCTATCATCTATTTCACTGACGTAGGTGTGTTTTCCAGTAAAATCAGGTGTGTGAGTGTTGAGCCATAAAAATATTTTCACATCCCCCTAAAATAACAAGTGCAAACCAAAGTTCAGCTTTCCATAGATTTTTTGCTGAAATTTTAGTCTTTTATCCATTAGTTTTATTTTTTTACAATTTTTAAAGTTGGTAACCCAATTCGGGCAGCAAATTCCAATATAAACTTAGTAGTCTAGGTGTACTTCTGTCATACGAAATACAGGACAATGAAGGTTAAAGGCACTCTTCGGGTTAAATGCACTTGTGTTTCTATATCAGCCAGACCTGTTTACATTTAAACTGCTACTGGTGTACATGTCAACAAAAATGAACACTTTTGCTGTAAAGAGTGTGTGCAAAATTCCAAATATTTGTCGAGGAGGAAGGAGGGGGGGGCACTAGGTTTCCTCTTCACCAGTCATCACACAGTACCATCTGACTGACTTCAATAAAGACAGGTTCTTTCTAAAACAAATTATTTTCAAACTTGATTCATCAGCATACTCTACCACACAAACTCATACTCTCTTGCCATTTCTTTCTTCTTCTTTTTTATTCTTCTTTTTTTCTTTTCAGGCAGGCTGCGAAGAAGCAGAAACTGCCTGACAAGTTTTTTGTGCACTGAAGTACGCAAGAGTTGTCACTCTAGTCAATGCCCCCACCATGGTTTTCTTTCCACAAGTGAAATTACTATCAGCTACTTCATCTCTATACATTTTCTATGTATTTCATTTTATTCGTCATCTTCACTGCATTTTCACCAAACATGTTGAACAAACACGGTCAAATTGTTTGAGTAAACAGATCCAATCAACTGACCATTCAGCACCAGTAACAGTCACAGAAAACTGACAGTAAGCCAGAATGCTAAAACCGATGTCTGCTTAGAACATGAGCTAAAAAAAGAAAGCGACTCATGGCAAAGGTATACCACAAGAAGAAACTCCTACAGGGATGGATGAAACGTATTTCTACCATCAGCATTATTTCCTATTTGCTTATGAAATTAAAAGTCCCTTACACCATCAGCTAAACACAGAACAGGACTTGCACCAGTCAAAGAAAGAGCATATCCAGCACAGCTCATATGAGTGAACCATACATGCATATAAAAGCCTTCCTTCCATCAACATCTTGCAAGGAAGCTCCCCACCCCCACACCACATCCCATCCCCCCCCCCCCCCCCCCCCCCCCCCCACCCCCCCCCCCAACCCCCCCCCGTTACACCCCCCCCCCCCCCCCCCCAGAAAAACTGATATACAGTGAAAGGAGAGAGACACCAGCTGATGGTGTTCAATGCACAGCACATTGGCACCATGTCAGCATGGTTTTTGTGTTCTATCAGACATTCCAGCACATCGTCTGCATCCGCATCATTCTCCAGTTCTTCTGTTCCGGCATAGCAACAGACGCTATATACAGTCTGCAATGCTCTGATAACATGCGTAATAACAAAAGTAGTACAACTGCCTTCCTTTCCTCGCTCAGCACCTCTAGTTGTCTCTCTTCCCTTTCCCAGTCATCTATCAAGATCACACTTTTCACACCTCACAGGTTATATCATTTCATGATTGTGTAGTGTGTAGTGTGTAGTGTGTGTGTGTGTGTGTGTGTGTGTGTGTGTGTGTGTGTGTGTACACATGTATATGTGCTTATGTGCATGTGTGTGGAGGAGAAGGCAGGGCCATGTGTCAAAGTCCCCGTGTTTGTGCACATGGTTGCATGCATGCATATATGCATGCATGATTATGTGTGTGCTTGTTTTTGTGCCCACAAGTGCTATGAACTTTGTACGCACTATTAATAGATTAAATGCCATAACAATCCATTATCATATTGTTATAATCATTACTACTAGTACATTTTATAACACTCCTTGTAACACACACCCCCCCGCCCAAGCACACAAACACGCACACACACACACACACCAACTCACATCACAGAACTTCTTGATCATGGGTGTGCAGGACTTCATGAGGATAGCATCCATATGGATGTCCTCCGATTCCTCCTCTGTGAACTTGCCGATCGCCCTTTTACATTCTTTGTTCAAGAGTTCATAGTTCGTCTGGAGACACTCCAGTTCCTAAAAAAAACCAAAAACATCAAACATGTAATGAAAGCAGTGGATCAATAAAGGAACACTACCTCTGTTTTTTCAGTTCTTTTAAAACAACATTTCTCCTGGTCATTGTTGGTGGACAGGGTCTTCTGAAAGACTTTCTTTATTACCCTCCTCCTTTCTCCCTCTTGTGAGCTGACTTGAAACGTAGTGACAGCCCTGATGTGGCCCTTCGCGGTTGGCTGGGCTATAAGCAATATTAACCTTTCTTACCTCACTCCCCCTCCCCATCCCCCCCATCATCAAGTACTCTCTGGAAGACAAGACTTTCACACTACACATTCCGGCTATTCTTATGCGTAGCCAACATCTACAAACTTCCTGTCATTGTCCTGGTTCCAGGACATAGAGCTATTAACGTAATCATCAAAATGACATTCACCAGATAAAACATAACTGCTGCAGAGTCACAGGTGTTGTTGTTGTTGTCGTACCCTGGCTAAAAGACTCCAGGGATCATCCAAACAGCCGAAGCACTTGAACACTATGGTACAAATGCATCAGCTGGGGATGAGAACATTACGTGTGGGGACCGTTTTTGATTACCCCGCCAGTGGGCAGCCACACTCCGACTTCGGGGGATTTTGGAGACTGATAATGTTATGCTAGGAGCTTGTCACAACTGAAGACAATCCCCGCATAACTATGCAGAGCATAACAACATTTTGATGTAGCCTTGGTGTTCTAGCCCATGTCAATTGGCCTGACACAGCTTTAAGCCAAGGCAGGGAGTCACAGGTCATAAGCTACACAATCTTACGGACTAGACTGAAAACAAATCCCATAGTCAACAGAGCTGCAACACTCAACACCGCACGCATGCAACAGAATGACCTTAATAACAGTTGTGACTCACCGCCCCCTTCTCCACATCCTCTTTGTCTTCGGAGCACTTGTCTCCCAGCTCCGTCAGGCACGCCTCTTCAATCTCAGGGTGCAAGTCCACGCTGTGTGCTCGCTGCCGCATGACCCGCTGAACCGCGAAGATGCAGGCTCTGTTCAGTTGCTGAAAGCAGACACCCTCTGTTGGGTTACATTGCTCTGTGCATCTGGAACTCTCAGAACCTCCCCCGGAAACTTCTGAATAACTGGGTGCTGAACAGACTTAACTGAGAGATACGTCTACATGTAGATAACAAAAAACTTTTTTCCACAACAAAAGGAAGGGTAGGAGATGGGGGAAAGGGGCTGGAGAGGAAGAGGTGGGCAGACTCTTAACAGGGCAGAAAATCAAGTCTACTCAAAGAGGGCAATGTTCCTTTGACAAAAACAAGATTTTAGCAAGAAAGGGAAAGGGACCAGCCGCCGTGGCGAAGTGGTTAGCGTTGCGGACTCCCGGCTGGGAGGTCGTGGGTTCGAATCCCATCAGAGTCATGTGGGTTTTTTCTGCCCCGACCGGCTCCTACCCAGAGTTGAGTTTGCTGCGGACTCAGTTGGGAAGACTGGGACCACACAGTCGAGTTTCATCCACTTTATGGATGCGTTTCTGAGAGTGTTGCTCAAATTTCATGACCAACACTGCAGGTGCCTGTATCTCTCGGGTCTGGTTGACGCCAGGATATATTATGAAAGGAAGCGTAGAGTACAGCCCTGTCATGTAGTCTCAGACCGAAATGGAAATCCGTAGCATCATCTTAATCATCCTCATTCCCATTGATCAGCATTTTTTTTAAAAATGTCTCAAATTCTGTGGCCTTCATGCCCTGCTCTCGTGGTGACCTCAGCTTTGATGTCCTCTCCGCGTCTGTGGTCTTGGTTTGGTTCCGTCGGGGTCACCGGTATCGGCGAGTCCATGGGGGCTGTCGTTGGACGGACATGGTGGCGCCCTCCGGAGGGAGAGCTCACTCACGCCGGCTCCGCGACTAAGCAATTATTGTCGTCAGTAGGGGGCTTAGTAGGTGGTGTCCTGCGTATGTTAGATCAGAACAGGCGCCACTGAACACCACCGAAGTGACTCGGCAGCAGTGCAGTGTCTCCTCCGGTGGGTTGCCTCATGACGACTTGACATTGACTGCTCCCTGTGGATTGCTGGTGCCGGGGCTGCGGCGGGGCTGACCGGGCTGTGGCTGTGGACGGGGTGTCCGAATGAGCGGCGTGGGTGCACTGCCTCTGAGGTAGCGCAGAGGTTGGGACAGCAAAAAAAAAAAAAAAAAAAAAGGGGGGGGGGGGGGAAGGAGAGAAGTCAATTAGGAGATTAAAAAATTATTAAAAAAAGAAACAGAAAAAAACCAATGTTTCAGAGAAAAGAAGTTTGTGAAGAGCCAAAGAGATTTACTGAGAAGGTATTTTCTGGAAAAGTTTTACTGCATCATTGTCAGATTTCAGCAGGTTTCTCTGCACCCAGAACTGATCGAAAAATATGCACACACATTCCTGATCATACTCACTCACTCTCTCTTTCTCCCCAGAATGAACATGTCTCCCATCACACTGATGCACTGGATTTACTTGTCAAACTGAACATTTTTCTCTGCACAATTTCCTCATAGGACAGTTACTCGTCAGAGGCCCCTTTTTATGGGCAGTTCTTCATGTTACTAGTGAACGCTGCACTCACCAGGTCTTGGTTTATTATCCTACCCACAAGATGATCACCAAAACTACAACTTGAAAGTCTCATGGAGAGAAAAATCTCAAACCACTGACCAGACACATTCTGTCTTTTGGCTGTCTCATCTTATTATGTCCTCATAATTACATTACTCCCACATCACTCTTTTAGGATCCCCCCATACAAGACCACACTTGGCCTCCTACCATCACAGTTTCTGAACTAGCAGTCTACACAAAACCCAACATCATACCATCATAAGCAAAACCTACAGAAGAGACTCAACAATTCTGCTGTCTCACTTTTGGTGTGAAAATCCTGTCAAATCATGGGCAAGGAAAATGAGTGGGAAGGGCAGTGGGCGCGCGCGCGCGCACACACACACAAACACACACACACACACACACACAGAAAAAAACCAACAGGTGTACTCACAGGAACATTTTCATCCTTGCCATGGTGAAAGTAGTGGCGGCGCAGACAGGCGAGGACCAGGGGTCCCTGGTCAGGGTCTGCTCTTTCAGGGTCGGCCCAGTTTCCTGTCTCAGAGCAGTGCTTCCTGGCGTCTCGCTTGCAAGACTTGAACAGGTCAGGGTCAAGCCTGCAGACAGCCAATCAAGAACGTGCGTGACTCTATCTTCCACATTTTCATGTTAAACTACAACATGAAATGCCAAAGTCAGACTGGACATAGAACAGGAAAGAGTGAGAGAGTGACGAGAAAATGCAGACAATTTGGAGTACCAGTGATCAATAAAATTTAGAACAATTATAGAACATTTCATATTAGACTGTATGAAAGAATGGTCATTAACTGGACTGAAGAACTATCTTAAAGAAAACAAACATCTGTATTGTAATAACTGTGCTAGAAAAACAAATGTTTTCATGCAAGAAAGGTCAAATAAAATATTGCCATATGCATGGAATGGTGGCATTATACAGATGTCAATAAAAAATTTTAAAAAATGGGAAAAAAATCTGTCCGATATTTATCAAGACATCAATATTTCAAAGACACACACCCAAGAAAGTAAAATTTCCAGTTTTTCTTTTCATTTTTTCTTCTTCTTTTTTAAAGTACACTGAAGAAAACCTTACGTTTCATTACTTGGCAGCTATATCTATCCTTATCATCTCCCTTGAATTTCTTTGCCCCCTAGGCATTTTACCTACCCCAGTAAAACTGTAGTTATCTTCCTCTTTGGCACTAATGCACCAACAGTGCTCATAACCCATTCACAACTGCACACTCTCTAGCTTTGATCATCATCTGAAGATGCTTTCATGTGCACAATCAAAACAACAACAACAACAAATAATCAAGTCCAATAAATATATAACTTTCAACACTTGCATCTTGTATTTAAAAGACAAAGAGGAATATCCTATATAAAAGCCCAAGCACTCCCCTGCGATACACTGGAGGGGGGTGGGGGGTGGGGGGTGGGCGTGGTCTGCATTTCAAAGCAAAACACAAACTGGTCACTTATAAAATGTGTTCCAGAACTCAGAAGTGTACAATTAAATGCAGTTATTTCCCTTTTCCAATCAGCTTATAACAACGTAATTTTCCATGAAAATGTTAGCACTGTTCAGCAAATTTTTCAACTTTTATGAACATGTGAACATCAATACAAAATGAGCATTCACAATCAATCCATATATAAACACATTGTGGTAAGGAAAGAGTTCATAGGCACACAATCACGGCGTGTCTAGGTCAGAGGAAAATGGAGGCAATTTCCTACTCGAAGCCATGAAACAGTGTGGACCCAATTTCCTTTAAAACCTACTAAAATGTACATTTTCTGCAAAGAAGCGCATTAGGCAAATATATCAATGCTGATATTATTTCACATCTGAAGGGTTTGAACAAACCAACCTTCAGTCAGCAACCCCGGTACCAAACACTGCACCACAGAATAAAAAAATAAATAAAACCAAAACAAACAAACAAAGAACGCACTCATGCGTTTCCATTACAAAAGAAAACCTTGTTTTTTAATGTTCCTCCTCCTTGAACATCTCACACATTCCTTCTGACACACAAAGGGACAACAATGAAGATACCTGAAGTCCCGGGCAACAAAGAACTGGATCTCCAGCAGTCGGTCTTCACACTCATCAGTCATTTCATCCTCATCCATGTTGTCCATCAGGCAGTTGATGATCCTGCCAACATCCATGAACTTTGTCAGAAACACCTTAAAAACAATTTCACAAAGTAAAAGGTATCCTTTCCATACATACAGTCTTCATCACCTTGTGTGGGGGAACCTGGCTAGCCTACGTAATGTGGCAAAGACTCTTGTTCCGAAGTCGGGGGTTCTAATTTCACAGGAGACAGCTACACTGGAGGAGATTTACCCTCCATGGTTAACATCTGCACAGATTCTAACCCCATTCTAGGGTATTGGATGAGACATGGTGTGTGAATGTATGCATGCAAAATCTGTGCACATGTGAAAACCCATTCCACCTTTCAGGTGTCTTTCCTTAGATAGAATGTGGCTGCCCCAACAGCGGGATTAAAAACAGTCACATACACAAAAATCTCAACTATGGTGAACTTCAGAATTCTCACAGAGAAACGAAAGAAAAGAGAAAGAAAGAAGGAAGATATGAGATGTAAAGGAATGTAAAATCTCTTGAACATGCATCTGGAGTGAATCATGAACTACATGGTCCCACCTCCAGTCTCCTGTCCTTTCTGTCACTTAAAATAGGTGTTCTAACTAAAGTAGGGAGGACAGGGTAGCCATCTTCTGATCTATACCATTCAAGAAAAAAAATTTGTGTGGTCAATGACAACAAAAATACACTCCCCTAAAAATTGCCATTAACAGTTCACAGAATATGGACACAGACAAAGATTAGTTTGCAAACAACCTGTTAGCTTCAAAAACAGAAAAGAAGTGAGATGGACGTTCCCAAACTAACTCGAAAGATCATTCCTTGCCAGCCTGACTATCCTACATGATAGGGGAAAAAAAATCAACTTGTCTGTTTCATACTGTCTGTAAACCTTTGAACAACCACTTTTTTTTTCTCATATAGCAAACACGTAAATGTCATGAAACTGGGGTACTGTGTTAAAACAAAAACAAGAACCAAAATCTGTTAGTCCAAGTCACACAGTTTTAAGTTAAAAAAAACCTTGTAGTGGATTGTATTTGAAGCGCCTGTGTCTGTTTTGTGTTTCTGACATTTATGACACACCACTATGGTCACTTACTTGCACAGGGAAGACCCAAACATCAACCTAAGCAATGAATTTCGCTTACTGTATTGACCGATTTCATTTACATCCACACAGATTACACCTGTGTCCGAGTCATCAACAATTCAGCCAACATTAAACCCAATAACTAACTATCCACCCATATCCAGCTGTCATTAAGGTACTTGGGAATCTTTAAGTGTTAAGAGACCATGTTTGGCAGCATTCTTCTTCTCATCAGCAGTCACATTCACATCTTGTCCAGCTTCCGGCATCTTGTCCTTCCACCCGCCATTTTCTGTCCCGCATGTCAGCATGGACTGGGCATTCCTGTATGGACATGCTGAGCCATTTGCTCAACTTGCCTGCACTAAGGCAAAAGCAATCTTCAGTTTGTGTTAACCTGTTGTCTGCCTCAGTGTGTGGTTCATACAGAGTTATTCTTGCCTCATCAGACACTACAGCACCTTAATCGATTCTCATAAACTAAAGAAAGGAATGTTCCAGGATATTTCAGTTGGTGTACCTGGCTGATCCATTTAATTCAGTTTTAGATGACCAATGAGATCAAACTGTAGTGTGATGGAATCCAGATGGCAGTTGAGTCCCCTACCCCTCAGGCTGGCAGTGGTTGAATGTTGGCTATGAGCTAATCTCTTTTAGCACTCACACATGCAAAGTGGGTGGTTGTAACTACCACCCCCCCCCCTCCCCATTCCACTCCACCCCACCCCCATCCCCCCTCCCCTGGAGCCAAATCTACTGACAGTTCACCAAGTGTTCAGTGGATGATTATCTTGTAATGTATGAAACAAGACTGGGGGTTACTGGTGGTCACCCCATGTCAGGGGCATGACACAGGCATTTCCTATACAGTGGTTTTCATCCGAGTTCTGTCTACACAACTTGTGGATTGGCTTTTCTTGTTTCGTTTTGTTTATCTGTGAGCTGTGCTCACAGCAGAAGGGTCGAAAAGAAATTCAGCTTTCCCTCTGGCATAAATTATATGAAAAGGTAAGAATTCTCAAACTGTCAACCTTTGCATGTCCTCAGCAAAGCCTGAACCTGGTAACCTTATCTGCTCTATCCAACAGGTGTACGATATCTGCCTTCTGTCTCCTAATGTTCTTGATCCGGATCTACCGCTCCTGAAGGGCAACTGGTCGCTCAGGCTGGTCACCTGCTACTCCCTGGTCTGCAACTTCAATTCCCATGATAGTGCAGTGAGAAAGGTATCCACTGCAGTAGCGTGGGTCTGCACAAGTCTGATCTGGTTTTTGTCAACTGCCCCTGGTTGTCCCCAGACAGGGCTTCCAGGACCGACAGTGTCTGTGAAGATGAGCACCTGTCAGCAGGGACTCTTGGAGGCAACTGTCAGGTCCTCTGCTGCTGAAAGAGCTCAACCTCTGCCGTCTAGTTGGAGCCAAACGTTAATGTCGACACATCAGGAAACCTGACAGACTCCAACCTATGTTAACTACCGCATTTATGGTTGATCCATCTGCATAGCAGTGCATCCAGGCTTCTTCTGGGAAGGTCGCTACAATCATGGCCAGTGTCAGTGGTTTATTTTCTTTTTTTTTTCCCTCCAAAGCAACAATTAATGGTAAACACCAAGTACTTTGATTTGAGCTGAAAAAGTTTTAAAACATTATTTCTCAATACATGCTGAGAGTAACAATCAAGTGCCAAATAAGATGCTAGTCCATTTAACACGACGGTGGACGATTAAGCAGTTCATATGCCACTGAATCAATATCAGCAATTCAGAAAACAGCATAGACTGCCCAAATGCATTTGCAATTGTTTCAAACTTCGGTGGTGGTATAAATGATGACCAAGAAGTGGGAAGTCAGCTCTGATATAACAGATTGATTCTGCATTATTTTAAAGCATGCGAATGACCGGAATGATCAGTTATAAACATCAACAACGCACACAGATCCACAGCAAACTACATCCACATTCAGACTTTACACAAAAAAGGAAGCAATTTAGACTTGCAAGATTTCAGAAGGGTTTTTTTTGTTCAAATCAGTACCATTGTTTCATGTGTTCCTCTGTGTTCTAAACAAAAAAAGAAAAGAAAACACAGTAGTAAAAAGGTTAAATAAACTGTCCTGAATCACTGGTTCTCATAGTTTTTTCTTAATCACTCACAATACAAGGGGGCAAAAGAAAACTTTGGGGCATTGTTAAAAACAATCAGGCCTAGTCTGAACTGTTCTCATGTTTGCCAGTTATTTCTCCAACACCTGATGTCTTATGTTATTGTCTTGAACATAATATATATATAAACCACAAGTTGAGAAACACTTAAAGGGCGAGAACACTTGTTATTTTGAGATTAATTTGTACTTACGCCCCACCACCAGGTCGAATGTGAGAGCAGACAGCGGTGACAACGTCGCCACAGGCCATCTGCAAGGGCTTGTCCAGTCTGTAGTCCTCGGCAACATTGGTTTCCTTCAGCAAGCGCTGCAACTGTAACACACATCACAGTATGTACAGATGGAGCTGACCTCTAGAAACATGTGCTGTTACTATCCTTCGCTCCCAGTGCACTACCTGTCACAGGCTTATCTTCCTACTTTACACGCCTTACGTTTGTCACTTCCTGCCTGAACTCTATGTGACACCCGACAGACGACTGACACTTGTTCATCTCAGTGTAGGCGAGTAAATCTGCTCTTGTTCATCTGGAAGCTCAAACAGTATGACACTACAAACTGAAAGGTAAACTAAAACACAAAAATTCTTCTGTTTTAAGTCCCAATCTCCATCTGAAATTGTCCAGCTTCATCAATTCATACGATCAATTCCTCAGGCACTAGAAGTTTGCTTCTTTTTTTTTTCCCAATCACTAAACAAAACAGTTGTCAGCTGAATTCACTGGTATCAAGAAAACTCAACATCCAATTCAACTTTCTCATGAAACAATGCCAAAGCTCATCTATTATTACGTGCATGATGTATGTTTCAAGAGTACATTGCTGTTTGTTTAACCTTTACCAGCCGAGTCGTGACAAAAGTGGACGACAGGATTTCTCTCCCTTGAGGCGCGTCGTCCAAGTCCGGATGACGGACAGACAGCAGTAAATTCTGCCGTGTCGTCCACAATCAGACGACGGGAACATAAAAAATTCCTACACTTTCCATGAAATGGTCCAAGGGAAATAACCTCTGTAACTAGTCTTGGGGATGTTGGAACGAGTTGTCGACCATACTTTCAGTGGCCTATTGTGAACTTGGCTGACCCCAGGCAGAGCTTAATCTAGGATTTTTGAAAAAGGGGGGCAGTCCCCCCCTCATATCAAAAAAGGGGGGCACTCCCCCCCTTCCCCCCTACAACCCCACGTTACATACCTCCTCCACCTTTGTACACAGACTTCAACACACCTTGATCAAATCATCTAGATTAAACAACCACCTTGGGGCGACGTAAATACGTTTGGTTTCTTGTGTTTCAAACACAATTCACATCGCATCACACCGTCTTCAGCTTAGGTATCCAGGCCACTTCTTCACCCAATCGTCTTAAAAACCAGTGTTCCCTTGCACTGGCACTAATTTTGGGCTGCTTCTCCGAGCTTTTGGATGTAGTCGCGGTTTCTTCATGATCTTCTTCACCCTCGCATGGCAGAGAATCTTTTTTTTTCTCCACTTTTTCCTCCACGAAAGTCGAAGTCCGAATAGGGTGGGTGCACGCTTCATTTTGGAAAATATCCAATATGGCGCCTTAAACTCTCGCAACTTCTCGTCGGTGATCGAGAAGGAGGAGGTAAACCGCCGCCGATTGGTTGATTTGCACTAACAGCCAATGAAATATCATGAATCGATTCACTCCTGCTCAGTCCTAGTTTCAGTTTTTCAAGCAGACGACAAACGAGCGCCCGCAACGATCAGTCAACAGGGCGGGCAGTTCTGCAAATGTGGGAGTCTGCCCGCGTTAAGACTCGATAATTGCGGGAAGGAACAGATTTTCGGGGGATTGTACCAATCCCGCGCTCTAGATAAGCATGCCCAGGAGCTTTGAAACAAAGAAACTGTTGGCGGCACCAAAGCGGCGCGCGGCACGTATTTCCTGTGCCAGAAAAAATGTCGGTCAGGCAAAGGGGTGGTAGCAATTTCTCGCTTAATGAAGCGCTTGAAATCGTATTACAAAGTGGATCTGGTGATGAGGGGAGTTGAGTGTTTGTTCTTTCCGTGACACCTAACACAAGACCGTCAGTTGCTGTAGAGCTACCGTAAAAATAAATTAAAAAGTGGCCAAATCTGTGCGTCGGCAGGGAATGAGTGCTGTGCGCAGCGTGCGGCCGCAGGGGATCGTGCCGCTCTCGGCTGGAAAGCATTAACTCTCACCTGTGGAGTATAAGCAGAAACACACAACCACAACAGCAATATCTCTATCAAAAATGGTATGTTATATAACGTGTATACAAATCATGTTCTTTATTTGATAGTGTATAGTGGTATACTGTTTACTGGACTTAGTTGACATCTGATGAAAGCTTCAGTGATACTCTGGGCACAGCCTTCTCTTTTCTTCCTCGACATCGCAGTGTGCCTGGTATTTCCTCTTTCTCTTTTCATAAACTGGACTTACAAGCACCTTCTGCCAAGCACACTCGACAACATTCATGGCATTCAAAACCACTGCTAAGAGTGCACAAGTGGCACTTGGTTTGAGCTGGCACTGTTCCAAGTTCAACACTCTCAACTTGTCTGAGGCAGTCTAATTCCCATTGAAAGTAGAGAGCAATTGTTTTGGGGGTTTTTTTTTCAATTTAAGCTCTAATGCAAAGGATCAACTGGAAAGAGCAACCAATGCTTTATTCCAATAACCATCAGTCTCTGCACAAATTTCAGCTTCAACAATGACTGAACTGAAATATGACAGTAAAACTAAAAGATTGTTGGAAAAAACACCTATTGATCCAAATAAATCTAACTAACAACAAATTAAAATAATGTTGCAACTTGTTCTAAAACTGGTTCAGCAATGTGCCACCCCTGTATAGCTGCCATTTTGCAATTTTGCATTGTAAAATAAGTCTGAAACACAACAACAAAACCTAACAAAACAAACAGTGTGTGTGTATATATATATATATATATATAGAGAGAGAGAGAGAGAGAGAGAGAGATTAGTGTGGTTTTAAAAAACCCAAAATGAAACAAATTTGTAGATTCTATTTTAAAAAACCTATTTTAACTAATATATATACAAATATATAATATATAGCACTTCATTTAAAAAATATTTTTAACAAATATATATATATATATATATATATAATGCCGAACAATTAAGCAGCAGGGAAAACAAGAGCAGGTTAACAATTCTTCTGTCATTACATTAATGACTTAGTAAAGACTTGAACTTTTTTTTTTTTAAAGGGGGGGAGGGGGGTTGAAGGTGAAGAAAATGGGGACATCAAATACATATGTGTGTATATATATATATATATATATATATAATAATATATATATATATATATATATATATATATATATATTTATATATGTTAACTATATACAGTCTCTTGAATAAAGAACACAAAAATCTTAACGAGTTTTTATGTTTACTTGTCTCATTATTATGTCATTCAATATAATGTTTGAACAATCATCTGTTAACCTTTCTATCCCCGTTCCGCCCTTTTCCGCCCGACCCGTCAGGCTCCTGATCCGCCCTGTACCGCCCGTTCCTCAGTTGGCTGATTGTCTCGGTGTGCCTCCCTTATTTGGGTTGACCACAGTAATAAGACAAACCGGTCGTTATCCGGGTCTTTCCTACCTTTCTCAGCGCCATATGCAAAAGCGGTTTTGTGGCTTTTTTTATTTTTAATCGATTTTCTTGGTCATCCCATCGACTTCCGACTACGATCAAAATGTCGCACTCTGACAGTGACAGTGACATAAGCTTGACTGTGGACCAAATGTTCAATATGAATGTGTTTCCGACCGAAAATGACGACTGGAATCAATCAGACATTGATCTTGACTCTGTCGACAGCGACAGTGACTTTGAAGTTGCAGAAGGAGTGAATGCGAGTAGTGACAATGACTCGGACATAGGCGACGCAGGTGACGCAGGTGCTTCTGATGTCGGTGGATGTGCACAGTCATCGCAGTGGTCAAACAACGACTTTCGGACTGAAGTTCGTGTGTTGATGCATACAGCCCCCCCCCCCCCCCCACATCCACAAGTGAATCTTCGAACACCTTTAGATTATTTTCACTTGTTTTTCCTTTGGATGCATTCCATCTCATGGTCAGGGAAACCAACCGGTATGCAAGACAAACGCTCATGGCTGCTGGTCTTCCAGAAAATTTATGTCAGTGATCTGTGTGTGACAAAAGTGATCAAAAGCAAGAATATTTCCAGTGACTGTGTTGTTTGTGTGTGATCATATTTGGTTTATATAATTCATTACATCTGGAACCATATGGTGAGTACAACAAAAATATTTGAGTGTTGTTTTGTGTTGTGATGCCTGCCTCTCTTCCTTCATTAACACCTGCATATAGTTAGAAATATTATCAGCCATAGGAATTCTTTTCTCACAAACACAAACTAACTCATGCAGATCAAAAAGCATGCACTCCAATACATTTTCAGTAAATATGGTATGATTCTGACCTTTTAAATCTTTTTTATTTTTATTTTTTCCTGCTATGTAACTGCTATGTGACTTAAAAGCGTCACAAAAATTTCACATATATTCCTAGCTACCTGTGTAACTACTAACACCTCACAACACCCATCAGTTCTTCTCAGATGGTGAACCTGACCACTTGCCACCAAAAAGGTAGGTGTTATAAAGTTGATAGGTGTTGTATTGCCTGTCTAACACCTATTTCACTGACGTAGGTGTGTTTTCAGGTAAAATCAGGTGTGTGAGTGTTGAGCCATAAAAATATTTTCACATCCCCCTAAAATAACAAGTGCAAACCAAAGTTCAGCTTTCCATAGATTTCTGCTGAAATTTGAAGTCTTTTTATCTATTAGTTTATTTTTTACAATTTTTTAAACTTGGTACCCCAATTCGGGCAGCAAATTCCAATATAAACTTAGTAGTCTAGGCGACTTCTGTCATACGAAATACAGGACAATGAAGGTTAATATAGATCTGGCAGCTTGGCTCACGAATAAGAATTCAACCATGTCATCAATGTTTATTGCTCAAACAAAAATTAATGAAATTTCCACCTAAAATGTCCAGAACACTATCAACATCACCTTGTTTTTAACATTTAACAACAACAACAAATTTTGTAGGTCTGCAATATCACATCTGTAACTGATGCTGCTTTGTCACAAACTTCAATAGTAAGCAAGAGACTTAACTGTTAAATCGCTTTTCAAATGTCAACCTCAGAGTTTTTCAGAAAGATAAATCTTGTTTTCTTACATGAAATCTCAATGAAACACTTCTGTGACTTCATCACCAGTTATAATTCCAAATAATCTACCATTTCTATGATATCATACCAACACAGCTACTATCATAGCTCACAATACTTCAGTGTCTGCCTTTTGTACTTACCACAATGTTTTCTTGTAAAAACTATCCAGTCCAAATTATTTTTTCCTTAGTTCTGGCCAAGTTCACATTTGAATGCTGCTGAATTATTGCAGGTTCCAAAGACAGACCGACATTCGAGTTTCTCTGCAGAGAATGTCAAATCTGGCATGATCCCCAAAACCTCATCAGTAGATAATGTTATCATGACTTAGTCTGACTGGGTCAGGATGCAATTTATTTTCCATGCTGATTGGTTGCCAGCAAGTCTAGAACGTCTGGATCACATTGTTGTTGGAATAGAATCAGAATCCTAATTCACCAGCGATTCTCACTCACCGTCTAGTAGATCTGCTGGTTTGTCACGATACGTCTCATAAGCGCATGCACGCTCATGCACACGCACACACACACACACACACACACACACACACACACACACACACACACATGCATGCACACACACAAAGGCAAACACACACAAGCTCACAAACTCTAAAAGCATTACCTCGCCTCTACACTGATCACGTATCACTTGCTTTCTTGGATCCTGAATTCGTGCCTGTGCTCTCGCCAAAGCCATCAAACAGTGCATGGTATTTCCCCCTGGTTCCAGACCTTTGCACTCCTGCTCGATCTCCTCACTGCACAGGACTAGGAGGTCAGGGTTCACTCGGTAATCTTCCAGCAGCCGCTGACGCACCTTGATCATCTCCTGAATGCAAACCGGATCCACTTTGCTCTCGTCGCCTAAGAACCCAACACACAACACATGCATGAAAATAGTAGGAATCTTTTATCTTACTCTTTTTTGCATTAGCAGTATGTCACAGAAGTGCCATGAACAAGGATGTTGCCTAAATGCTGCTGTCTGAGAGTTCATCCCCTGAATGTCAGAGGGAAATTGACAAATCTTGGCGGCACCGATCTCCTCTCCAAGTATCTTGGTTCATGCTGTAAATTTTGATTGCCATACCCTACTCAACACCTCCACCAATTACAGGATTGTTATCTGATCTACTTGGGTCTAGACATGAAGGGGATTTAACCACTAGCAGACCTGTGAGATCAGAAAATTCCCACTCCATACTTCATTAATCAGGTGCTGCTGAGGATCCTCGTGCATGCTGTGTATTTTGCTTTCCATGCCCCACCAAACACCTTTACCGATTACAGGACCATTATTATGCATATATGATTTTCTATGTGGCAGGGGTGGGAACTGGTAACAGACAGGGGAAAATTTTTTTTCTTAAGGATGCATATCTGTGCAATCTGGTGTATTTTGGGCAAATAAATGAAACATTCAGAGAGCATAAAATATGTTTTTTTGGGGCACGGTTTCATCTATAGATCACATGCAAACATTACAAAAATACTCACCCTACTTCGAAAAAAAGAACATTGAAATGGATGCCTGCTTTCGTTTACTGGATATCCACTTCACGTGGTCTTGCAGTGCAACAAGCCCACGACTGGAGTAGTTGACTTCTTTTTCACACAGAGAACAAAAAGCGAGTCCAGGAGCCAGAATTTTTCTCATGAATGTACACAGCCTTTCGTTGTCTGCTGTCTTCTCCATCCACTCCCATCTCCATGGATTTTTTATGTTGCTTTCGTCAAATTTCTGAAGCCCGCGCTTTACGATGTCTCGTCGGTACGCCATTTTTGAATGTATCCAGACCTGACTACATCAGCAAACCATTTCCAGTAGCACAGACTTCTGTTTCCAGTAGCAAGACCCTCTAACCAGTAGCCACTACCTCTTCTTCTTCTTCCGTTGAGTCTCCACAATCAACAGGCTGATTATTATGAGATTATAAACGGGGGATCTGCTAAAAAAAAAATAAAAAATAAAAAAAAACCCTATTCTAATTCCTTTTCATAAACATGAGATTACACACATTCATACCACAAAGTGACACCCCCCACCCCTAACTTACCTACTCACTAGCCTACACAAAAAACCCAACCCCCCAAAAAAAGGTAAAAACTAAGTGCGGAGCTGCCAGCAGGCTACCACGGTCGCTTTTCATTCATTACTATGGACTAGCTGGCCCCAGGCTGCAGTAGGCAGCTCAGGCCCGCAACTTCCTTCCGCTCATCCATGCACGCAACAAGACAAGACCTCGGCCAGGTTTCAAACAAAGTACGATCCAATAGCTTTGTTCTGTTTCACAATTGTTGGATTTGTGTTTGTTCGTCTCTACATGGTTGAAGACATCATTCCTGCCCCCGTGTTTCACCGAGATCTGAACTTTGCACAAATTACAGTAGGTATAGTGTGGATCGCCATTATGACTTTTCACTATGCATGGCCATTCTTCCGTGTGACTTTGCCTAAACGTCTGCTCTGCCGCACGAACTCTTTTACGTTTACATTTGCTCGGCCCGCTTTCACTTCCCTCGAGACACCGTCTTTCACCAGGTCGTGGAGGTGTTGAAATCTTCTCACAATCGCTTTCGCTCGCCGGTGCCGCCATTATCGATTCGAAGAGACTGAATGACTTGCACGCATGCGCGATAGGAACAGGAAAACCAAGTCCGCTCAACCTCGCGTCTAACGGAACTGCTCTACTCACTAAGCGCAAAATCTACTAAAACGCCATGATCGACTTTAACTTTGAAAAAAACGTAGCAAAATTATCGCTCGTCGTAGCTCCGTAGCAGACCCCTCAAATACGTAGTTGCTACGGCCGAATCGTAGCAGTAGTCAGGTCTGATGTATCCCACAGTTCTTAGCGCCGGATATAGGCCTACTGTATCCTGCTAGACAGGCCATCTGATTACCGAAATCGACCGTAAACCGAACAAGAGGTAGGCCCTATCTCGCGAATTTCATTTTCCGAGGAAATAACATTTGAAATCCGAGGAAATCTTTTGCTTCTACCGCGAATTCCGCGGATCCGAGGAGAATTCCCACCCTGATGTGGGTGTAGACATGAAGTGGATTCAGTCAATAACACACCTAGATCAGAAAAATCCTACTCCATGCTTCATCCATCAGTGCTGCTAAAGCTTGAACCCACATTCCTCAGTCCGAGAATTATTCGAATCACTGACTACCGCACCCTTCTGATAAGGATGTACAAATCTATCAAAATTTTTTTTTTTTAACTGGTCTAAACATGTCAGGAACCCACATCAGATGAATCTTGACTCAACACAAGCACACACACAATATCAAGAACATGCCATTGTGTGAGGATTAGTCCACATATGAATGGCTGGGAATCCTTGGCAACTGATCCCAGGAAGCAGAAACAGGCAGTTACAGCTGGCCTGTACAAGAGCAACCAAAGAACCCAGCACAAAAAAGATTCATACACTATACTTGATCTCCTATGCCTTGTGATCACATGGCATAGTTTCTAAAAATAAATAAACAATGCACATGAAAAAGTTCAGGTGGTCAGGATGGAGTTGGGGGGTGGGTGGGAGGGGATGAATGTACATGGTGTAGACGTGTTGACTAAACTAGTAGATCCTTGACCAATGCCTCAAAGTCAGCAGTTGAAAACATGCTTAACATGGTCTGTAGAGTGGACCACAACACACAAAGCAAAAACTCTGCATCCGGCACTGGTGTGCATCCCTAAACAAATAATGTTTGTGGTCTTTAAAGCTCCCCACTCGCATCCCTCTTAGACTCTCCCTCCCTCCCCAATCCCGTCATTTTCACTCTCCCACTTTTCATACACACACACACACACAGAGGAAAAAACCCCAAACTCACCACTCTGTGCGCATTCTCCAAACAGAGGAGGACATGGGCTCGCTTGGTATCCTCATGACCCGTGCTTCCTCCAAGGCACTCATGCTTCTCAATGTCCTTCAGGCACTTGGAGTAGAAAGAGTGCTCCACTCTTACATCTTCGTTCATCAAACGCTGCCGCAAGTTCCAGTTTCTCTCGACACTGAAAAGAAGACAAAATGTATTACAGGACACTGCTGAAACGCATTATTTTACAATCCAACAGCACTCCACACAAGTCACATGTACACTACACCCAAAATCATCCACTCTGCAAACCTGTTTATCCTAAAGCTACTACTGGTGTATTTCTCAACTAAAATGAGCTTATTTCCTAAAAATGTGTCTACACATTTTCCAACTTTGTTAAGTTGTATAACTACAGGGGGGTCCCGCTACTGTTCTAACGTCATCCAGATGCAAGTTTTCGCACACAATGTTCCGCAAGTTGTCTGTCACTCTTCGATTGTAGCAGTCAAACACAATAATTACACAACACAAGTGCCACTACTGCTCCAGAACCGTGTCTTCAGAATTTTTTTTTTTTATTTCCAAGTATTTTTCCTGTCTGTCGTATTCATCGTTATTTTGCCAAACATGTAACAAACACAGCGAAATCATATGGATAAACAGGTTTGAGTCTGAAACCATAACAGGAAGGAAGGAAGAGATTCATGCTTGTTTCCCAATACTGTGCAGACTGGTTTTCCAATTGCAGGGCAGCATGATTACGTTGGGAGAAAAACGTTGCACTCGCAGTCCAAACATTACAGCAACTTACCTCATGAGAGAGATCTGGTTTCCCCAGGTGATCAAAGAGACACTGGAACACTGCCCCATTGCCAGCCTTGACTTCTTCACACAGCTTCTCCCGTCGTTGTGACAGGCATAGTACAAGGGGCGGTCCATGTGATAATCGTCCGACTGCAGCTCGTACACCCTCAGAACCTGTTTCTTGCACTCAGGATCAGTCTCTCCAGTGTTCTGCCAGACAGGCTACTGTGCGGCCTTGAGAGTGGGGTCTGCACAAGAAACATTGCTGCACGTTATACAGCATTAGTGTAGACTGGCCAACACTCTATGCAATGTCTGTGTGCGTGCGTGCGTGCGTGCGTATGTGTGCGTGTAGTCTGTGCATGTACCCAGTGTGTGTGTGGTCTGTACATATGTACCCTTATCTGAAAGCGTCTGCGCATGCAAGCCCAAACACTCTTTGTTTCAGTGGACATGCCTATGCTCACACACACACACACACAACAAAAGACAAACTCACAGAAATAGAAACTAATAAACGTTTGCAAACCAAGAATATGTTAAGTGTTGACAATAAACCAAATAACCACGGAAAAAAAATTAAAGGAAAAGAAATCATGCCTCTTCCCCTCATCCCCCACTTCCCATTTCCTTCCCCACCCAAATTTGCTCAAGCTCTGCCAGTGAACCCACAAAGGGAAGAGAAAGTCCATCCACTCACATCATCGTCCTCAGGATGCAGACGTCCACACTGAAAACTGGCAATGTCCTTGGAGCATGACTCGGCAAAGTGGTAAATGTACCGATAGTCGGAGAAGATGATGCCTGCCATCTTGTTGAGGAATTTCTGACAACTCTGCGTGGTGATGTTTTCGAAGTTCTCGATAAGGCAGGGGATGATCAGGCCCTCACCATGAGGCAGGTTACGACATTCCTGAATCTGAAATCAGAGCAGACCAAACGTTCCCCACACTTAAAACCTTTAGCAGAATCAAGTCAAACCAAAAAGAATTCAGCCTAACGATTAAAAATATTGACACTAAAATACTTCATTTTGCATCTGGGCAGTATTTAAAATATGACAGCCATGACCAATTTCAAATGAACTCAACAGCACAATCATTTTACATTGTACAAAAATGATTTAGAAAAAAAACATATCCCTAGAATAAATACAGGTGGATACTCCATGAAGCTGAAACAAGACAGACAACACAGTACATGAAGATCACACACACACACACACACACACACACACACACAAACACACACACAACACAACATTGTATTCTGTTTTTCTCATTCGTTTGGCTCCTTTGACAGCTTTTGTACATGGGGGAAATTGAATTGTTCAGACCAAACAAGGTGATCAATGTGAGAGTGCCCAAGGGTACGTGAAAATGTGTGTGTGCGTGTGTGTGTGTGGTGTGTGTGTGTGTGTGGTGTGTGTGTGTGTGTGTTGTGTGTAAGTACATGTCTCTGTGTAATATGTGTGAGTTTGCATTCACATGCATATGCAGAATTTGTTTCCATGCTAATTTCAATGTAACTGTATTGTTCATGTACTTTCTTCCCTACACTACACCAAAGATGTCACCACTGGTACTTCAGTATTACTGTTAGCACTCTCTGCAGGAGAGAGAGAAAAAAAAAAGAAGCTGCGTATATCAGTCTATTAGGCACTCTTACCTTACTGACTCCGATGCACACATCTCATTGGAAGCAGAGTCAAAACGGTCATCCTTGGTCAGGTCACGTTTATACTGCCACAGGAACTGCAAACCATTCATTTTGGGGTCATCAAATCACCATTGTTTTCCAATTTCTGAGAATTCTTAATGTGCATTCCTTATCCACTATGTTTGTTTCAACTATACCCAATGATTGATTTACAATGGACTCTGGGCTTTCCAGATATCATTAAAATTTGTAAAATCAGTCCTACCATTTTCATGGAGTATGCATTCACAAAAAGAAAATTTAAATTGCTTGCATACATTAACATGCAAAAAGAAGTAAACTCTAGAGACTGACATAGAGAGGAAAAGTCAGATAGGTAGACAAAGAGCATTTCCACTCCTGAGGACATATCTAAATAATTTCAAGGCATCATTCTACACTGAGTAACTCGTGTATCAGTTTATTGGTTTACTGTAGTTCTGCTTGTTTCTGTTGTTTTATGGGGGTTGTTCTGTTTTTCTTTGAAATGGTGCTCTGAGCAAGGGGTTTTGACTATCATAATCATTGAGATTTAACAATAAAATGTTACCTTTCTCTAGTTTCAGTTTCACTTATTCAATCTCTCTCCATACTAGTAAATATGTGCTGAGTTAAGGTAATCCATCAAGACAAGCAGAACAAAACAAAGCAAATAAGAAATAAACTGCTTTTCAATACTGCCAGCTGACATGAATATTGCTCATGTCTTATCTTAGACTTCTTTCACAAGTGCGCGCGCGCGCACACACACACACACACACACACACACACACACACACACACACACACACACACACACACACATACACACAGAGCATGAAAATTCATATCAAACAATCAGAGGAAGTTACTATTTGTGGTGCATAAGATTGTTGAAGAAGAAAAAAAAAAATGAAGATGGCTGTACATAACTAAAAATGATTTTCTTCCTGGCCACCTGTAAACACCATGATGATTTTGTTTGTATTGAAGATCAAGCAGACTTTACCAGAAAGAAACTCAGTCAAACACAATTGTAATTCTTCATCCTTGATTTTCACTTCTGTCATTTTGTTCATACAATGATTACATCAGGCTATTTGATTCGCCAATTTCTGTAAAATACCTTTCAACTGCACCTGACAAAGAGCAAAATGTACCTGTTGGCTATTGTTATACTTATGTACAAGCAATCTTTTCATGGATCAAACATCAGAAACAATAGTTTGTTTTCCAAATCTTAATCATTTCACAATCCTGGGTAATCTGGGTTTTAACAAATGAATGGTAAATTTACCATAACACTTGCAGAGTCTAAATCCAACTGAACGCATCTCCCACCCCTGCCTATGTAACCTGAATAAAGAAAACGTTTTAAACAACGCTGAACAAAATGACCCTTCATAGCTGAACACACTCTGTGCAACACACATACCACCACCACTCAACAACCTCCCCCCAACCTCCAACACCACTGTTCCTTACCCACCTCTTCCCCTTCATCCAACGCAAGCACACAACTCTTGACTCTCTTAGATGAATACATGCATGCGCACACACACACACACACTCACAACACACACACACACACACACACACACACACTGTTAAACCCTCAGGTTGTATAACACACACACACTACACACACACACACACATACACACACACACACACACACACACACACACACACACACACACAAGCAATGTTTCTAACGCTACTTACATGCTGGCAGGTTGGGGAAACATCATTGTTTGTCTGAAAAGAAAGAGCAGCACATCAGATTCAGCTGTAACTTTACTTCTACAGAAGACAAGACAGATTTACACCACATCTTTTCCATTATTTTCTCAACACACACCATGGCAAACAAAGAAAAAACTTGTTGTTCAGTAATGTATAAACTGCCTGGTTTTCAAAAACAGAGGAAATCAGCCTTAACAAAAAAGGTAATCAGCTGAAAAAAAAAAGGAAATCAGATGAAAAGAGGCAACTAACATGCCTGGGTCATATTTAAACAGCACTTTTTTCCGATTTTTGTGTTGTTGTTGTTGCTGTCTAACAACACAGACAATTCTGCAGTCCAGTATCATTATGGAATTTGCCTCATCAATTTAACAAAAAAGAAAAAAAAGGAAAGAAAGAAAAAAGAAAAGACCTGTAGCATTTGTTCAGGCAGAAAAATAGTCACCTTCAGCTTACCAAAAAAAAAAAAAAAAAAAAAAAAAACTTCAAATCAAAATTTATATATTTTATGAAAAATGCCTGGTCAAAAACAGAAGGAACAAAGTACAGATCTGTAGAACCTAAAACGGAAAAAAAGAAAAGAAAAAAAAAAAGGCAATGCCTACCCTGTCGAGTGTACACAGAGGTCACTTACGACTTGACACTAGAAACAAGAGTTTGATGTAAGAAAAGTGACACAGTCGACATCAGTAAAACTAACAAAGAGTATATGTTTAGATTCGAAGGACAGGTTCTAACAGCATAATTTGCTCGAGCATAATTTATCTAGACATCTTACCACAATTTTTCACATGTTTTCTTCGTGAGTGAAATGCAAGAACAGACATTTTGTGACAAAGAGCACTTTAGAAAATGTTGATCAATGACATCTGGTTTGATTATTTTCTCAAATGGCAATGTACATGACAGCAAAATGCTAGAACATGTGAATTTAACAGAATTCCACAAAAATGAGCAATTGAATGCACTACTTTCACAAATCTTTCAACCCATCCTCCCATTTCCTCCTTTCACTACATACTGTGTTTCTTTCAGATGTTAGTTATCAAGAGTACAGTAATGACCCTTGTGACAGTGGGAAAGATCTTGATGAGCAGAGAGTTTACAGCAAGCACAGTTGAAGTTATTTCAAGGTTCAGTGAAAACAAATAAAAGAAAAGTCAAAGTTCAGTCCCAAAAAAAATAAAGGAAACCACTCAGTCTGAAAGTGAAACCACTACACAAACAGTGCATGATTCACCTGCAGTGTTCTTTCCTTTTTGCTGGCAGTCATTAAATCTGTACTTGGGGGTGGGGTGGGGGATCTGTAGGAGAGTACCATAGACATTCCTTTTACACTGATATCCTCTCCCCTATAACCCTCTTCTCCACCAATCCAGTTAGTGTTTTCTTTTCTTTCTCTTTTTTTCTTTTTTTTCAGTCGATCATTGTGCTCCTGTGTCATTCTACTTGAATTTTAAGGGAACACACACATATCTGAGAAGTTTTCCTTCGTTCAGATCTGTTCAGCTCCAGTGTCATTCTACTTGAATTTCAAGGGAACACATGCATACGTAAGACGTCTTCCTTCGTTCAGATCTGTTCAGCACTTACAAATGTAACACCCTAAAAATATACAGCAATCAAACAGGAAGTAACTGTGTACAGCAGTATGAATAAATTGCAGCCTCCACTGTCTTGTGTCAAGTGCTTTTCAATTCAACGAGCTCAAGCCACAGAGTGAAACTGAACTCTAAAGTACAAGTATTTTCTGGTCCTCTTTTTTCCTGCCATCTTAAAAGGAAAAAGAAAAGGTAAAAGGATACTCACAAAACCTTGAAAGGGGACAGTTTGTTAGTTTCTTTTTTAAGCTGGTTTCTCATATTGCAAATTGTTGTCCCCTTTTTTGTTTCTTCCTTGTTCTTAACTGTGCTCAGATTTATGTTTGATTTGAAAAGCAATACATACCAAACCATTCAGGAATGCAGTGTAGCTAATTAAATGGTTATCTGTAAAGGGTATGCTCCTCCTTCAACTGTACTGCTGGTAATACAGTTAAACCTTCTGATAAACACTCTGAATAAAAGCTCCCTTTTGAAAGGGGAAGGGGGAGGGAATGAGAGTTAATGAATCCTTCTGGTGCTTATGTGTGACACAATAGTGAGTAAAATAACATTCGCTGTGCAACTGCAAATTGACACCTCATAATTTCTAATTAAATGTAGTGACTTGGCTCACTGGCTTAGTCAACAAATCACTACATCAACAACAAAAAAGTAGAAAAGAAACTTGTCTGAAGACTCTTTTACTTTCCTCACTCACCAAAATAATTCCCAAACATTTGCAATATCTCTTAGAACTCCTGTGACCTCTGAGAAGGCATGCAAGTGGACTGAGAACTTCTTCACGGACTGACCACAGACTGTTGAGTTGGAGGACTGAAGTCTGACCTGCATCTGCCCGTCAGGTGCCCCCCCCCCCCCCCCCCCCCCCCCCCCCACTCCCAAGGTTCTGTTCTTGGTCAAACCCTTTTCCTCCTCACCCCCCTACAAGTATGACCTACCCTCAGGTTCATAATCCACAGTCTGCCTCTCTGCCTATGATACAACATGCCACAATACAATCAACTACTCCCATATGATCAAGCTACAAGTAGACCTGGAGAAACTTAAATTCTGAGGACAGACAATGAGATGTAGAAAATGTCCCTCCCCACAGATACAAATGTACCACCCTGCACATGACAAGGGGCAGAACCTCCAAAGAGAAGACCTACACCCTACAGGGACACTACCTCCACAGTGTGAACCAGCCGCCATGTCAAAGTAGTTAGTGTCGCGGACTCGCAGCTGGGAGATCATGGGTTCGATTCCCATCAAAGCCATGTGGGATTTATCTGCCCCGACCAGCGCCTACCCAGAGCTGAGTCTGCAACAGGCTCAGTTAGGAACACTGAAACCATACAGTCCAGTTTCATCCACTGAATGGATGCATCTCTGAGAGTGCTGCTTAAATTTTCTGACCAGCACTGCAAGTGTCTGTATCTCTCAGGCCTGGTTAACGCCAGAATATATTATGAAAGTAAGCGTAGAGTACAGCCCTGTCATGCATTCTCAAACCTGAATGGAAGTCTGTAGCATCATCTTCATCAATGAGGTATCATTGGACAGACGTTGCGGCACCCTTGGTAGGAAGAGCTCACTCACACCGGCTCCCAGCCTAAGCAATTATAGCCATCAGTAGAGGTTTAAGTAGGTGGTGTCCTGCGTATGTTGGATCAGAAAAGGCACCACAGAAGTGACTCGGCAGCAGTGCAGTGTCTCTCTCGGTGGGTTGCCTCTTAATGACGTAACAGCGAGTGCTCCCTGTGGATTGCCAGTGTGAATGAGCAATGTGGGTGCAATGCCACTGAAGTACCATAGAAGATGGAACAGCACAAAAAAACAAAACAAAAAAAACTCCACAGTGTGACTGAAGTTAAATGCCTCCGCCTCAACATCACTGCTGACCTGCAGTGGGATGTTCACATCAACAACATGCTGAGTGAGTTTGTATGCATATTGCATTCAATAATTATCATCATCATTATAAGTAATACTAATAGTAATTAGTATGAATACCATTTTAAATACCTGGAACAGTTTTCTGGATAGTGTTCTGTGTAAGTATCTATTCTAATCATTATTATTCCAGACAACTTAGGAGATAACTTGTATCATGATGGCTACCACATCAACCAACTTACCCAAAAACTTAGAGTAAGCAGATATTTGTTTTCACTTTGTGCGTTAGTTTTCCAAGATTTCTTCTGGGCATCCCTGATCACTGGGTGGAGTTTCTATTGGCAACCAAGTCTGAAATGGATTTAAGTGAAAGACCGGCAACAGGAGAGCTAAGCAACAAATAAAGATCCCCCTCACATGAAATATGCATGCCCAGGCTGGGATTCCCTCACCAACGTTGATTCCACTGAGGAAGTCCAAACACATACTGCTCGATGGGTATGCCAGGACTGTCACCAGACCACAAGATCTTGAGAACCTGCTGTTGGAGCTTAAATGGCACTTTGGAGACCCAGCCCCAAAGGCCCGTCTTGCCACCTAGTATTACACACCAACATGGACTATTCAATCTTAATGATCAACTCCAGCCACATCCCAACCTGCTGCCACCAGAAGAGCCACTGCCAACCAATGTAACTTCACTGCTTATGTCACACTTGGCACATACACTTGGCACATGAAGTATACCGTCTTTCCAGGTACAATACCTCCATGGAACTTTTTTCTCAAAAAGGTTGTCACAGCTGCTTTGCTGGACACCTTCACTTGGAAACTCTGCACCCACACTTTACAGCCATCAGACCTGTTTCCCCCCCTTCCCCTCCTCTTCATCACCATAAGTCACAGGAGTTAGGAGTAGCCATGAAAACCAATTTGGAGTGGTCCTAACTCTGTTTGGATGCACTGAGTACTGCCTTACCTCTTCAAAGGACAAGCATTCTTTCAGGATTTATCACGTCCTTTCCCCACCTTCCACCCTTCATACTTTCTTTCTCTCCCCCCCCCCCCCCCCCCCCCCCCCAGGACCAATAGTTGGTTACCTCAAAGTCCAAACCAACTGCTGTAAACTGAGTGCATTTTTTCCTCTAATTCCAATCTTTATCATTGCATTCTGCGTGCATTTCCATTAAGTGTGTGTGAATCATGTGTTGATACCACTCCTCACATGCCTGCAAGGCTTGTGTTTGCAATGTCGTCTGTCCATCGCCCAAACGGTCTCACAATGAGATATAGCTCATGAATTATTCAAGATGCCCAATCATCCATGGCAACATGACAGTGTCAGTGAAAAGAGGTTTCTCCACCCCAAATTAGCTCAAGTACATTTTTTTACGTTGCTAACACAATCATTTCAATTATTTTAAGTTCCCAAATGTGCGTTCACCTCAGCAGCCTGAAGTCCATAAATGGGATTTATTTAGGTTATCTTGATATAGGGCCCAGATATTTCATTTTTGTGAGTGGCTGAGTTTCAAGGGAATAAGTTGGTACATTTGGTCATACCTTAATCTCACACAGAAAATTCAAAGTGCTCAGATAGCACGTAAGTGGAATGTGACAGCCACTGTTACTTGTGCGGTCATCTGTTGTCACCTGTCATGAACACTGTTTGTGTGTATGTGTGTGTGTGTGTGTCCTTTTTTTGTTTGTTTGTTTGCTTGCAGTTTTTTTGTTTTTTTGTTGTTGTTTGTTGTTGTTGCTGTTGTTTTGGGGGGTGCACACTTAACCCTGTTTTTGCACTCAGACTTCAGGTGCATTTCAACTTCTTTTTCACAACTTCAAGGGCAAAATGTAATACTTTTTTCTTTTCTTTTTTTAAACTTTTTTTCTAGGATGTCTGACTTACATACTTTCTGAACCATTTTAACTGCCAGTTTTTTTGCTCTTTCTCGTGATGATGATCATGTCTAGATGTAGTGATTTTTTTAAATAATTTTTTCAACAAGCCTATTTCTACACTTTCCTGCTGTTCTTTTCACTGATTTTGTTATTCCAATGCATGATTTACCTATTTTTTTTTGTATGTGATGTTAACCCTGTCACTGTCACTGTGTCAGTGATTTATCCCAGCGTACGCTGCACTCATTAATGGGAATACACAATCCTAACTGACAGTGAAATCAAGTCATTAATATCATAAAAGTGCATTCTGTATGAATTTTAAACATGAACTCATATATAAACCTGCCATGGAACTGACAAGAATACTTCAACATGGGACAAGAAAATTTTTACACCCCACATTTTACAAAGGCGATTTTAAAAAAACAGGTAAGATTCCAACAATCTTCTTTTCATATTCAACAAAGCATGCACACATACAACTCTTAATTATAGTAGTTCATAATATCAGTGCACTGGTACTGTACCAAGCATTTCAATCTAGACTGACATCATCACACTCTCACTTCCACCAGAACTGGGTTTTACTGACTGAAGTAAACACAGATGAGGGCAATGGGTGAATTGACCTCAGTAGCGGAGTTGTCTGCCAGAAGCTTTTTTTGCATGAGAGTAAATTGGCATGCACTTACAGTATATTGCTAGGGCGATAAAAACGTCGCTTGTTATGTTGTCACCTGCTAAGCTTACTGCCGCAAGTACCTCACTGAAGCAGAGAATGTGGTACAGGATGTAATGTATAAGGATATTTATAGAGCGCTTTACCTCACGGGAGCTCAACACGCATATTACATAAACATGATAAAATAATAACTCAAAGCGCGCGCACACACACACACACACACACACACACACACACACACACACACACACACCACACACATGCGCGCGCACACACCCACACCCACACACACAAAACAAAACACACACACACACGCGCAGACAGACGCACCACGAGCACGTCAAAACAAGCAGACTCGCGCACAGAGATAAGTGAATATCGTTTATCACTCCAGGGGAAAAGATGTGTCTTTAGGGAGGTTTTAAAAGTCTTTAAAGAGTCTGTGTTACGCAGAGTAGAAGAGAGACCATTCCACAGAGCAGGTGCCAGGTAAGAGAAAGATCGTTGGCCTGAAGTTTTCAGGCTTCCCTCATCAGTGGATGAGCGTAAGTTGTGAGACGGAACATAGAGATGGAGGAGGTCAGAGAGGTAGGAGGGTGCCAGATTATTCAATGATTTGAAAACCAGGAGGAGAACTTTAATGTCAATGCGAGACTGAATATGGAGCCAGTGTAAGGATGACACAATTGGTGATATGTGATCAAATCTAGAGGAGCGGGAGATCAGACGGCTGGCATTGTTCTGAACTTTTTGAAGTTCAGAGATGAGCCTTGAGGGACAACCGGCAAGGAGGGAGTTACGATGGTCAAGCCGAAACAGAACAAAAGCACAGATTAAGAGTCTTCAGGGCATTTTGAGTGAGAAAGCGGCAAACTGACCTAATTCTATAAAGTTCAAGGTAACAGGACTTGCACACATTAGAGGTATGTTGTTTGAAAGAAAGAGTTTGGTCGAGTGTAACGCCGAGGTTACGAACAGACACTGATAGATTTATCTTGTTTCCATCAACATTTGTAGAACAAGGGAGAGAATGAGTTCTGATAGTGTGGTTTGAAGCAATAAGGATTGTTTCAGTTTTGTCTGCGTTAAGTTGTAGTTTGCTATTGTGCATCCATGATTTAACACCCAAAATGCATGCTTGAGAAGAGATTATTTCATGAAGCTGACTGAGATGGGCAGAGATATACAGCTGGTTGTCATCTGAAAACCTGTGGTGAAGGAGAGAGTGTTGGATGATAATGGCCGAGAGAGGCTGGGTGTACAGCACAAACAAAACCGGTCCCAGGACAGATCACTAAGGGACACCAAACTGAAGTGATCTTGCTGGAGACTTAACACCTCTCACTGAAACAGTTTTTGTGCGATCAGAGTGATATGACGAGAACCAGGAATGGACAAAACCAGAAAGACCAAAAGAAGTGTTAGTCTTGACAGGAGAAAGGAGTGATCCATTCTATCAAAAGCAGCAGACAGATCTAGCAGAGAGAGAAGAGAACCTATGACCATAAGAGAGAAAGCAACTTTCTTCCGCATTTACTTTCAGGAACCACTGGCAACTTCATTGCACTTTTGACTAACACAGTAACAGGTCAGCAATTTTGGTTTTAAAAATCATGTGTGGCATACAGGATGACATCTTTTATGCATTGGAGCTGAAATTCTGTGCTTCATTTGTGCATGTGCATCTTTGAGAACTCTAAATTTTTAATTTTGTAAGTTTTGTGTTGATTGATGAAAATGAACAATCCATGGTTGGTAATTCTGCAAAATCACAAACTTTTTTTTTTCGGGGTGGGTGGGGGGGTGGGGGGGGGGGAGGACATAATCTAAACTAGGTCCTATTCAAAAAATTGTACATGGATCTGCAAGACATCACTTGAAATTTCTTTTTCTACTGGATGACCACCGATCAACAATGTGCAACTAGGGACTGTGAAATCATGAACAAAACAAATACCATTTAACACTTTTAGCTGTTACAGGTGAGAAAGAGAGAGCAGGTTAGACTCATCATAAGCCCCATGCTGTACCTTGTTAAGCAGATATTACATGTTGTTTTGCCTCTCATCACCAGCATATTTTGTTTATGGTTCAAGACTTTCTGGTTTACTTTCCGCTTTGTAGAAGTAAAACACAATAGCTTTATGCTCATACTTAACAATGTTATCAGCTGGGCTTGATCAAAATTTGAAAATGAGCATAAAGTTTACTAAGTAATCAACTGAACATGGTGAACTACCATTACACCATAATCTTTTCATCAATTCATGGCTTGTGAGTTTGTGCAAAGTTCACAAAACAGATCTCAAGAAAAACAGATTTCAACAATGAAAAATTCAAATGGCCACCTGTCATTAAATCAGTTTCCAAATGCTCAGGAAGGCTTTAACTACTTCTGTACTTCATAATAAGTTTTTCTACAAAAATAAAAAAATGTTCCCAGTTCTATGAAAACATTCATCTTGTTTGCTTTCCTCAATAGACAAGTTATCTTTTCTTACTCAATGACTGAATGAGTCTATGGAAATGTTAAATGGTGCTAAGAACCCTAATACTCATACAAATGTGCTGACAACTGTGCAGCTACATCATTCATTGCCTCAAGACAAAATATTCTAGATTTCTTTATTACTAAAAAAGCTTCATATCATCATGGCTTTTTCTTTTTGCTCAATGCACCTGCCAGTGGAGCACAACTGTGGGCTAAGCTGCCCTTGTATGACCATTGCAAGACAATCTTACGCTTTACAGCCTCCGGCAAGAGCACTTCAGTTTGGTGTCCCTCAGTCAGTGATCTGTCCTGGGACCGGTTTTGTTTGTGCTATACACCCAGCCTCTCTCGGCCATTATCATCCAACACTCTTTCCTTCACCATAGGTTTTCAGATGACAACCAGCTGTATATCTCGCCCATCTCAGTCAGTTTCATGAAATAATCTCCTCTTCTCAAGCATGCATTTTGGGTGTTAAATCATGGATGCACAATAACAAACTTAATGCTGACAAAACTGAAATAATCCTTATTGCTTCGAAACACACTATCAGAACTCATTCTCTCCCTTGTTCTACAAATGTTGATGGAAACAAGATAAATCTATCAGTGTCTGTTCCGTGTTCGTAACCTCAGCGTTACACTCGACCAAACTCTTTCTTTCAAACAACGTATCTCCAATGTGTGCAAGTCCTGTTACCTTGAACTTCATAGAATCAGGTCAGTTTGCCGCTTTCTCACTCAAAATGCCCTGAAACTCTTAATCTTTGCTTTTGTTCTGTCTCGGCTTGACTGTTGTAACTCCCTCCTTGCCGGTTGTCCCTCAAGGCTCATCTCTAAACTTCAAAAAGTTCAGAACAATGCCAGCCGTCTGATCTCCCGCTCCTCTAGATTTGATCATATATCACCAATTGTGTCATCCTTACACTGGCTCCCTATTCAGTCTCGCATTGACATTAAAGTTCTTTTCCTGGTTTTCAAATCACTGAATAATCTGGTTCCCTCCTACCTCTCTGACCTCCTTCATCTCTCTGTTCCATCTCGCAACTTAAGCTCATCCACCAACTCTCGTCTGCTTCAGCTTCCCTTTGTTTGCCTGTAAACTTCAGGCCAACAATCTTTCTCTTACCTGGCACCTGCTCTGTGGAATGGTCTGCCTTCTTCTCTGCGTAACACGGACTCTTTAAAGACTTTTAAAACCTCTCTAAAGACACATCTTTCCCTCAGACTGATTTCCGATATCCGCTTATCTCTGTGCGTGAGTCTGCTTGTTTTGACGCGCTCGTGTGTCTGTCTGCGTGTGTGTGTGTCTTGTTTTTCGTGTGTGTGTGTGTGTGTGTGTGTGTGTGTGTGTGTGTGTGTGTGTGTGTGTGCGTGTGTGCTTGCATGCGTGCATGCGTGCGTGCATGTGTGTGTGTGTGTTGTGTGTGTTGTGTGTGTGTGTGTGTGGTGTGCTTTGAGTCCACAATTAGTATTTCATCACGTTTCTGTAATCTGCGCTTTGGGCTCTCGCGAGGAAAAGCGCTCTGGGCTCGCTGTCGACCTGACCAATGACAGAGCATATATATAGAAGGGGCATATAAAGCCGTGAGGCTATGATGAAACAATCATCGCCCCTAAATCTGAACCTGAACCTGAACCTGAATTACATTACATTTACATGATGCCTCATAACTAAGCATACGTCTTCCCGGGCTATCAACGTGGCACCACGTGATCAACTTATCAAGATAAATCAGAAATGGCTGGTAAACAAAGACAACAACAGTTGAAACTAAACATTCTGAAAGTAATAAGCAAAAAACAATTAAAATGCTGTGAGCAGCATGCAACTGAAAACAAGGCTAGTCAGACTATGTGCAATCCAATGGGGTGGGCACATTGACCCATGTGAATGCAAAGTATTTTTTTCTTACAAATAATCAATACTAACACTAGAAACTGTCAGTGAATGGGAGGTATAACTATGCAGAATTCTAACTGATAAATTGTAACATAATAAGTGCACCAATTTCAGTTGATATACTTCTATGCAAAAGACCAAAGTTAAATCTCCACAAGTGAAATTTCTACAAGAAAATCATAAAATAAGAAAGACATTACCCTCTCATCACTTTGAAGGCAATCGAGGATGGCGAAGTTGTTATCTTTGACACCCTGGCTGCAGAATTTTTGGACATCTTCTGCACACTCAACGCTTTTTGATATTTTGATTTTTGAAGGTTTCACTTTCGCCATGCCGTCTCCTCTGCCAAGCCCATTATTAGCATTGCCAGGGTTGGAATGTTCATATTCATGTTTGGATTAGGGTTCGGCTTGTTGAAGTTGGGGTTGTTCATCCCTTGGTTAACATTCATCCCTACGACTGGATTTCTAAAGACATCTGCCTGGTTGTTGATATCACGAGCAGCAATGTTTCCTCCACCGGGTTGCAGATTTTCATCGCGAGCTCCTAGTACAGGCCGTACATTATTGTTCATGAAGTTTCCTCCTCCTCTAACTTTGCCACTTTGACCCGCACCGTCTGCAACAACTTTGTCATTTCCACCCATATTTCGAACATTCTTGGTTGTCTTGGGCCATCATTTGCAACCATAGCTTTCTTTCCTCTGCTTAATCTGTCATCAGGAACTTTGTTGTTACCAAATCCATCATTCTGGCAAAGGGCGATGTCAACAAAAAGAAGAGAAGATAGCAGAAGACAAGCGACACGTCGTCGGTAGGCGGCCATCTTGACAGTTTGGGAATACTTTCACAGCAAATATTCATGCGCTAGATAAACTTGTGTTCATGCACAGATCTATGGACCAAAGAATAACTTTTAAAGGCCAAATTTGGGAAGAATTTTTACATTTAGTCAATCTCTACGAGAGATATATTTAACATGATATCGTCATTCTATTTACATCTCATAAATTAGTACTGTGGCTAATCTTTGCCGGAAGTTAGCTAACTTTCCCCTTTCAATCAAATTGAACTCCAGTCCAGAAGTACAAATTAGCCCAACCCGAATTTATTCTGTATTTTTCTACACTCTAAACAGCTGCGTGCAGCATCTGTCAGAAGATCAGCCCTATGAAAACAATTTGCCGGTAATTAAGCCCTAAATACTTACTGTGCCTGACTCTTAGACAGTTTCCAATACTTGTTTACGGAATGTCCGTATAGTTTGCACCAAGATCAAAGAGATGAAACGACAAATACGTGTTCCTTCAAAAAATTAATACAGTTTTGCACTTTGACTTTGACTTTGATGATACAAGATTCAGGTCCTTTAAGTCATAGGACCATGTTCAGGTTCTCAAACCAAACTGATTGGCCTGGCACGAAGGCCGAAGAGATAAGATTTGTCACCAACCGCTACCACAGACCAACAAGTGTGACACAAATGTTGGACAGACTGGGATGGCCATCTCTTCAGCGACAAAGACAGGCAGCACGACTCGCCATGCTGTATAAAATACGTCATGACCTGACTCGAGTCGATAAAACCAAGCTGATACCCCTTCCAGAGCGAAACCGCAGAGGACATAACCAGCAGTTCCAACGTATCTCGTCCAGTGTCCCAACAGATACAGGCATTTCTCGTTCCTGCCACGCACCATTCGGGAATGGGACCAGCTGCCACAGTGCATTGTAAATGCCGAGTCTGTGGAAACATTCAGGATCAAAGTAAATTACCACCTGAAAGACACTGTCCTGGATGGTCTCGCCAGCAGAAACTGCTTTGATTCATATGTAGGTAAGGGGTGGGGAAGAGGGGAGGGAAGGGGGGAGGGTAAGTACATAAAATTTAGTCCTAAAGCTCTGCCTGGCTCACCTGGGTCATTCTGGGGATTAGCTCTGGGGGGCCCAGGGAGATGAAAGTGCGGAGCAAATCTCTAGCAGAAAAAAAAGGAGGGAGGAAAAAAAAGGAGAGAAAAAAGGGGAAAATTTCACAAGGCAAAAATCTGGAGTGGATCCTGTGAGAGGAGACTTCCAAAAGCAAAATTCTGAGTGGGTGTCTTGGTGGCAGCAAGACTGGCTATGTGTGGAGGGATCTTGTGAGAGGAGACCCCACTGAGGACTGGATGATGTGTCTTGGTGACAGCAAGACTGGCAATGCTAATGGGCATTTTTTTAACACTGAACGCTGACTCGTGGGCCCCTTCTCAATATAGTGACAAAAGAATCAGTATGTTGATTGTGGTCGCTCTATGGAAGAAGAAGAAGAAGTAACCGTTTGATCATCCTTTGTTACTGTAGTGATGTGAACGAGTTTTATCTAAGGGATATTACTACTTAGCTTGATTACAGACTAATTTAGCTAATTATTTGTATTTTAAGCATTCAAAAAACGTAAAATACTAGAGTAGCCCTCTTCCCTTTGGGTCAGGTACCAAATTGTGTACAAAAATTAAACTTTTTGTGTGAATTTTTTAGGAAATCAACTTTTATTCCTGGCGATCTATTGTGAATTCAAACTTCAAAAGTTCTTACTTCCTTTGGTCTGAAGTAGTCATAGTGTGGGCTCCAGTATTTATATAATGGATGACATAGATTTTTAAGAAACCAGAGCTGCCATGGACGTTGATCTTCTTGACATTTAAGTTTCTTGAAGATGTGAGAATCGTCAGTTGTGTCAACTTAGAGTGAATACCAACTTCTCATACACTGGACGTTTTAACTTTTAAAACTCTTCTACCTGCATTCCCATCGTTATAACTGATCAAGGCAGTAAGATCAACATCAACATGAGGAATAAGTTTCAGTGGGTGTGAAGCAGTCCATCATGACTTCTAAGTTTATGACCATCACCATTCTCCTGATGTTTGTGTTTTGTGGGATAATCGACACACCAAGCAGGAAGTACACTGAATTGAGGATCCCAGGGCCACTGATAGCTGGAACGAGAGGTAACGTCAGGAAGGCTTTGAGGTGGAGTGTTCAGGAAAGACAGGTCAGTGCCCTAATTCTTTTGGCCATTCTGCTGTCAAATGACATCCAAGTAAATCCAGGACCAAGACCCTTAAATGAGTACAGATGTGGATACTGCGACATTAACGTTGAGAGTACCGCTGTTGCATGTGATGACTGTGATGTCTGGTATCACAAGTCCTGCCTCGAGTTGTGTACTGCTGATTTTAGCCTGTTGGAAAAATCAAATGTCTCTTGGATTTGCTTCAAGTGTAATAACGTCAACTGTGATTCTTTCACATTTCCCAGCTACAGCCTGGACACTAGCCATGCATCCAACTTCTATTTCCACTTGTTGTTGTTGTTGTTTTCGTACCCTGGCTAAAGACTCCAGGGATCATCCGAACAGCCGAAGCATTTGAACACTATGGCACTGTAGTAGATTCTGGTAAGCAGACACCACGTCCAGGAGGCGGGAGCGCCATCTTGCAACGGTCGAGACAAACGACGTACGACTACGGTCAGCACTCCAGACAAGATCAGGTCTCCACAGGTAGGGGGGGCCCCCCCATTACAGTATCTTCACCTCAGCCAACTACTGGTGAGTACCGTAGACATATCATTGGCGACGAGGATGGCGACGTTCGGACGACTAGCTGAGTTTGGGCTGGATAGGGGGGAAGACTGGGAACAGTATGTGGAAAGAATGGAACACTATTTTGCGGCTAATGACATTGATGATGCAGGGAAACAGAAAGCCATTCTTCTGAGTGCATGTGGTGGGGCCACTTACAAGCTCATGAGTGACCTACTGACCCCAGCTAAGCCGGGTGGTAAAACGTACACACAACTGAAAGAGGTGGTGTTAAACCACCTCAAGCCCAAGCCCTCGGAAATAGTACAGCGTTTTAAGTTTCACACAAGAAGTCGAGGCTCCGACGAGACTGTAGCAGTCTATGTTAGTCAGTTACGTAGGCTGTCGGCAGACTGTAACTTTGGAGAGGGACTGGACAGTATGCTCAGGGACCGGTTGGTGTGCGGCATCAACAATGACCGCACACAACGACGCCTGCTGGCAACAACGGACTTGACCTTTGCCAGGGCCTTCGAAATAGCAACAGCCATGGAACAGGCCGAAAAGAGCGCAGCAGACATACAGGGAAGTGCAACTGCAAATCCCACTGACAGTGAAGCTAAAAGTGTCTTCAGGGTAGACCGTTCAGCGAAGCAGAACAATGAGAGCATCAAGGGACACAGGAAGAGTACAGACAAAAGAGACATTGAGTGCTGGTTCTGCAAGGAAAAAGGACATATTCAAAGACAGTGCCGAAAGTATCAAGAAAGAACAAAGAATCGTCGGGGACGAAGTACTTGGGGTAGTGGAGTTGTCAGAAACGTGGATGATTTTGAACAGAGGACAGATGATGACAGTGAGGTGTACACAGTGTATAAAACACAGAGCAAAGAAAAACCATACCTGGTGACGATATACATACAGGGTATTCCAGTCGAGATGGAAATTGACACAGGAGCATCTCTCACCGTGATCAGTGAAGAAACTTGGAGGCAGGTCAAAAGAGGAGGGACTTATCTGCCTTTGCAGAAATGCGGGCGGCGACTGAAAACGTACACAGGAGAGGATATTCCAGTGGTAGGCATTTGTTCGGTGACAGTTACATACAAGTATAAGGCGCCAACGACACTGGAAGTAGTGGTAGTGAAAGGAACAGGTCCCAGTTTACTGGGTCGGGACTGGCTGAAACATCTCCAGTTGGACTGGTCAGAGATTTTTGCAATGCACAAGGTACTCACAACCCCTGATTCTGAGCTGCAGCAGATTCTGGATGAACACGCAGAAGTGTTTGAGGAAGTAAGGGGCACCATTAGAGGGGTTCAGGCCAACATATTCGTTGATCCGAATGCACAGCCATGCTACTTCAAGCCACGTCCAGTGCCCTATGCACTCCGCGAAAAGGTCGGCCAAGAACTAGATAGACTAGAAGCAGAGGGTACAATCGAGAAAGTCCAGTTTTCAGACTGGGCAGCCCCGATTGTAACAGTGGTCAAGCCAGATAAGAGCATTCGGATCTGTGGAGACTACAAAGTCACGGTCAACAAGGCATCCAAGCTGGACAACTACCCAATCCCAGCGACGGAGGATGTGTTAGCAGAACTGGGAGAAGGAAATTTGTTCTCAAAACTGGATCTAACACAGGCTTACCAACAGCTTCAACTGGATGACAAATCGAAGGAGTTCACCACCATCAACACGCATCAGGGTTTGTACCGCTACAACCAGCTGCCTTTTGGAATCTCCTCGGCCCCGGGTATATTTCAGCGGACCATGGACAACCTTCTGAAAGGTATTCCTCATGTACATGTTCGCCTGGATGACATTTTGGTGGCGGGCAAGACTCGCAGGGACCATCTAGAGACCTTGCGAGCAGTGCTGCAACACTTGAAAGCGGCAGGGGCAAGGTTGAACAGGCAGAAGTGTGTGTTCTTGGCCACGGAACTCGTCTACCTGGGCCTGAAGATCGACCAAACTGGACTCAAGCCCATACCTGAAAAGATGCAAGCGATTCGGGACATGCCACGCCCAGTGGATGTCAAGCAGCTGCAAGCATACTTGGGGATGGTAAACTACTACTCCAGGTTCATGCCAAATCTCTCCACAGTGCTGGCACCCCTGTATGCATTGCTGAAAAAGGACAACAGGTGGTCATGGACGGAGTTGGAAGAGAAAGCATGGATCGAGTCAAAGAAGCTGTTACAGTCACCCCAGCTACTCGTTCACTTTGACTCTGCAAAGGACATAGTGCTGGCCTGTGACGCTTCCAACTATGGGGTGGGGGCAGTACTTTCACACAAAATGGAGAATGGTAGTGAACGTCCAGTGGCATTCGCTTCACGCACCCTGAACAGCGCTGAAAAGAACTACAGTCAGGTAGAGAAGGAGGCTTTGGCTATTATTTTTGGGGTGAAGAAATTCCATCAGTATTTGTTTGGCCACGCTTTCGAGATTCATACAGACCACAAACCATTGCTGGGATTGTTCAAGGAAAACAAACAGATACCAGCCATGGCTGCCATGCGTATCCAGAGATGGGCATTGATACTGGCCTCTTATGAGTACACCATCACATACAAAGAAGGAAAGAGACACAACAATGCTGACGGTCTGAGCAGATTGCCCCTCGAGGTGACCGAAGAAAGGCAAGCGGATCAGGGAGAAACGGTGCTACTGATAGAGCAAGTTGAAACCATGCCAGTCACGGCTACACAGATTCGGCAGTGGACAAACCAAGACAAAGTATTATCTCGAGTCAAGGAATACACTCTGAAAGGGTGGCCTGACAGTTACCATGAGGAGACACTTCAACCTTACTGGATTAGGCGCAGTGAACTGAGCATCGCAGACGGATGTGTGTTGTGGGGCACACGGGTGGTGGTCCCACCGAAAGGCCGTGAGCGTCTGTTGCAGGACCTGCATGAGTCACATCCTGGAATGACCCGAATGAAAGCCTTAGCTCGTTCCTACATCTGGTGGCCGAACATGGATAAAGAGATTGAAGACACTGTACGCAGCTGTTCCATCTGCCAAACACAGCGCAACATGCCTAGCCCGGCACCCTTACACCCATGGGAATGGCCAAATCGTCCATGGAGTAGACTGCATGTGGATTATGCAGGACCGTTTCTCAACAAGATGTTTCTGATCATCATCGATGCACACTCAAAATGGATTGAGGCATACCCAATGAATTCATCCACTTCGGCGGCCACTATAGAAAAGCTGCGACAGTCCTTTGCTACTCATGGAGTGCCAGAAATCCTAGTATCGGATAACGGCACATGTTTCACCAGTGCAGAGTTTGAAGATTTTCTGCAGAAGAATGGTATCAAGCATATCAAGTCAGCTCCCTACCATGCATCCACGAATGGTCTAGCTGAGCGCGCTGTGCAAAACCGTGAAGCAGGGGTTGAGAAAAGTTAACCAAGGATCCATCGAGACAAGGGTGTCGCGGTTTTTGTCAAGGTACAGGGTGACTCCACAAACAACGACCGGTCGGTCTCCAGCAGAGCTCCTCTTCAACAGAAAGGTGCGCACTCGGTTTGATATCCTCCAACCATGCATGGAGCAAAAGGTGGTTCAGAAACAGTTGCAGCAGAAGCTGAATCATGACCATTCGAGCATGAGAACCTACCAGGTGGGTGATCTGGTTTACGCCAAGAACTTTGCAATCGGACCAAAGTGGCTGCCTGGAGTGATTCGGAAGCTGACAGGACCATTATCATATGTGGTAGGGTTGTCGAGTGGTCAAATGCTGAAACGACATACTGATCACGTACTTCCACGACAGGGGGTCACAGATATATCTGATAGTACAGAGCAGGATATCAGTCTGAAAGCGTCACCTAGTTCCTTGTTAACCCCTGTGTCTTCACCAGTGACTCCGGCATCTGGAAACCCATCGGAGCAGACAGAGACGGGGCCACAGCCATTCTCTCAGGACACTCTTACACCAGAGAGGGCAGTGTTAGCGCCTTCCTCCTCAACTCTCCAGGAGGACCCGGCTGTAGGGTCACCCCAGAGCCCAGCTATGGCATCTGAGACTGCATCGGGTCCACCACCAGTCTGGCGCCCTGTCCGTAAACGACATCTGCCTGGGCACCTCAGAGACTTTGTGCTCAACAGTCTGAGGTCATGTTAGTAAATGGTCCAAGTCACAGACAGTCATCAATCAGTTGTCACAATTTGTTCAAGTTGTAGTTTAATTATAGTTATTATTTTAGTTCCAACCCAGGGACATTGGGTCTTCAGTTGTGGTTTCATGGTGAAGGAAGGAAGGGTTTAGTTCCAAAGAGTCAGTTGTTGAACCCCTTTTAAGTTTATTAAAGTTAGTGTTCCATTACAACATTTTCCAAGCACAAACAGCCACTAGTGGGAAATTTGCATTGGGCTGGCAATGAACTTGTAGAGGGGGATATGTAGTAGATTCTGGTAAGCAGACACCACGTCCAGGAGGCGGGAGCGCCATCTTGCAACGGTCGAGACAAACGACGTACGACTACGGTCAGCACTCCAGACAAGATCAGGTCTCCACAGGTAGGGGGGGCCCCCCATTACAGTATCTTCACCTCAGCCAACTACTGGTGAGTACCGTAGACATATCAGGCACAAATGCATCAGCTGGGGATGAGAACATTACGTGTGTGACCGTTTTTGATTACCCCGCCACATGGGCAGCCACACTCCGACTTCGGGGATTTGGGAGACTGATAATGTTATGCTAGGAGCTTGTCACGACTGAAGACAATCCCCACATAACTATGCAGAGCATAACAACATTTTGATGTAGCCTTGGTGTTCTGGCCTATGTCAATTGGTCTGACACAGCCTTAAGCCAAGGCGTGTATTTTCCACTGATTGATCCAAACAATATAGTATTGACTCTTTCCATTCTGGTCAAGCCTTCAGCCCCCCCCCCCCCCCCCCTCCCCGATTAGAAGCAGCCCCAAGGCCAGAAACCAACAGAGCTCCAGATCATCTGGCAGCCGATCACCTGATACCAGTCCACCCCAAGCTAGGTCACCGACTGAAAGGAATCAACATGGAAAGAACCGTCATCAACCAACAAACAGCAGCAGAAATAGTAGTGTCTACAACCTACCAAAGAAGCAGAACCTCCGGATCTTAAACATCAATTGCCAAAGCGTAGTCAATAAGAGAACTGACTTCTTGATTATGTAAAACCAGATGTTGTCTTTGGGACAGAGTCATGGCTAAAAGAGGGATATGCATCAAGTGAAGTTTTTCCTCCAAACTTCGAACCAAACAGAAAGGACCGTAGCTCACTGGGTGGTGGGGCCTTCATTCTGGTTCTCAAATCCATAATCTCCACAGACGCACCAGAGATGGAGGGAAAATGTGAAATGGTTTGGGCAAAACTGAGACTGCAAGCTAAGAAAGATCTGCTGTTAGGCTGTTTTTATATGCCAAAGCATTCACAGGAAGATCTCACGGAGCTTGAAGGGACGCTGAGCCAGATAGAACACATGAATGGACAGAAACAGTTGATAATGGCGGAAGACTTCAACTGCCCCAATATTGATTGGGGAACACAACACAGTTAGACCTGGAAGGGGAAAGTTCAGAGAAGACAACGGTGAAGTCAGGCGTCCCACAAAGCTCGGTATTAAGCCCATTGTTCTTCTTGTGCATATAAATGACCTCCCTGATACTGTGAACTCAACTGTGCGCCTATTCGCAGACGACTGCCTCTTATACCGGGAAGTTCACTCACTGCAGGATCACATCTCCCTGCAAGACGACTTCAACAAACTCGAAAGGTGGGCCAAAGACAGGGGAATGAGATTTAATGCATCAAAGCGCTACATCCTCTCCACAGAGGCCAAGAACCAGTCCTCTTTTTTATACAGATTGAATGATGAGATCCTCAAACATGTAGGCCTTACTATCCACAGATTCGAAATGGTCAAAGCATGTAGCAAAGATTTGCAAAAAGGCGAGCTCCACTCATGGTTTCCTACGTCGTAATCTGGGTAGCTGCACCCCAGAATGTCATCGCTTGGCATACCTCTCCCTGATCCGCGCAGCCCTGGATTACGGAGCTACTGTATGGGACCCGTACTTGGCAAAGGACCAGGAAAAGCTTGAGCGCATCGAAGAAAAGCAGCAAGATTCATCAAGCGTGACTACAGGTCCAGAGACCCGGATTGCATCACGCGAATGTTGACTGAACTTCAGTTACCACCCCTCCAAGTGCGCAGGAAACAACAACGACTAGTCACCTTCTATAAGATCATTGAAAGACTTCTTCCAGCACTGCGCACAGAGAAAATTTAACACCAATGAAAAAAGAAAAGAGAAAAATCCGTTTAAAAATGTTTCATGGCTTTGTGACAAACAACATCGTCACCAAATTCACATCAATCAACAGTCGTGGATATGTAGTCCCAGAGTCAAGCACCGAGCAGTACCAGCGCTCCTTCTTCATGTAGACCGTCATGGACTGGCATGAACTGAACGAGCAAGTCATCCAGGCAGGCTCTGTGGCAGCGTTCTCTGCAGCAATTGGCAGAGTCCTCATGTTGCCATCCTTGCGCTAAATTGCAACAAAAATGTTTTTAACCATACAGGTCAATCTTAGAATAAGATAGCCTAGGTGGATGCAGCGCCGCAACAGGGTCCCATTGAGCTGAACTCGGGGAAGGCCTTTGGGGCATCAGCTTCCTTGGGTCGGAACGTTTTTAAAAAGGAAATACACCAAAATTTTAAAATAATAATAATAATAATGAATACTTATATAGCGCCTATTCTCGGCTAGAGGCCAAGCTCTAAGCGCTTTACAATCAACACTCGTTTACACAACGGGCTGCCTACCTGGGTAGTGCCGACTGAAGAGCTGCCAGCTGGCGCTTCATTCAGTCGTTTCCCGTGTCATCCAGTCAGTATCGTTCAATATCGATCACTCATTTTCCTTACTTCCTTCATTCTTTCCATTTCTCACGCAGGGTGCATGCTATATGTAACCTGTCATCCATACCAACGGCCAAACTGGCCTACTCTTCCGAAAGTTGGTGATGGGATTTTACGTATGTGCAAGATGTTATGCATGCGTTCACACACGGAACCTCGGTTTATAGTCTCATTCGAAGGACTGTAAGGGAAATGGAGTCAGAACCAATGTTAACTCCGAGGGAAAAATCCCCCTGTACCGAAATGCCCCAGCGGAGGTTCGAACCTGCAACCCCAGGATCACCAAGATTACGAGTCAGGCGCTCTACCAACTGAGCTGTTCTAAGCTTTTATTTACCTGAAGAGCACTACTCTCTCTTTTTCCGTTGCTATTTATTACCTAGGAAGTTTCCAGCAACGTACAAGTCTTGATCCTGATCCTCATATGCTTTTACTTTGAGAGTCTCGTACTGAGGATAAACAGTTTTGACGGCAACCGTCAAGAAGACCTGAATCAATACAACAGTTATTACCACATCAACATGACTTGACAGTTTCTGTTGTGTGATTCCATGCAACAAACATTCTACAACTCCAAGCAGTCACAACATCACAGTTACCTTTGTTTTAAATCTCGCTTGTCCTGTCTGAAGAGGACTCAACAGGTCGACGCTCATAGTGTCTGTTTGTAATTTGTTTGTTCCGTCGTTCGGCAACTCAGTAATTCTATTTTATGTTTTATGTTTAAGGTACAAGCACGATCTACATGACACACACCCAGCATCAAACCACTCAACCACCACCTTCTCACTGCTTGTCTGCAGTGGTAGATAATTCTGCCTAACTAACAGTATGTGCTTGTGTCTTAAGAGGCTATCTTTTTATATTTTCTACTTTTCACAAGAAAATGTAGCTTGTTTTGTTCTTTCGTGATTTTCTTTTGCTTCTTAGGTGGCACCTTTGGCTGTTTTTTTGAAAACTCAACAAACATACTATGGTATTGCACACCAGCCTTTTTCTGGGATAGCATTCTTCTTAAAACCGAAAAGGCAGAGGAG
>CM031609.1:36569510-36594510 GCA_018398815.1 Conus ventricosus | reverse complement strand
GAAAACGAACCACAGCCATCAACTTCGACCGGGGGTATCCCATCAACTTCGAGTGGTGTCACAGCAGTAGCATCGAAACGAAAACTATCTTATTTTCAAAAGGAAGACACTTCTAGTGATGCTGACACAGATGATTCTGAGGAAGAAGGTGCAGAGGTCGATACGCCCACTCCTGAAGAGCTGAACTTGCTAATGAATGTGGGCTGCTTGCAGACGATCATCGGCCGACTTTCGTGTCCAGAATGCCACAAAGCTGTAAGTTGAACTATTTTTTAGCAAGATGAGAGTGAAGGTGTGTGTGTTTGTGAATAAATAATAAATGACTGTGTGTTCACTGTCACTTTTTTATTCACAATGTTTGAACATTTTAGATTGTAAACTCTGTGTGTGTGTGTGTGTGTGTGTACCGTTTGTGTGTGAATGACATATGTGTGTGTGTTTGTATGTGAATTAATTGTGTGTGATTCTGTGAATGAAGTGTGTGTATGTGTGAATGTGTTTGTGTGTGAATGACATGTGTGTGTGTGTGTGAGTGTGTTTGTATGTGAATGAAGTGTGTGTGTGTTGTGTGAAGGTGGTGTGTGGGTGTGTTTCACTGTTACTATATTTTAATTTTCACTTTATAAGATTATACATTTTTGGTGTGGTGTGTGTGTGTGCGTGTGTTTTAGACGCTGGCGGTGCATGAAGGAGGAAAGGAGTTCCGCCAGGGTTCTGCCTGCTACGTTGAAGTTTGCTGCTCTGACTGCGGGAAGGTGTCTTGGGACTGGACTTCAAAGAAGACTGGCTCCACCCACACAGGTTACAATATCAACCGACGAATCGCTACTTCTGCATCGGTATGTGGCTTTTTTTTTCACAGATCAGGAGACAGTTCGCTTTGTTAGGCTTACCACCACCCATGAGTGAGTCTACATGGTATTTTTATAAGCAGAGAATCCATACTGGAGTGAAGCGATCAGTAGACAGACACCTCCAGGAGGCTGCCAACCAGATTAGGAGGACTTATGCAGATATGAACATTGGTATTCCGAATGAAGATGGTGTGCTGAACATTTCTGTGTCCATCGACGGCTCCTGGCATAAGAGAGGACACACTTCTCATAACGGTGTGTGGTGACTGTCATTGAGACCATGACAGGCCTCATAGTGGATTTTATAACCCTTAGCAATTACTGCCAGGAGTGTGAGTCTGGACCAAAGCCAGAGGACGCCAATTATGAGCAGTGGGCCCATGACCATCGCAGCAAGTGCCAGAAAAACATTGACTGCTCTTCAGGTGCTATGGAAATGGAGGGAGCTGTCAAAATTTTTGAACGGTCAATGGATCTTCATGGTTTTCGATACACCGAAATGTTGGGAGATGGCGACGCCAAAACTTACAAGCGTGTGATTGAAGCTGACCCATACGGTGGCTACCCCATTGAGAAACTAGAGTGTGTGAACCATGTTACAAAGAGAATGGGCACCGCATTGAGAAACTTGGTTCAGAAAAGGAAAGCTCAAAGCCAACCAATTGGTGGGCGTGGCAAGCTTACTGATGCCAGGATAAAAAAACTTACAAACTATTATGGTAGTGCTATCAAAACTAATGCAGGGAATCTGGAGGACATGAAGAAAGCAGTGTGGGCCAGCCTCTTCCACACCATCAGCACAGATGACAACCACAACCACACCATGTGTCCAGAGGGCGCATCATCTTGGTGCTTCTTCAACAGAGCATGTGCAAATGAAGCGCAACCACCCCCACATGACCATCCATTGCCTGCTGACATTGGAGATGCATTGCAGCCCATCTATGAAAGATTAGGGGATCCCTCTCTTCTTCGGAGATGTCTTGCTGGAAAAACTCAAAATGCAAATGAGAGTTTTCACTCTTTGCTCTGGGATATCTGCCCCAAAGAACGGTGGGCCACACTTCGAACTGTTGACACTGCACTCAGTATAGCTGTCCCGAAGTTTAACCAGGGGTCTACAGCCTTGTTGGACATCATGCATCAGCTGGAGCTGATGAAGACCACCACTGCAGAGTATGCTGAGCAGGAAGATGTGAGGAGAGTGAAGAAGGCCACCAAAAGGAGTTCAGAGGATGCACAAGCAAAGCGAAGGAGAATTGAAGACATTCGCCGAAGGGAACGCCAAGCACATCTGGAGCGTGAAGGGCCTGCATATGGTGCTGGGGACTTCTGAATGCCTGTCATGACTGCTGTGATACCAGAAATGGCCAGTGTGTTGTTGTGAAGTAAGATATCTTGATATTGTCCAGTGTACTACATTTACAAACAAAGTATAATCTTTGACACCGTTTTTCTCAAAACGTACATTTTCGTGTGGGTACCAAATTGCCCCCCCCAACTATCTTTGGCTACAATAAAGCTATAGACCTGAAAATTTGTACACTTATGTAAAAATGGCTGCTGTGTGTCATGAAACCATCAGAATGTCTGTAAGATAAATAGTTTTCATGATTTTATTTTTTGAAATGGTTCAGCACAAACGAAAAAAAATTGTCAAATGTAGGCTAGTACCATATAACTACTAATGCAATAATCACTTTAGTAAATAGTTATTGACACAGGAGGACACCAGGTGAAACAAAAAAAAACATTCAGGACTCTCTTGTACATAATTATCTGGTACTTTATGGGTGGGGGCGGATCGCTACCATTTTGTCTAGTAATGATTTATGAATAAAATCATAATTTTTCTTCTAATGCATATATCAATCCCAAAATTTGCACAAGTGTTCCCTTTGCTATAAAGAAGCTGTGTGCCAAATTTTGTATTGATAGCTGCATTAGAAGCCACAACACAATTTTTTTACGAATTTCCACTCAAAGTCCCCCCTCAAGCCACCAGGCTGAATGGTACGCAATTTGTGGAACCAGAAAGCTTCCCGTTTGAGTCTATACTCCACGTCATCTGACAGAACTTTTTCGATTGCGATGCAGCGGAGATTGAGGAGGGAGTGGCCTGGTTGATTGAAATGCTTAGTTACTAGAGTTCCAGAGTTGTTTTTTATGTTGGATCTGTGTTGGTAGAATCGAGTTTTAAGGGAGTTTTTTGTCTCTCCAACATACTGGCTGTGGGGACATTTATTGCAAAAGAGCAAGTAGATCAAATTTGTGGTTTCACAATCCATGTGATGCCGAATCAAAAAGGATTCGTCAGTTTTCACACTGTAAAAGGAACCTGTCTGGACAAGATGTTGCTTACAGACAACACATTTTTTCTTACATGGAAAGCAGCCTGCTGGTTTTGTTTCTGACTGGCATATAGGCAGAGCAGAGGGCATAAGAAAATTTCTGAGGGTGCGGCTATTCCTTTCCCCCAGGATTGGGGGATCAGGAATAGCCTTTTGGAGTCGGAGACTGGACTGTAGGATTGGATGTAGCTCTTGGAACCATTTGCGGATGGGGGGATTGGCAGGGTTGTAAGTAGCAATTACTGGGGTGCGCTCAGAGTGCTGTGTGGGTCTGTACTGAAGTGTTGAACATCTTGGGAGGCATTTTACTTTTTCCAAGGCAGGAGTCAGGCACTGTGCCTTGTAGCCACGAGCACGAAGCTGTTCAAACAGCTGGGTGCATCGTGACTCAAAGTCAGCGGCTTTGGAACACAAACGTTTCAAGCGCAGAAAGAGACTGTAGGGGAGATTTTGTTTGCAGTGGTGAGGGTGGCTTGAGGTGTAATGGAGATATGAATGAACATCAGTGGGTTTGCAATACAAATCTGTTTGGATGTATCCATCTTCTATTTTCAAGAGGATATCTAGAAAGGGGAGAGAGACTGCAGAAGAGCTGACGGTGAATTTGATGGTGGGATGGACTGTGTTAATGTACTGTGTGAATGTGTCAAGACCATGCAAATCTTCCAACCAGAGGAAAATGATATCGTCAAGTGCCCATAGCAGTGCCCGATATCTGGTGGTACATTCGATCTTCAAAATAGAAAAAGTTGTTGTTAAGGACATGTTCGACTGCTTGGAGTATAGCCTGAGTAGGTGGAGCGTGAGGGAGAGGGTTGTTGTCGAGATAGTGGTGCAAGGCTGCCATCATGTCCTGGTGGGGAATGTTAGTATATAACCCTACTACATCTATGGTCACTAGCAAAGCATTATGGAAGGGTCCGTGTACATTGTTCCATTCTTCAATGATTTCTTAACATATGGGTAGAGTCTTGAATGTAGCTAGGCAGATTGTGCACAAGTCCAGCAAGCCAGTGATCCACAAGTTTGGAGAGTTTTTCTGTAGGTCCTTGAACACCAGATACGATGGGTCGACCAGGGGGATCTATCAAGGTTTTGTGGATTTTGGGAAGGTGGTAAAATATGGGAGTTCTGACTTTCCTTGGCTTTGACTGCCCATTTGTATGTCTTCTCGTCTAGGTGTCCTATTATATATATTCAAAAACAATACATAGCAAATGAAATCCGCATCACAACATTTGGCATCAAAGGCATACAGGATCATAACATAATAGAAGTCCTGCAAACTGGAAAGGTGAAGGTCACACACACACACACACACACACACACACACACACACGCGCGCGTGCAAATACTTATAATAGATAACAGTCAGTACTGAAATGAGACAGAAGAATTACATGTTACATTTCTTTATTTTTAATTTTTTTTTGGTTTTGTTAGTTTGTTTTGTTTTGTTTTTAATCTTTGATTAAATGGAATTTCTACGTTTCTACTATAGCTGTAGATAGGTTAATTCTTTGGAATCGTTGTGTTAACCTTTTTTCCCCCGGCCCCGATTTCTTTTTTCGTCTAATATCACGTAATGTGGAAAGACGTAACACAAAACAACAACAACACACACACACACACGCACACACACACATGCTCACACACACACACACTCACTCACTCACTCACACACACACACACACACACACACACACACACTCACTCACACACACACACACACACACACACACACACACTGTGGAGCCGTCCAATTGCTACGATTTTCGCGTCGCTTAACTTCTTGGTCATCCATTATGTTCAAGATGACAGCTAGGTACGCGCTATCGTTTGTGGACTGCCCAATGACTATGAAGTCCCATTTACATGTGCATGGACGTCACCAGTGAGGAACCAGACAGGGAATCTGTCACGGCTCCTTGAGTGCTGCCGCTGCTGCTGCTGCCTTCCGGGGTTCCAGTCTGTCAGTTCAGGCTTTGTGCGACAGCTCATTTCAAAACGGTCAGCCTGGTCTCACGCACTCACTGGCACCTCTAGATGTGATAGCGAGATTCCTTATTCGTGTACAAATATACAACTTTGACACAAACAGGTAAGCATTCTTCATTTCCTCACTGATCTACAGATTTATAACAACCCTCTCAGTTTTCTTGGACGGTTTTTGAACTCCTATCAGTGCCACACATCTCCAACATATTGGTAACTGAAGAGAAAAAGAAAAATGTGCGTTGTGAATGTATGAAGCGAAAATAGTGTTTGATAACACATTTTTGCGGAATATAGTTGAATTACACATTGGCCAGAGAAAAATGAAAGAGACATTATAATCCACGCGAGCCAAAAGAGGTGAAGCGCTGATAAAAAGAATTTTTTTTTTTTTAACCGGGGGAGAACTTAAAAATGGTATTCTGGTTTGTTTTATTGAAAGAAAGGAGTCCGATGTGTGGTTGCGTGTGGTGGCACATGATTGTCTTTGCATGTGCATATGTAGAGACCGTTGTACGACATCCCATATGTAGCAGACGGTACGGGTCGGGTTACATGGCTACCAGTAGCAGATCGATTTCAGCATCAGCCGTCAGAACTGTAGGCTTTTTGCCCTTTTTGTATTCCATTCCTGCCATAAACGGTTTCGTTGTTTACTTGCTGTCATTGTGTGTGTATTGCCTGAGCCGATGTTTTGCTTATTCATCAACTTTGAAAACAAATTTGAGGAAGAAAAGAGAGTAATTTGTAATTTGTTTTGTGGTCCGAGGTGCTGCTTTGCAATCCTCCATTTGAATTCAGATCTCACCCAAACATGAAAAAAAATGCATTGATGAGGCGCATTGTTGTAATTGTTTGTGTTCATAACTTTGTTATTTTGACATTCAGTTCTTTTATGATGTTAAAGCAAGAAGTAAAAATGGAAAACAACAATACCACACATATGACAATCAGTGACTTGCCCGGGCTACGATTCGGTGAAACATCAAAGGAAAGGCTCACACTATGTTTGCGACACTCTTCCAAACGAAGGTGCTGAAAGTGACTAAAACCAACTATCCTTGCATGGACGTTTTGGACTGCTGGTACAGTTTATCAGACTAGGTTCACTTTTGCTGACGCTTGTATAGCCACTGGAAAAGTGCTTTTGTTCTCTTAGGAGAATCAAACGCTGGTTTAAACATTTGAATCTGTATTATGCCATTCTAATTAATGTATTCTAAACACATACACACGCGAGCTCTCTCTCTCTCTGACACACACTCATTGAGAGAGAGAGAGAAGGGGGGGGGGGAGCGTACGAGTGCGAGTGAACGTGTTATCTCTGTCGCGAATCAGAAGAGGAAGAGATCATGTCAGAATCTTATGTGTCATATTAATGATGGAGGTATGTTAATTGCGCCCTGCTTAACCCAGGTGAAAGTTTCATATGCGATCTTATTCAAAACAACTTGGCAATGAACCAGGCTTACAGACTGATCAAGCGATGCAAGTCTTTATCTATTTACTTGTTTTTATTTTATGAACTTCACATTGTTGGGTTCCTTTTCCTTTGTTCTGACACAAAATGGAACATATATTGAATAATAAAAGCAAACAAATGCGTAAATTGCAAATTTTCAGTTTATTCAAAACCTTTTTCAAGCTAAAACGCAGAAGACCTGGCAATTGAAGTGAACTGCCTTTTTAAATTTCAAAAATGGAACATACCAAAAAGAGTTTGAATTCTGGTCTTCCTGTCCTTGATTTTGTTATTCTGATGACAAGTACAGTTAGGAAAGAAAAAAGTTGCCAAAAGGTCAACTTACATAAAACAAATATTGGTACATTGGCCTATTTGGTTAAAGCTGATTGGGGGCCTACATGTACGATTATACTTTAATCATGCTTGCAGGTGTTGTCCAATGCCGAGTATTATGTAATTGAGCTGTCGTTTAATGGTACATTCTTGGTGCGTGTGTGGTATGTGAACGAATATACACAAAATCGGTTGCATCCCTTTCATGTTAATACCTTGCATTACAGTGTGTTTTCGCCAAATCATCTGTGTAATACAATTTGCATCACATCTCAGGTTCAATTTACCGAATATGTCATGTAGTGCTGGGTTCGGTTTGCTGTCCTCAGTGAAGGTTAAACTGAACGTTTCATTAAAAAAAGAAATTCTTTTGTCGATGATAATATTAAATCTGAAAATGTTAGAGGGCTTGTTTCTCTGATGTGTACAGCTCTTTGCATTTGCCTTTCGAACACACTTTATCATATCTTCCACGGCTACCATTACCGAGATACGATGTTTAGTAGTTGGGAGAAGGAAGGAGGGGGGAGGTGTGGTAACAAGTTGTCATAATTTCCCCCCTTATTTCAGATTCTGCCCCTTCTTTCCATCTTATATATAATTACATGTCTGGGACACAGGATCTTTTCGATTGAAGTTCTTTTCCCTCCATTTCTTTTAAAATATGGAAGCAATTACACGTGTATACATTATGGACAACGCGCAAAGCATCTAGTGTGAAAGTGTTGCTCTCCCATGGCAACCAGGATAAAGTAGAAAGCCTGATGAGCTGCATACAGAGTGAAATAGTGGTTATTTTTCTGGTCCTTAGACCTCCATCGGGGGAAGAAAAAAAACAATTGACGGCCAGGACCACTCAGTACAGAAGAATTCTTTCTCTGGCCTTACCACCATTCTCTTTCTTAAACGCGAGTTTGCCATTTCAGGAAATACATTTATAATACCAGAGCAGATATGTGTTGTTTGTCTCACTTTCCTCTTTGGAAATTGATGGTGCCTGGTCTCGGGTTTACCATAATTTATCAATGTGTACAAAAATATTTTCCCTGAAATGTTCATCATTCAAGTTCTTCCACAGCCCTACACCCCACCTTTTTCCTTACAATTCTTTTCCAAATCAGTATAACAATGAACAAATAATTTGTCTACACTCGTTTTCCTCCAATGTTCATTTATTCAATGTATACACAAACATGCATGCGTGCACACCTGCACAGAGAGAGAGAGAGAGAGAGAGAGAGAGAGAGAAAGAGAGAGAGAAGAGAGAGAGAGAGAGAGAGAGAGAGAGAGAGAGCACTTTGATCAAAGTCAGCATAATTACAGGCCCAGTTTGTGCAATGCAGGTGAGATTAACGTCCCCTCAGCCTGTCTCATTGCTACAGCATCACGATTCTTCATTTCCTCTTCTGATTTGTTTGTACTGGTAAGTCTTGCCTGTGTGTGTTGCAGAAAAATCAGACAGTTCAAAGTGTTTGCATGATTTTGTAGATACGACCGGTGAAGCCGCACGAGGGTTCAGTACTGCTCATTCGCGGATGGATGGCGAAGAGTAGAATGTCAGCCATCATCCACCAAGAGATGCACTGACAGGGCACAAAAAGATTGATGTCGTCTAGGACATCCATTACTTTGGAACCTCCATCAACAATCCACGTTGCTTACAGCCTAGCCGATCACAAAGGGCCGTATCAAGACTGTCCTTCATCAACAACCAAAGTAAAATGACCAATAAGCTGAAAATTTAATGTAAACCTGGAAAAGCCCCAGCAGCATTGAAGCAACTCATCAAAATATGGTATAGCAAAAGGTTTTTCACACACACACACACACACACACACACAAAACAAGCTGAGATTTTATAATTCAAATGTGTTGTCAACGCTGTTGTACAGTTTCGAAACATTGAGCCAGAAACAAAAGGTTCCAAAGAGCCTGGTGCCTCTGACTTAATTATGCTGCCTTCAAAAAGATCCTGGGCAGAAAATGGAGCATCTTCACCAACAAACAGGAAGTCCAGGGACCTATACAATAATACTGAAAAGGCATGCGACTTGTGAGCTTCCGAGGTTATATAGACTGTCTCCTCATGTCTTGCAATCTGGGTACTTTGGTGGATACCCGAAAGAAGAACTTATAGAGGACGTCCAAGCTGATCTGGCTACGTATCACCCAGCATGACTTCCAAATCATGCAGAGGAGCTGGATCGATATCCGAACACTGATCAATTCTGCTTGAACGTGATGACTGCCACAAGCATATTCAAGTGTCAGAAAACGTGAGTTTCGAAGCGCAAGTAGCCTGGGGACTCTAAAGAACATTTTAGTGCAATGTACGTCTTAAAGTTTACACAGACAGACAGATAAACTGAGATGTACTGACAAAAGAACAAAACAAGTCTTAGACATTTTGTGATACTTTGGTTGTACTGCCTTCCTCAGAAAAACTTGATATCCTTCTGAACAAAGATGACATCAAATCCCAGTAAACAAAAAGTATAAGCATGGAGCATCGTTCATATGTATTAAAAACACCATAAAAGGTGGTCCTGAACACCGTCACACACATACACAGGCACAAAGGAATACACACATACACACACACATACATACAGAGAATGACTGAATGATACAAGCAAATCAGAGAGGCAGCAAGGGAGAATATCAATACTGTGCGAGCATGGAGAAAGACAGGATGAAAGAGAATGTTAGCAACAGAGATTGTGAATTAAAAGGAAGAAAGAAAAGGGGAAAAGAGGTGGGTACACACACACATACACAGACACATGTATTGATATGTATATATGAAAAGATACAAAGATGGAAAACAATGATGAAATTTAATCATTCTGAAAACTAATTCAGCTTCTCTCCATTCAAAGTCCACTTCATCTTCAATATGAATACGATAAATGTCAAAGGTCAATCTTCTCAAATCATGTTCAGCCATTATTTTCGTCACCATATAACAAAAATAGTAATGTCCTCTAATTGGTGGGAAGAGCCACTGGCATATTTTTGCATTCTCAAAGAGGCAGGTGCTGGAGCCCCTACAAAATATGAACATCATGCTAGGTTCCTAAGTTTCCCTCTCTCACTCACTCTCTTAAAATAAGATAAGGAAACAGGATAGGATGGGTGAAGGTGGAGGGGGTGGGGGCGTAAAAAGATGAAAGTGGTCAGAAAGGGAGCAGGAAGTGGAAGAAGAAGGCAAGAAGGAAGAGAATGCGAAGGTGGTTTTAGAGCTGGTGCATACGGTGAATCCCCATATAGCTTGAATCTCTCACGTCTTCCTCTCAAACAGATTCCAGTCAACAAAAGTGGGTTTCATTGCCACAAAGCTTTGCAAGTGGCTTGCTCGTTCTTGTGCCGAGGAAAATGCGAGATAAGAAGAGCAAAGAAATCAGTGCTAGACAAATTCAAATCCTCTTCTTCAAGCTCCGCAAGCTGTAAGAGAACCAACATTCTGATCTTTTTATGCATCAATCACTGGATGCCACAATTTTTCATGTACTAATCTGAAGACGTTGTGACTGTTGGCCATTTTCTCTCACATGCAAGAGTGCTCCAAGATACCAGAGATCTCTTGCCACTGTCTTGACTCACTCATGGCAACATGTGCTATGAAAAACCTCCTTTCGCAAACTTGCAAGAATTCCTAGTGCCTTGTGAGTTTCAGAGCATGCCTGCAGGCAGAAGTTAAAACATGAAAGTAAATTTTTGAACCGAGTTCCGAGACTCCAAACAAATGAAACACTCACTCAGGCTGTGAACTTTGATCTATTTGTCTCCTTCAGGTGCGACAGGATAAGATAATGTTGCTTATAGCCCAGCCGACCGCAAAGGGCCACATCAGGGCTGGGTGCGACAGGAACAAATAAGCAAACAATGGAAGTAAAAACAAATATTGGGAAGGGAGGGGGAGGGGAAGAAGTAAAGGAAAACAAAACCTCTGTCATTATGAAAATGACTTGACCGGGACTTGAAAAGGAGGCAAGACGGGAAGAAAAGGACATTCAAAACATGACCATCAAATCCCTCACAAGACACGTTACCTCAGTTTTTGCTACGTTCATCTGGTGAATCAGTAATTCAATACTTATTTTCATGTCCTAGCGTCTAGCCCCATGAAACACATTTCCATACCCTGTTGTCCCAAGGGACATCATTCAAGTGACCAAAGGGAGAAAAAGAACAGGAAAAGGGGAAGGGAAGACAAGGGAGGGGGAACAAGGAGAGAAAGATGGGGACGCAAAGGACGCTCATGCAGCACAAATCGGCACAAAGAGGGCCAGATAAAAAGGGACTAAGAAATAGCAGGACAACAGAACATTTGACACCAGAATTACAAACACAATAAATAAAAGCAAAACAAAATACATAAAAAGTATATGCCCTGCATGATAAATTGGGTATTCATTTGTTTGGACACAGTAATAATTATAATAGTACAAAACACTACATGGAGCAAGGAGGGAAAGAGTGGGGGTGGGGAATGGGAGTCAAATCAGGTCTGATACTACAAAATCAACCCCATATACATGATTAAATATATGTCTTTAAAAAATGGCAAGAAACCAGGTAATTTCAAACCTGCAAAATGGCTAAAAACTGGATTTTCTTTTAAAAAAAATCTTACATAAAATGAAAAAAAAAGCTATCTCTTGACAAAGAAGCTTTAAAATATCATGTCTGGTGGAACGTCTCCAAACAGTCTTCACTTAGGCTGCTGTAAAGTGCTTGTGTCTGGTATCATGTAAATCATAACACTCAACAAAAACATGTTTCACAGCGAGTGGCTCATCACACGCTAAAAGCTATGGATCCCCCCAAACCTTTTGAAAAACAGAAATGTGCATAAAAGGAGTGGCCTGTTATCCGGCACAAAACTCTCTTCGTCATGGCCTCCATGGTCATTTACTAACAATCAAGCTAAATAAATGTGTCAAGAAGTGCGTATCAACTGGAATAAATTGCACATGAACGGAAAAAAAGGTATGCACTCATCTAACCCATGAACAGCTGTATCCACTGACAAACACCAACAGCCAGGTTGAAAAGAAAGGCACATTAAGTTTCAATCATAATCTTTTCTTACGATCAGTTTCAATAAAATGGTGGACCCACGGCAACGACAAGTCAGTGACTAAACAAGCGATCTATAGAACTTTACTAGAGCTTGATTGTTTATCTGGTTGTAACCATTTGCCACTATAAGAGTTTGACACACAGTGCATATGACCTATATTAGGTCAGCACCGACCACTTGCAATAGCAACAAGTGATTTTTTTTCTCAAGAGTTTGTATTAACTCGGACTGATTTTTGTTTTTCTTCCCAGTAGTTTGCATGAACTCAGATGACTTTGTATGGCCGGTGAAGCGCACTCAATCAGTTGCACTCTTTAAAGCCAACAATCAATCACAAAATACAATTAAGCAACCATTCTGAAAAGAACAAGTGAAAAAACGAGAAAAGAACTCTGTGATCTGATTCTTGATAATTTCATTTAATACACTGCACATGACCACAAATAAAATGTGAGAAAACTTGATTACTTCTTTTTACTTCTCTGTTGAAATGGCAAATGATTTAAGTTTTGCTTGTCCAAGACTATTAAATTTACTTACTGTACGTCAACCTTTGTGTTAAAACACTCATGTTACCTAGCCTGCGATTTTAGCAGAGAAAAAGATGTTTTTTGGTTAAGAATGTAAAATTTGATCAGATAAACCAATTAGTAACACAGTTTCATATTATTTGGATCCATGGACTCTACTGTAAGAAAAAAAAAGTATGCAAGGCTTTTTGCCATTTCGGACTCACCTCTGAACATATACACACCACAAGAATTATGGATGAGCATGAAGGACAAAGGATGGGTGGAGCAAACGGAGAGGGGATGAGGTATGCAGAAGAAAAAGAAACACCCGAAGGTGCTGGGGAGGACCCAGAGAAGGGCCTGTACCCATCGTCAACACAGCACAGGCCTCCAAGGGTGGTACAGGACTGCTCTAAAGGCAGGTGAAGACAGTGCTTCTCTGTGTCCTCCCCAGCACCTTCGGGTGTTTCTTTTTTTCATGTTATCTAGCTTGCGATTTTAGCAGAGGAAAGATGTTCTTTGGTTATGAATGTAAAATTTGATCAGATAAACCAATTAGTAACACAGTTTCATATTATTTGGACTCTATTGTAAGAAAAGAAAATATACAAAGCTTTTTGCCATTTCCGACTCACCTCTGAACACATACACACCATAAGAATTATGGATGAGCATGAAGGACAAAGGACGGGTGGAGCAAACGGAGAGGGACGAGGTATGCAAATTTTACTTTCATGATGAAACTTGTTACTTCCTCTCCGATGATGCGCGCAGTTTTTACTCCAAGTTTGAATATCACAGGAAATATACAGAACTTTGTTATGACTTCGCATCTGTGGACTAGAACCAATGTAGGCCAAAAACTTTTATGCCTAAGCTTCACCTGCAGCCTAGTATCAATATATCAGGAAAAATAACTTAATTTAACATATGCTCATTGCTTATTTGGTTGATTCACAGCCTCCCTGCCTGGGTGCCTACTGTCAATTCAGTTTACCCACATTCAATATTGTTCTACAGATAGAACTTTCATAGCTTTTTGACCAAAAAGGAATGGAATGCCCAGCAGGTTACTTAGTATGGATGAGAGAATAAACTGATTCAATCATTGGCTGAACTTAGGAACCGAGGGATATAAAAGACTCAACTGTTAACAGTTCCTGGTATTTCCAAGTAAGGGAGGGTACATCTGCACAAAGCTGCTAACTCTGTTACTGTGCAGCAAAAGATCGCTACAGACCAAGGTGAAAGGGAGCAGAGATTCAAAGTTTTAGTACCACATTTGTAGTAAGTGTTTGTAATAGACTTTCAGACATTTGGTGTTTAACTTTCTTTTGATGTGAAACCATTTTTCAAGCATTTTCAGCTCCTCAAATCTGAAATCTTCATGTACGATGTTGTTGGACCAGTCTCATCAATTGCACAAGGTATTTCAGGTATTTGTATTTGCTTCATTTTGTCATATATATTGAGTGCCAAAGTTCACTTTTAAAACACACACACACGCTGACGCACACGCACACACACACACAGCCTTATACTGCTCATCTTATAACAAATCAGATTGGAGACAGATATCAAAGTGGTGAAATTACCTTATTTCCATTATATAAAAAAAAAAACCAACATTCTCCAGGATGACAAGTGTTTAACATCAAGGCACTTCTTGTTGGCTTGAATATCTTGTCAGGGCCCGAGACACTGTGAAGACCCTGCGTACTGAACAGAAGGAAGTCATGAGAAGGACAGGAACGTATATTCACACACACATCATGCATACACGAAACTGACATCATTCACAACAGCAACACAATGCACCCACAAAAATATGATACAGAACGATATGGCTTAGGAATTCATCGGGTCTGATTTGAGTGATACATAAAAATCTGACGCAATTCACAACAGCGAAACAATGTGCGAACAAAAGTATAATGTTGAAAGATATGGTTCTGGAATTCATCTGGTTTGATTTGAGTAATAACATCCATTTCCATCTGAATAAAAGAAGAAAGAAAGAAGAATACACCCCACATCACCTTACCACACCACAATCCTCTGATTACAAGAACTCCATTACACATAGAAGTTCAGTCACTGGATGCTTATTTCGTTGGATCAAGCAGGATCTTGCAAGCTTCACCATGAACAACACTTGGAAGGCCTCCTCAAAGCGTGACATCGGTAGACGGTGAGAGACCACCTTTTTCACATCCACCTTCTTCTCTGCCACAAGCTTTTCTATCTCCTTCCAGGTGTGGAAAATCAGCCGCCCATGGACAGTGCGCATGGTCAGTGCTTTGAAGACTGCAGGCAAGAAAACACAAAAGTGAGTAAGAATACATACATTTTTCAATCTCCTTAAAACCCGTTCACTGCCTAAAAATAGTACAAACAAAGGCTTTCCCAGTGCCAGGGAAATCTAATGATTTGGGGGTAATACTAACAAAAAATTCTAGCTCAGAAACTACAAAAGATAGAAAAATGAAATCTATATCATTTTTGAAGGAAATTGAATGAAGATTTTGAATCTGGGCTTCTTTTGTTTTAATTTTGATAATAAAAAAGTATTTAGGCATTTAGATTTGGATAGATTTTTTTGCACGATCAAAAACATATGTATTTACCACTACATCTTCACATCCAAACAAGAACACAAAGCAAAAAAGTTGAAAATAAAGTTTGTATTGTCACACTACACCTGTAAATGAAAGTAAAACAGTTTAGAAGTCTATCAAGACGCTCACACTCTATGCAGACTGACCAGTCCACGACCACGCCCCCCCTCTCCCCACCACGCCCCCTTGCTGGACTTCAACCCTCTCTTTCACCCCTCATCTTCCCCTACCTTTCCGTCTGCCCCGTGTCACGCCGCGAGCAGGCCACGCTCCCCTCTCGCGCTGACTTTCACATCACTAGCCACTGGCACACAGTGCAGAGTACACACTAGGCTAGCTCGTTCGACGCAATCAGCTAAACACACACTGAGGTCACACAGCCCTACTCAATAACTGACGAATATGGTCGGCAATTCCACCACTATCATCATCTCACCTTCATGCTCGAGTGAGTCGTTGAATAAAAGATTATTGTCTTTGTCAAAAATCATCAGCAGAGCCTGCTCAGCTATGTAAATACGTTGATTTGGTCGCTGGGCTTGTCGAAGGTTGCGCCGCCATCTTTGCAAGCGAGACAAAGTGCTGGCTGGTCATCCAGTCAGTGATGAGAATAAATGGGCTTTCCCCTCACGTGTGGTCATTTACATATTATTTTAAGACTACAGACATATAAGGCTTTCTACGCACACTCTATTTGAGTCCGTTGATAGAAATAGTAACGAATGAAAATTCAAGAAAAATGCATGACGTCAGTGGACGGCCCATAGGCACTGGGAAAGCATTTTTACTTTGGCGTCAGCTGATGGCTTAAAGGCACTCTTCGGGTTAACCCTTTGCCTGCTGCACCCTTTTAAAGCTCTGAGACAACAGTTTGCCAAGCCATTTTTAGTGCGCGAAGGGTAATAATTAAAAAAAAATTCTGGCTCGAAAACTATTGAACAAAAGCATATGAAACTATACTTTTCTGAAAGGAAATTGAACACTCTTTCTTTTGATAACAATTGCAATCACATTCAAGACCACTGCAAAAAGTTTATGTCCAATGAAATAGGTTTATGTGTTTTTCACTCAATTCTAAACATACTATCATATTAGTGTGAAACAAAACAGTGAATTATTGTTAGAAAACAAAACAATCATAAGGGAAAATGTATTTCCTTACCTTATGTGAAGAATATAAATCCAAAGTTTTCAAATTGACCAGATACCTGTCCACAGCTACATCCAGGTTGTTAGGAGGTTCAGAAAGAAATTTATGTGTCACTGTTGTTTTTCTTCTCTTTTATCCACCAGTATTATGACCACACAACACAAACACAAAGATGATAAAAATCACACATATATTACATAATTATTTGTACAGGACAGGAGACAGTGACTAATAGTTTTTCTTTGTGGGGTACTCCTGGAGATGGTGTTGAAGGACACTGTCCACACACATAGTTTGTTTCCTTTTGGATGCCCCTTGCACCTCCTGCCTTGTGAATGCTTCCCCACAGTCTTTTCTAAGGTAGTGGGGAAGTGCCTCTCCATCAGGCATGCAATTTCTTCCGAACGGGGTAGAGCTGCTTGTGGTGCTGGATTGTCGCCATACAGGAGGTCGCTGATGACTTGCAGCTGGAACTTCAGGAAATCCAACTTGCTGTGTGCGTTCTTGTCTGGCTGGGTGTTGTTAGGTGGCACAAGGGGCTGGGCCAACACACCACCTCTCCCCCTCTGTGCAGCAGCTCCCCGTCCTCCACCTCTGTTGACATAAAATAAAAGTCATGTACACACACAAACACACACACACACACACAAACACACACACACAAACACACACACATATACACACACACTCTCTCTCTCACACACACACACACACACACACACACACACACACACACACACACAAATAGCACATGCACCATTACTACTTCTCACTCAGTCTTGTTTCAAGTATCTACTCAAAAACCATTTGATTGCACACACACACACACACACACACACACACACACACACACACACACACACACACAAACACACACACACAGTGAAATCAGAAACACTCGGACAAAGTGCCACGCCCACACCACGCCCACCATGTAAAGTCTTCTGTTTTCTGATAAATGCCATGTGATCAAAACCCATTCATCAGCACACTCGCACAAGACAGTAGCTATGAGTCGTACCTGTTCCCCTTCCAACGCCGGCCGCCTTTGTTCACGCGTGCTGGCGTGGCCACGCGCAGGCTGAACCCGTTGTGTGTGTGTCAGCTGTAGCAGACGACGCTTCTGCTTCACTCACAGTACTACCCTCCTCTTCTCAGCTGTGATCACTTGACTGGCCTTCGCCCACTTCAAAATCTGGGTCAGTGACGTCGTCATACTCTGCCTCCAGCTAGCTGCTCTCTCTGTTCATGTTCTCACGAGCTATTCTGGCACTGTTGAAGTCAACATCACCCCCACTCCTCTGAACAGCTGATTCGTCACCTTCGTCCTCATCCGGCGGGTCTTCTAACACACTGGAGTCATCATAGGCAACACATTCTTCGTCCTCGATCAGTTGAAGAACTTCCTCAACATCAGTGGTAACAAACTCGCTGTAGTCTTTTTGGTGCACGCTTTCTTTTGACACCACTTGGTCCTACTCGTGGTTCTTCTTCGTGCCATGTTGAACTCATGTGAAAATCTGCAGGGGGTGGTATCGGTAACAGCCCAAACTGACCACTTGTCTGCCTCGTTGGATTCTTTCACTTATGAATATTCATTGCAGACATATCGGACTTTCTTAATGGTGTGAATTGGGAAACCCCAAACTAAGATAAAGATTGGAAAATTCCTACAATGACGATCACGGATTTTTCCGTGACTACGGCAGATTTCTGCACACGGAAGCGTCACGGAAAAATCTGTGACGGGGCAGCCAAGGGGTTAACAGGATTTTTTGACAGCATTAAAGAAAAAAAAATAACAACTGTGCTAAAAATGGACAAAGCTGTGAAGGAGTCTTAACCTCAGAATTTTTACTTAGTCAGCTGAAAGAAAAAATATGTAACTTGATCTGCATGTAAGCATGTCTCTCATGACAGATAATTCCAAGTCTCATCATGTTTCATGCGATTCATCTGACTAGCCACCACCAGTCAATCAAACTGAAAACCTACTGAAACAGAGATGGGAAAATCAGTGTCGGTAACGGCAATACAGATTTATTAATACAAAAACGTTCATTGATATAAGTTGTGAAGTGATTAAAACCAGGTACAAAAATAAAAACTCAATAAAAACTAAGGGCAACTGAAAACCAAGTAGTCTTCAAGTGGACAAATATGCTAAAGAACTCACCAACATCCTGTAATACATTCTCAACATGGAGTGGTTGTTTGGGTAATCCCACCAGACACAGGTGGCCACCCTTGCGTAGAAGAGAAAAGGTGGAGTTGACCACAGGCGGCACACCGGTGCACTCACAAATGCGGTCCATCCCCACATCATCAGTCAGCTTCATCACAAACTGGAAACACACCACACCCATTATTTGTATCCATCATTTCATCCGCCGTAGAAACTTCACATCTAAGTCTAGTTTCTAGCCTCTGGGACTGGAGACTGACATTAATATTAATGAAAGTATTCATTTAATGCTTATCCTTGGTTAGATTCCAAGCTCTCTGCCCTTTAAAACCTACTCTGTCCTTTACCTAATGGGCTACCTACCTGGGAACCTGACTGAAGAGCTACCTGCCTGAGAATGAAAGTAAAAGATTTTTCATGGTAGGTTTTAGTTCTGGAAGAAGGAATTCTCAAGCGTCTTGAGTCTGAGGAAGAGCGGCGTTGGGGAGAAGTATAGAAGTGGATCACCTTCACCCCTCTCCCCAATAACATAAAACAGAAAGAAGAAACAGGATGAAATAAAGGGAAATAATTGTCTACTTCAGCACTATATCTACAACAGGAAACTTCTGGGAACTCTAAATTCAATAATAGTGTAGGAATAAAAAAGGAAAACGTATCTGACTATAACAGTAAGGTATTTCTCTTCTTTGTTTCATGTTTTCACCTTCACAGCTTGTGGGCCCGACAGATCCCATTTTCATTTTTGAAAATAAGAATCAAGTTTTCATCAAAATGATTTCAAATGCACGCCAAACTGCTATGCCGTACAACCAAATACACAAAGTTTCTTTTAGTTTTCGCCAACAGTAAACATTGTCTGCTTTTAGCACCCCATAAAGAAGAGGTGAGTGGTGGAGGTAAGGATGCAGATGGGGAGGGGGGGGTGCCTGCGTCTATGCATGCCTGTGTGTGTGTCGGTGCATGCCTGTATGTACATGCCTGCTTGTGTACGTGTGCGTGCTTGTGTGTGTGCAATGGGAAAAGAATGACTAGTATTAGCACAGATGTAACTGTGCACCGGTCTGAGAAACATTACTCATTAGCTTGTCATTTCAAAGCTACAGAATGTGAAAGCAGGACATCAGGTATCAGATGCTAAAAGAAAACATAAGCAGATAAATAAGTGACGGGCAAAGAATGACATACTGCTTCCCTTGAGTGTACCTGCTGCAGAAAGCGCTACACTGTCTGCATTGAACTGTTCAGTCATCTCCACATCCATTTACTTCAAACAAGGCTTTCTTAAGGATGTTGATGGCATCATCACCCGCGATGGATTTCGATCATCAAATCCCAGTCAACACACACACACAATCTTGCCATGCCAAAGTGAATTTCTTACAAAACCATCACTGTTTTTAGTATAGGTTTAAACTCCTATAATTACTTAATATTTGCCCAGAGATAGTCTATATCTTTTTGTCTACGGCAAATAAGCTCATCAAGGTCAAGCAATTCAAAATTACGTGTGGGTCAGAAAACTAATGCACTTCAAAATTCTTACTTCTATTTGTTTTCCTGACAAAAGAGGCATAAACTTTGGTTAGAAGAAAAAAAAAAGAAAAAAAAAAACAGAGAAAAAACACTAGTAGTAAAAAATATTTTGGTTTTTTTTTCCGCTTTTTTTTTTTTTTTGGCAGATGAAGAGGACAGTGTGAAGCACCAAAAATGAAGAGGTGGATTTTGGCCTTAAGGAAAAAAAAAGAAAAAAGTAAAAAAAAAAATTTAAAAAAAATCACCACCTTAGGTGCTCCACTGATCCAAGAACTGATGCCACAAAAAAAAAAAAAAAGAAAAAAAAAAGGCATAAACTTTGGCTTTATAATACTTAACTTCATTTCCTCTCAGGGGGCTCTGCCCACTACTGCTATATCCCCCACAGAGGCTCTGCCTCCTGACCCAGCCTTCAATCCTTTATCTGTCACCTCCTTCCCCACCCCCTGTCTACCCCCCCCCCCCCCCCCTCCCACTGCCTTCCCTCCCATCTCCACCCCAAATCCTGAAAATCCGTTCACACCCACCATTTTTGTCACTATTCTGTTCATCATTTTTGTTCCCTTTACATTGTGCGATGCTTATGTATGTATCTTTGTACTTTTTTTTAATATTTTTTTTTTTAACACATGATGAAAACGGTTTCAGCATCTACCTCCTTCAGGTCTTGGTTCTTGGTGTTCACTGTGATATCTGCTCCCATCTGTCTGGCCAAGTCCAGTTTCTTGTCCTCAATGTCTGTAGCAATTACCCTGATACAAACAATACACCAAAATACAATATACAGTAAACATACATTGCATATAAGCAGAGCATCCTGAAATGGTTTACTACAGACCCTGGCACTGACAGATATAACGGATTAATACTCCACTGCAGCATCAGACAGTGAAAATATTATGCAAACAGCATATCCTGACTCATGCAAACCAATACTGAAGGTACCACTGATAATAGAACATGCAGTCTCATACAATTCATTCACACAAAGTACGATGGTGGACAATGCATCCTCTCACCACTCTTAGATAATACTGCAGTAAAGGCAGAATAACAAACAGTGGTAACACCATAGACGGACAGTACCCTGATATAGAGTGCACAATAAATTATAGAGAGGCGTGTCCCACCATAAATTAACATGGACTATATGCCCTGATACATACTCTGCAATCCACTACAGACCAGTGTGTTTCATCACAAATTAACACAGACCATGATATGAACTGTACCTTCTGACACAGACGCACAGACCATGACACAGACTGTACACTCTGATACAGACTACAGCATCCCCCACCCAGCACAACTTACATGGAGAGTGCGCTCTCACACAGTCCAAAGCCCATTCCCGCTGACTACTTGAGTCTTTAATCCGCATTAGATACCTCTTGGCCCCTAACGCCTTTGCCACACTCTGGGCCAGTATGCCCACAGGTCCACAGCCAGTGACCAGCACGTCCTGCCCTTTGACATCTAGCCGTTCCACTGCATTGTGAGCCACTCCCAAGGGCTCCAGCAAAGCAATCTCCTCTGCATCTGTACATAACACACATCCATTATACTCATCACACATTCTTTCAAAACCAGTGAATTAACAAAACAATTTGAGGTCCTCAATAAGCAAATATAGCTTTGTACGCCTGCATTCTGGAAAAACTATTTCACCTCGATGTAATTATGCATATTTTTTATAAACAAAGACAAATATTCACCTTGATGCAATTATGCATTTATAAGCAAAGAAAAATCAAAGTCCACATGAACGCAATGTCACCGTAGTTGTGCATTTTGTGTGGAGAAGTGCATCTCTATATGCTATCTGCCACAAATTATTTTACAGTTTTATTAATCAAAGGCAAAAGGCTATATATTTCAAATCTCAGTACAAGAACTTAAATCAAGTTTCTAATTTTAGCCCCTTCACCGCCACAGCTATTTTGGCTGCAGAGGGTAAAAATCAATCGCCAAGAGATATTTTTTTCCAACGAATGCACTATTCACTCAAAGTAGTTTTAGATAGTCATTTAACAGTTTACCAATACTTTGCACCATGAAGCCAAGATAAACAGTTTCTCATGCCCAATATGCCTTATCTACCCTTCCCCCACACCTCCATAGTGACAAATAGTGAATACTCGAAAGAAAAATGATTGCTGATCACTCAATTGTCATGCACTATTAAAATTGTAGCATAAACCAAGATCAGTGAACTGAATGGTGTGGAAGAGTGTAGGATGGGTACTTACATTTCAATCAACGTACTAGCTTCCCTGTGGCAGTAATATGTCACTAGCGCATGATTAATTCAAGCTTTCCAAATGATGCAAACTGGAATATACCTGTCCATAAATATGGCTTGGAAATTTACTATACCAATAATGACAGAAATTTCTGTCCTGGGGCATTCTAGGGTTATGCATAATGAACAACAAAAATATCTGTCCAGGGGCACTTGAGGGGTAACATAATGCCAATCCTGTGTCATGTGTCTACCAGCCACCATGGCGAAGTGGTTAGCGTCGCGGACTCCCGGTTGGGAGGTCGTGGGTTCCAATCCCATCAGAGTCATGTGGGTTTTTCTGCCCCAACCAGCTCCTACCCAGAGCTGAGTTTGCTGCGGACTCAGTTGGGAAGACTGGGACCACACAGTTGAGTTTCACCCATTGAATGGATGCGTTTCTGAGAGTGTTGCTCAAATTTCTTGACCAACACTGCAGGTGCCTGTATCTCTCGGGCCTGGTTGGTGCCAGGATATATTATGAAAGGAAGCGTATAGTACAGCCCTGTCATGTAGTCTCAGACCGAAATGGAAATCCGTAGCATCATCTTAATCATCCTCATTCTCATTGATCAGCATAAAAAAAAGTCTCAAATTCTGTGGCCCTTCATGCCCTCTCTCATGGTGACCTCAATTTCGATGTCCTCTCCACGTCTGTGGCCTTGGTTTGATTCCGTCGGGGTCACCGGTATCGGCGAGTCCATGGGGGCTGTCGTTGGACAAATGTGGTGGCGCCCTCCGGAGGGAGAGCTCACTCACGCGACTACACAATTATTGTCGTCTGTAGAGGGCTTAGTAGGTGGTGTCCTGCGTATGTTAGATCAGAACAGGCGCCACTGAACACCACCGAAGTGACTCGGCAGCAGTGCAGTGTCTCCTCCGGTGGGCCGCCTCTTGACGACTTGACACTGACTGCTCCCTGTGGATTGCTGGTGCCGGGGCTGCGGCAGGGCCGATCAGGCTGTGGCTGTGGACGGGTTGTTCGAATGAGCGGCGTGGGTGCACTGCCTCTGAGGTGGCGCAGAGGTTGGGACAGAAAAATAAATGTATCATGTGTCTATTTGTTTTTCTTTCCCCACCTTCTTTGTCAAAAGCTGACACAATGAATAATGTACAGTACTGAAAAATTGTCTTTAAAACCATTTGATCAATTGCAAATACTGTTTGCTTGCTCTCTCTCCCTCCCTCCCTCCCTCTCCCTCTCTCTCACAGATAAGACAGTCATGTGAGACTAATACTAGTAGAAAGTGGCTCGAAGGAAGTGACATAATAATGTTATATACCAAGGTCACAAACACACACCAATTCTTCATACTGTGGACATACCCAGGCCACTCTTGATGACATAGAGATAGTGAGCTGGCACACAGGTATACTCTGAACAACCACCGCTCTCTGTCTTTCTCCCATGGCCAAATTGCCCCATTCTGCTGCAGATGGCCCCATTCTCATACCTATACACATTCACATGTAAGTCTGTTATGAAACAGTGCTGATAAAACAGAATGAATATAAATTTCAGCAGTGACAAACCCACACATTGATTAGCACACACTGCATGTAAAGGATAAGGATAGTTTCATGGACTAGTTACACAAATTTTGCAAATCAGAGTAAAGCGATATTAATAATTCTTAATCTCGTTTAGTCAAAAAGTAATTTACAAAACACTGTATTCACAAAGTTTAATGCATAGCATGTACAATTTTTTGTATCATTACCAATACACTACCTTTTCATGTCAAAAATACAGCAACAGCACAGTTCTATGTGCATTTGTGTGTGTGTGTGTTTGCGTGCGTGCTGGCGTGCATGTGTGTGTAAGTGAATGAGTGTGTGTGTGTGTGTGTGTGTGTGTGTGTGTGTGTGTGTGTGTGTTTCCTTTGTTTTATTTAATGTCTTTACACAAAAAGCGTTTTTAGATGGATCTTCAAATTGTCTGTCATCATTGGTGATTAAAAAAACAGTTGCTATGCAATGGCATGTCTCCATCCACCCATCCTTCCACTCTTAGAAGAAATACAACAACAAGAAGAACAACACACACACACACACACACACACACACACACACACACACACACACACAATGCACACACACAAACATGCACATACCATCTGCAATTTCTACTTCTTAAACTTTTCAAGAAATGAACAGATTATAGAATCATTCCCATGTGGCTTCAAAATGATCTTTTGCTATACTAAAAAGAGCTGAATGATTATCAACAATGGCTTTGAGATCACCACAATAGCTGATGATTGCCAGTGTATCAGGTAAAGACTACTTAACGAAGGGACAATGGAGCAAAACATGAAACTTTAACATTCTCTCTTCACAGGGACACCTGATGTCCTCAGTACGTTTACATCTGAACGTATTCAGTTTTAATCTTTAGCACAGAGTTGTGATTTCTTGCAAGTTGTAACTGGAAATGTTTCAAGATGAGAAGTCTGAAGTGTCAGAGGCTGTGTTTTTGTAGTGTGTGTGTGTGTATGTGTGTGTGTGTGTGTGCCACTGTGTGTGCGTGTGTCACTGTGTGTGTGTGTGTGTGTGGTGTGTGTGTGTGTATGGTGTGTGTGTGTGTCACTGTGTGTGTGTGTGTGTGTGTGTGTGTGGTGTGTGTGTGTGTGT
>CM031609.1:36524510-36564510 GCA_018398815.1 Conus ventricosus | reverse complement strand
GTTAGACGAACGTGGGTGGCGTCCCCCGGAGGAAGAGTCCACTCACGGTGGCTCCGCGATGAAGAAATTGTCGTCAGCATGGGGCTTAGTGGGCGGTGTCCTGCGAATGTTAGACCAGAACGAGCACCACTGAACACCACCGAAGTGACTCGGCAGCAGAGCAGTGTTTCCTCCGGTGGGTTGCCTCGTGACGATTTGACACCGACTGCTTCTGTGGATTGCTAGTTCCGGAGCTGTGGCGAGATAGGCTAGGCTGTGGCTGTGTATGGGGAGGGAAGGGAGGGGGGGGGGGGCGGTGTGAACAGCGTGGATGCAGTGCCACTGAGGTGGCGCTCAAGATGTGCCAGCTAAAAATTCCTTGCAAAAAGCATCTATCATGCCGCAGTCGTTGATGTCTCGGACAGAAAGCTGGGAGAACGAGTACCATAAGAACCATTCATTTATAGGATTTTTTCAGGCTAACCGGTTCCTACCCAAGGATGCGAGTGACAATGCTCAAATAGCATGACTGAAACCACGGTCCCGTTTTTTTTCTTCTTGTCGTGTGAGATGAAAGGAAATAAACAATGCTCTTTCTTCATATTCCTGAGCAACTCTGCAGGTGCCTGTATCTTCTTGGCCAGGTTGAAGCTGGTATATATTCTGAAAGGTAGAGTAACACACACACACACACACACACACACACACACACAGCCCCGTGATTAAGTCTCAGATCCGAAAGGATCGCTATAGCATCATGTGCATCATCAACCTCATCCTCATCGATTATCCAAAACAAAGGATCGCTATTGCATCATGTGCATCATCAACCTCATCCTCGTCGATCATCCAAAACAAAGGATCGCTATTGCATCATGTACATCATCAACCTCATCCTCATCGATCATCCAAAACAAAACTCTCAGTTATGTGATCTGTCATGACCTGCATTCATGGTGGTCTCCACATCTGTACCCTGGGAGAATTAAACGCTATTACTATGTTATAGTGTGTGCATGTGCGTGAGTGAGTGAGTGAGTGAGTGAGTGAGTGTGTGTGTGTGTGTGTGTGTGTGTGTGTGTGTGTGTGTGTGTGTGTGTGTGTGTGTGTGTGTGCGTGTGTGTGTACGCGCATATTTGTGAGTGTGTGTGTGCGTGTGTGTGTGTGTGTGTGTGTGTGTGTGTGTGTGTGTGTGTGTGTGTGTGTGTGTGTGTAGAAAGGGGGATGGAGGGGGGATTGAAAATAATGAATGTTGGACTGGGGGGGAAACGGGAGAAATGACCATTGTTGGACTGGGGGAAAAGGTGTGAGCACTAAACATTGAACATTGACTGCAGGACTTCAAAGGTTGGAGATGTAGCTGGAAAAGACCAAATATGACACAAGAGAATGGGGAATATGGAAACATGAATTCATGTACAACAGTGGGTATGGGCGGTAATGGAAGGGATACTACCAGTGGTATCACAAAAGAAATCGCAGCAATGAAAAGCTGTCGAACACCAAGAGCGGTATCACAAGCAAAGTGTTTCACGGAACGGCGACGACAGAACATTGAGCTGCACCATGGTTACATCAGAAAGAGTCTACAGCGCAAAGCCTGAACCCAGAAACAAAGGCCAACTTCACCACATGCAGAAACTTGGTCACTGTAAAGAAAAGAAAGCGCACGGTGTTGAATACCTCCAGACAGGAAACGATGAACCAGGGGGCACTTATATGTCAGCCTGTTTGTTGACCTATGGTACATGGAGTTCAAAGGAAGTTAACCCTTGTGCAAAAATGGCACGCAAGAACTGAACATGGCATGTAGAATGGAGAAAACGGTCAGGACACACACACACACACACACACACACTCTGTGTGTGTGTGTGTGTGTGTGTGTGTGTGTGTGTGTGTGTGTGTGTGTGTGTGTGTGTGCGCGTGTGCACACGCGCACGCGCGTGTGTCATAAATTTCAGTTTAAGAGGAAAATGTCTTTTACAAACGGTAAACAACAGCTCCAGACATCATCAGACTTTGCGTGGATGGATACAAACGAAGGAAGGTCTGGTCAGACCGAGCTCGTCCGGACATGTGGCGGAAAACAACAAAGTCTTGGCATACCGGCTCCACACTCACCAAGAGAAGAATGTTCGTGCTTTGAGGAGAAATACTCAAAGCCGAAAGCATCATCAGAAACAAAACTGAGATGGCAGTATCGGAGATGGACACGGACAATGCCTGTTTCAGCACAGCTCGAGCAGACCACAGACAGCACTTCCAGGGCTGTCAACACGAACAACAACAACAACAACAACACACACAAAAAGCAAACAAAACGCAACAAACAAGCAAAACACAAACAGACAAACAACAAAACCAAACAGTCACTCTCATCAAGAAAAAACAAACAACTCATGAATCTACTTACGGTTGACAGGTCTTACGGTCTTATTCATAACATCGATTTCCGTGCTGCGGTCCTTCAGTCGGACAAAACTGAGCCATGCTAAGTGCACCAACCACTCTGACCATGTCGCTCAGATTTTTCTTTTAAAAAAACAACAACGACAAAACAATCTTTTTGAGATAATCCCAATACAACAAAGATACATCGAAATGCCTAATTAGTGAAAAGCATCGCAGAATGGACACCAAGTGCCTGTTCCAGTGGTTGAACTATCACTCTCTAGTCACCAGCTTGCAAGAAAGAACTTGAATCTTTCAAAGATTATCAAGAACAGGAGAAAAAAAAATGCTTTTCAAGGAAGATGAACAGACCACAAACACAGAAAAGCGGTTGGCAACAGTACAGAGGAAAAGAAATTAAACCCGAATTCAAACAAAATCAAAAGAAGAAATTACCAGCACTAGATTCCAAGAAGACAGAGGCACAATTACCACTAAAAGATCTTCACACCCCACACACCCTCTCTCCCCTGCATTTCTACGGGGTGAATTGAAAAAGTATGCAGAGTGTTCAAAACATAGATCAAAGAATGGGCCACAGAGGCAGAAAAAAGACAGTGAAGGAGAGGAAACAAAAGTTGTTGTTTTTTGTAAAAAGGAAAAAAAAGGAAAAGAAAAAGCGAGGAAAAAACAAAGAGATACTAGCACAGTATCGCACGAAGACTGGAAAACAGTTTACACCAAAAGAGCCCCAACCCACTGTACAAGGTGAGTTCTAGGTGAGCTGCAGATTGGCTCACAGGATGACCAAGATGACCGAGGTGAAAAATGAACACTTTAAAAGGACGGTCAAGCAGGTTTAGAAAAAGCATCACACAGAAAATCCTTACGGAAGAACAGTGTTCACATGTTTGGCAACACTGAAAAGTTGTTTCAGGATACTCAGAAAAATGTAAGCTAGCGCAGGAGCGAGTTTCGTGGGATCTCAAATGTCCTTTCCTCTGGGATGTTGTGAACTTCCGCTTCACTCACAGAAAGAAAGGAAGCGGGGATGCATCAGTGAATAAGGAGCCATGAAGGCACTGAGGGGAAGGGGGAGGCGGGGGAAGGGGGGGGGGGACTGACGTTCGGAGATAAACGCTAGTAGCATCAGCTAAACGATAGGTGTGACGAAGACGAAAGACCAAAGATGTTCGACATGGCAGAACAAAGTGATCTGGGAGAAGTGACGTAACATGTAGATTAAGAACATACGACGTTTAAGACTTGAAAAATACTTCGTTAGGTAAAAAAAAAAAAAAAAAAAAAAAAAAATCGACTAATCTATTTACTGGCTAGCTTACAGCACAGCCGCTTGCAGATTTCGATACTGACCGCTATTGCCACGTGTGATGTCAAACAGGAGTGCCCGCACGTTTTCTGCGTAAGTATGCGCGCGCGCGCGCGTCGTGTGTGTGTGTGTGGGGGGGGGGGGGGGGGGGCGGTTGGGGTGGAGATAATGCGGGGGAGCACGAAAGGGGAAGAAAGCCACGTGACATCTCCAATTCCTGAAAAGGCAAGGTGGGTGGAAGGGGAAGAGGGTGTGGGTGGAAAGTTAAGGACGTGACAGTAAGGGGTGGGAGAGGCGTTTGCAGATGTTTCCAATGAAAAATAATTACATTCAACTGCGTGAAATGAAATGGAGTGATGGAGGGGAAGTAAGCTTGCGGAGAAAAATGTTTCGCCTGATTCACCGTCGCAAATGCAGATCCTATATGTTTTTTTTTAAAAATCACAGTGTGTGTGTGTGTGTGTGTGTGTGTGTGTTCTCCGTCTATCACTCTCTCCTATATACTCTGTATAGGGATGCATGCAGAAGTGGTGTGTGCGTGCGTGCGTGCGTGCGTGTGTGTGTGTGTGTGTGTGTACACGACTCAATGGATTCTAGACAATTGATAATCTTTTCAGATTGATACTTGCAAATCAATCGAACCATTACAAATCAGAACCGATTACACCAAGAACTTACAGCTTTCAAACTCGTCAATGTTTTCAGCGCTGATGTGTATGTGTATGTGAAAAACTATGGGAAAGGTGTTGACATTTCTGTCTTGTTGTGATAATTATAAATCTAGTCTTTAGCGGATGCAGGCTCACGTGATGTAATCAGTGAAATAATTCGTAAATGCTGTTTTGCAAAGTCAGTGAATTCCGTTCATGTTTCGAATGACTAATATGTATGGTGGTGTCATGTGCACAAGAATGGAATGATGAACAAAATGAAACGCCTTTTCGAAGTCAAGAAAGAGAACTGTCATTTGTGATTGGGTCATAGTTGAAAGCCATGAGTCACACATTCGTGATAATGCTGTGTGGCAGGAATGATTAGTTCCGAATCCAGACTGGAATGGGTTAAACGGTTTTTTTCCCCATGAACTGGGATACGTGCGCGTGCATGTTTTTCCAGGGGTTTGGATAGACTTGGTAGTAAAGATAGAGGTCTGAAAGTACTTGGATCCGACGAATCATTTGACTTTGGAAGGGGACCACTTTCGCACTTTTGAACGTTTGAGGGACGACAGTAGATAACGTATAGATGTGTGTAAGAGACTCAACAATGCAAGGCAAAGCGAGTTGAGGAGGAAATGCTGGTATACTATCAGGACCCATGGACTTTTTATTCTTTAACTGCACTATGTGCGTTCCTACTCCTCGTACAGTAAGAGGAGGAATATGGAGCGAGTTACTGGATCCAAGTCTTTGTTTGCAAAATCATGTTAGGGGAGTTGGACATGTATCCTTATTAGATATTCTTGTAGTCAGTGAAGCTTCAGTTAGAGTGTCTGATACTGACAGAAAGTGTGTGTTAAAGTTGTCCAGAGTGATGTTTGCTGCTGGATGTTGTGAATCTACGCTGTTTGTGTACAATAGTGTTTATTGCCCTCTTGATGGGCGCTGTGGTTTTTGCATCCGTAATCATATTTGACACAGACTTTCTCTGCTCTTTGTACTCGTCAAATAAATTTGCTGCCTTGAGTTGGTCACGTAGAATCATTTCTTGCAGTTCTGGTGTGAACCACGGGTTCATCTGGGGATGCTTCACTCTTTGTTTGATGCGACGGTGCGTGTTTATTTATGATTGTGAGGAATGTTTGGTACCAGAAGGACAGTGCATCACTAGGAGAGAGAGAGAGAGAGAGAGAGAGAGAGAGAGAGAGAGAGAGAGAGGAGAGGAGAGAGAGAGAGAGAGAGAGAGAGAGAGAGAGAGAGAGAGAGCAACCAACAATATTTACACACAACAAACTTGTGACGCACCAAGGCACGCATGGACTCACGCATGTACACACACACACACACGCATCTCTCGTGGAACAACAATTCTGGTGGTACTATGTGTTAATTGGTCTTAAGACATATTTCTCACATCGTGGGAAGCTTACCTTTCCCATGCTGTTGTGAGAGGTCGGTTAAACCTTCTCCATTCCCTTCTCACGTTCCTTCCTCCCATGGCAATTTTTGGATTCGTGGACTCTTCAAGTTCGAGAGTTACAAGACAAAACCAGCTTTTTAACAATTCATCTGCCGTACACGGTGCCTGAATCAATGGTTGGGGAAGCGATGAAAAAAAACGACGTTAAAACTTGTGAACTGAATCTAAACATTTCTTTATTGCTATCTGAATTTCTGCACAACACAATACTATGCTTTGCTGCAAAAGTGAACGACTTCCTAACTTTTGTTTATTTCTTTACGAGTTTAAATCTGCAGTTGTTAAACACTTTCAATCTATGAACAATAGATCATGAGATAATGAGCATGGAAGATAGTGTCTATCGCCGCACGCTATGAACAATAGTTCATGAGATATTGGCCGTGGAGGATAGTGTCTGTCATAACAATCCATGAACAATAGTTCATGAGATAATGGGCATGAAGGATAGCATCTGTCGCAGCACTCTGTGAACAATAGTTCATGAGATAATGGGCATGAAGGATAGCATCTGTCGCAGCACTCTGTGAACAATAGCTCATGAGATAATGGGCATGAAGGATAGCATCTGTCGCAGCACTCTATGAACAATAGCTCATGAGATAATGGGCATGAAGGATAGCATCTGTCACAGCACTCTGAACAATAGCTCATGAGATAATGGGCATGAAGGATAGCATCTGTCACAGCACTCTATGAACAATAGTTCATGAGATAATGGGTATGGGGGATAGTGTCTGTCATAACAATCAATGAACAACAATAGTTCATGAGATAATGGGCATGGAGGATAGCGTCGGTCACAGCACTCTATGAACAATAGTTCATGAGATAATGGGCATGGCAGATAGTGTCTGTCGCAGCACTCTATGAACAATAGTTCATGAGATAATGGGCATGGGGGATAGTGTCTGTCCCAGCACTCAAAGGCCAGTGACAGTTCATAGAGATCACAGGAGGAGTATGGCGCATTTGCGTTATTTCTGTCTGGTTGATATTCCTTTATGAATTACAATATTTCTTTCATTTTACCCCCTTTTTCCCCTTTTCTTCCAGCAGCACTATGGAACTTTTGAGAGAGGAGAGAGAGAGAGAGAGAGAGAGAGAGAGAGAGCAAATCTCAATATCCTGGTGAACAAGTGTGCTGGCTATATTTTGATATAGAAGTGCATTGAATATGCAGAGATAGGTTATTTTTTTCAATGAAGACATTTAGAGTGGTTAATTTGGACAGGTTGGGTGGGGGGTGGTTGGGGATTTTGGAAAGAAGGGCCTAGTCATTTTTCAATATAACACAACTCTTGAACATATTTTTATGGAGACTTTATTGCAGAAACAATGTATCACTGAATATAGTGCCCTTAAATGATTCAAAGTCAGATCAATATATTCTCACAGGAGATCAGTACTCTGCGTCACTTTAGGCTTAGGGCAGATTCTTTAAACAGCTGACTAATGATTGTTTGATATTTAGAAACATGGATGAGTAGAAGATGGAAGCAGACAGAAAGACAAGACGGACCCTTTCAAGAACAGGACAAAAGCAGGCCGGAATAAAATAGAAACAAACCCAACCCATAATTTTTTTGTTTAAAAGAAAAAGCATGCAAGCACACATGCATTACACACACAATCAAAATCAAGTACAGTTTTAGCTCCTTCATGGAAATGTTCCAGCGAGTTGATGAAGGCTGTGGCCACTCCCATCTCACCAACAGGGCAAGTCAGTGTCAGCTGGATCAATGCCACAGTTGGAAAACCAAAGCAGAAATGGCAGACTAAAGACATTTTTATAACTGCCGCATGTTCAGACACATGGAGAATGTTCTGACGCTGGTTTCTCATTCATGTCAAGTTGTCATGCCCTTGGTCAATCTCCCCACACTCCATAATGTATCATAAAGGTCAATGTGCAGTTCTTCTCCCCACTCACTATCCCCGCCATCAGGCCATCGTGGCTCAGTCCACCAGAAGCCAGACACAGCACCGCCGATGAGTTTCTTCCAGTGATGATCTGCAGCCCCTGCTCTGACCCAACTCACGCAGGACACTGCTAACCCACCGCTGGCAATGGCAACGACTCAGTCATGTGTGAACGTCCCACACCTGACAGGCATCACCGCGTCCTTCTAACCGACGGTCCCCATGAACTGGGCACCTCTTAAAACATGAGCTAGACATGGGCACGGGTGTGGAGATGCGCATGGCCACAAAAACACCACTTCACACATATCACACACATCACACACATCACACACATCGACATAATGTTACAGCCGTCCTGCAACCTCTGAAACAACACAACACAAAGGAAAAAAAATAATGATTACAGATTTCTTACCATTGAGAAAATTAATTTCATCTATCTGGCATGAATTTATTTTTCTAATCCACCAATTTTCCCCCACTCATTTGCTCATTCGCTGGCTTTTATTCACAGCTTCATAATCAGTTTAATTGTGATCATAAAATGTTCCTGTGCAAAGAACCACCCCTTTATGAACGCACATGCAAATAAGCACACACACACACACACACACACACACACACACACACACACACACACAATGAAATAAACAATTAAAAACCTCACCAAACAAACCATCACCATCTCCAGCAACAACATAAGACCAAATATGTAAAACGAATGGTTGTATAGTTAAAACTTTAAGAAAATAATTGTATCCCACATCTGCAAATATTTGAAATAAAGCAAAATGGGCAAACACACTAGCATGCATTCAAAACAACAGTTATTGCAATATTTTAAACAAAGCAAAATGTGCAAACACATTCGCATATAGTCAAGACAATAGTTTATAATAGTCTAAACTCACACTGATAAAACCTCTATCAGTATCTTCTCAAGAGAGTTATTCACCAGCCACATAAGAAACAGATAAAACAAATAAGATTAGATAAACATGAGACAATTACCTATACAATGTAAAGACGTGGCCCAGTTCCATTCTGACATTTGTGAGACCACCACATGACACCTTTCTTTTAAGAAACTGATCACTCTGATGAAAGTAGATTTAGTACCATCAGTTCTGTTTAACACTATATTTCATTAAATACGCAGAGTACAATCACAAACACACTGTAGCACCTAGCCCAATTGTTGATATCAGTCACCCTGTGTATCCCCTTATACACCATCCTCCATACCTCCGCTTTCACATAAATGCATTCAGGCAACAGTTTGTCAAAGCCAAGTTTGACATTTTGATGAGGAAACACCACCAGCAAGGAGATAAGATAATGTTGCTTATAGCCCAGCCGACCGCAAAGGGCCACATCAGGGCTGCACCAGCAAGGAACAGCAGCACTGAATTAGAATGCTTCTCAAAAAAGGGGGAATTTACTTAGTTTTGTTTTGTTTCTTTGGTCTCTCATCTTCTCCCACCCTTCAGAGGCATTCATTTCATACTGTTCTTTTTACCCTCCCCATGCTAAGTCCCACCTAGCCTAATTTGTCACAACCTCCAATGGTCCACAGCAGCAATCAATATCAGGTCACCATTAGGCTACCCAACATAGGAGACACTGCACCGCCACTTCAGTGGTGTTCAATGGTGTCTCTTCTGATCTAATGTAGACAGGACACCACAGGACACCACGTGTTAAGAACACACTCCAGACAACAATAACTGTTCAGTCATGGACCCATGAGAGTAACACAGCCAATCAATTCAATTCTATTCATGTTGTTTACAGCCTAGCTGACTATAAGGGGCCATACCAGGACTGACACAACCATAAGCACTTGCCAACACCATACGCTGTACGATGGGTCACCACAGGCATTCCCTGGACAGGAAATCAAAATTGAGGTCATCATGTGAGCAGGGCGTGAAGGGCCACAGAATCTGAGGCTTTTTTTCCTTATGGTAATCAATGAGGTAGAGGGCGGTTAAAATAATGCCATAGAATCTCCACTCTGATCTGAATCCTCATGAGCAAGCTGTACATTTTGTTACCTTTCATGCTACTACAGTCCAGCGTCAACCAGATCTCAAAGAAAAAAAAAAAGAAGAGAAATTTGCTTGAGGAGTAAAAAGATGCACACACAAACACATACACACCAATTCATAGGCTCAAACATACATTTGCATTTTTTCATCAACAGACACTGCTGGGAGACTTGAGTTTTTCAATAAAAATTTCTCATAACACGAAATGTGTATCGCATAACAAAACATGGACTGCAATCGCCGAAGCACCAGTCACATGCATCAATGCAGCGCTGACTGTGTTACTTCCCTTTCTTCCCGCTCCGAGGTCCTTTCTTCTCATCCTGAAAACAACCGGCCAAGCCAGCCATCGTTAAACACTGTTCACAAAGGATACAAGGTCACAGTCTTATAGCTAATGGCAGACAGTGCAGTGAATGTTTAAACACTTTATGAACTGTTTGAAGATATTATGCGCACAATTGTGGAAGTGTAGCCCACCCCTTTAATCTTTCCTGAACTGAATCAAGTAGTTATTTATGACTGGGTGGGCAGAGAAGGTTTTCAAACTTTAAAAATCCGACCCTACATGGTTTCAATTCATTATCATCAGCTCCACAGAGAAATGCTCTAACCGTTCTCGCTACTCTAGTTCTACATATACAAACAATAATCCATAATATGCAAAGACGGAAGTTTTTACCCACACAGTGAAACAGACGAGGCATATAACTCCAAACTAGAGCTGCTGCAGTATCCATTCACCTAGCGCACACGCAGACAAAATGATTATGGAAAAAAGGAGGATAAGTAAGCAGCAGTTAACAGAACACTTTGGGGTTGCTTTGCGGTATTAAAACATTGTGCAGTGGTTGCTTTGCGGTATTAAAACATTGTGCAGTGGTTGCTTTGCGGTATTAAAACATTGTGCAGGGGTTGCTTTGCGGTATTAAAACATTGTGCAGTGGTTGCTTTGCGGTATTACAAACATTGTGCAGTGGTTGCTTTGCGGTATTAAAACATTGTGCAGTGGTTGCTTTGCGGTATTAAAACATTGTGCAGTGGTTGCTTTGCGGTATTAAAACATTGTGCAGTGGTTGCTTTGCGGTATTAAAACATTGTGCAGGGGTTGCTTTGCGGTATTACAAACATTGTGCAGTGGTTGCTTTGCGGTATTAAAACATTGTGCAGGGGTTGCTTTGCGGTATTAAAACATTGTGCAGTGGTTGCTTTGCGGTATTACAAACATTGTGCAGTGGTTGCTTTGCGGTATTAAAACATTGTGCAGTGGTTGCTTTGCGGTATTAAAACATTGTGCAGTGGTTGCTTTGCGGTATTAAAACATTGTGCAGGGGTTGCTTTGCGGTATTAAAACATTGTGCAGGGGTTGCTTTGCGGTATTAAAACATTGTGCAGGGGTTGCTTTGCGGTATTAAAACATTGTGCAGTGGTTGCTTTGCGGTATTAAAACATTGTGCAGGGGTTGCTTTGCGGTATTAAAACATTGTGCAGTGGTTGCTTTGCGGTATTAAAACATTGTGCAGTGGTTGCTTTGCGGTATTAAAACATTGTGCAGGGTTGCTTTGCGGTATTAAAACATTGTGCAGTGGTTGCTTTGCGGTATTAAAACATTGTGCAGTGGTTGCTTTGCGGTATTAAAAACATTGTGCAGTGGTTGCTTTGCGGTATTAAAACATTGTGCAGTGGTTGCTTTGCGGTATTAAAACATTGTGCAGTGGTTGCTTTGCGGTATTAAAACATTGTGCAGGGGTTGCTTTGCGGTATTAAAACATTGTGCAGTGGTTGCTTTGCGGTATTAAAACATTGTGCAGGGGTTGCTTTGCGGTATTAAAACATTGTGCAGTGGTTGCTTTGCGGTATTAAAACATTGTGCAGTGGTTGCTTTGCGGTATTAAAACATTGTGCAGTGGTTGCTTTGCGGTATTAAAACATTGTGCAGGGTTGCTTTGCGGTATTAAAACATTGTGCAGTGGTTGCTTTGCGGTATTACAAACATTGTGCAGTGGTTGCTTTGCGGTATTAAAACATTGTGCAGTGGTTGCTTTGCGGTATTAAAACATTGTGCAGTGGTTGCTTTGCGGTATTACAAACATTGTGCAGTGGTTGCTTTGCGGTATTAAAACATTGTGCAGTGGTTGCTTTGCGGTATTAAAACATTGTGCAGTGGTTGCTTTGCGGTATTAAAACATTGTGCAGTGGTTGCTTTGCGGTATTAAAACATTGTGCAGTGGTTGCTTTGCGGTATTACAAACATTGTGCAGTGGTTGCTTTGCGGTATTACAAACATTGTGCAGTGGTTGCTTTGCGGTATTACAAACGCTGTGCAGTGGTTGCTTTGCGGTATTACAAACATTGTGCAGTGGTTGCTTTGCGGTATTAAAACATTGTGCAGTGGTTGCTTTGCGGTATTAAAACATTGTGCAGTGGTTGCTTTGCCGTATTAAAACATTGTGCAGTGGTTGCTTTGCGGTATTAAAACATTGTGCACTGAAAACATTTACTCGCAAATTCTATTTCCATGTTTGTTTTAACAAGCGTGTAAGTACTCTGTAGATAGCGATGAATTTGGCAGTAGACTGTGAACAATCTCTGGTAGTTGGCAGCTCTGTATACTCCTGACACAACAAACTTCATTCTCCTGTAAATGAGTTCAGTCATCTGAACACAAGAGTGTGGAATCCTACATGGTTGAAAACAGCTACACACACAATCCTCCCACCCTGTGAAATGCATTCACCGACTTAGCATTTGTGCTTGCAAAGCTACACATGCCGCGTGACCTAGAGTTGAGCCAGACTTCTTCAATTCTTAGTCTGTTCACGCTTGATGGTATTTGACCAACAGAAACAATTCAAAAATAAATAAATGAGAATGGGTAAAGGGTGGAAGGAAGGAGAGCAGGAGAAGGAGGACGGACAGTGGAATGGATAGATTTCAGGAGGGGAGGGTGCTTGGAGTAATTTGAAAAATCAATCAAGAGCCAACAAGTATTAGAAAAAATCCAAATCAGACTACATGACAAATGTAACTGGTCATATGTATAAATACCTTCTCAATGCAGACTTTTTGCAATGTGTACAATTTCTGCTTCATGTCTGCTTTAACTGATTCCACTTTCACAACATTAACATAAGAATCCTTTTGTAAAGCATTTAAAACTTGCACTGAAGAAGAATCTGATTCCAAAACATTAACATAAGAATCCTTTTGTAAAGCATTTAAAACTTGCACTGAAGAACAATGTGATTCCACACTATTCAGCTGAGGAAGAAACATGCAAAAAAACACACACAAAAATGAAGATCCCAAATAAACTCATTACTGTACTGTCAGGAAAAGTCATCTTCTTTTTCCCGACACCTACCCTCTGTGCCAGGTAGCCATGCTGCTCTAGGATTATGCGGGTGCAGTTGTTGATGTGTTTGAACCGGTCAGGTCCAAGCTGGATACCCCCGTACCACCTCGACACCACCACCACCACGTTTTCCGCATTCACAATCTGTGCGCACACACACACACACACACACACACCACACACACACACACACACACACACACACACACAAACGTGCGTGCACACACACACTCACATACACGCACACACACACTCACAGACACACACACACACACACACAACTTCCCACACATAATTTTTTTTCCTGGTTAATTTCTTATTAGGAGGGAGGCAATTTACAGGGATTCCACACAAATTCCTTTCTTATCCTCCTAATATCCATTCATTCCTCAGTAGAAAACAACCATAAACAAACAAATTTTTTTAAAAAGACAAAAGTTAAGTCAAATGGCATGAAGCCTGTGGCACAGTTAACAGAAATTCCCCTTTGCTCACTGTCCTGCAAAAGGTGTAACCATCTTTGTGACCTTGGTTCACGTTGTAGTGACTGCAAGGTTATACCACACACTTCTTCCCCATCAATTTTTTGGTCAATACTGCTAAACTATTTAGAGGCAAAATTTGACCCTCACAACATGTGGTTCCTCCATCACTTTTCTGGGGGAAAAAATCCAACACCAAACATGTTTCTGACCCGATAACAACTGTTTGATCTACGAATACTGCACCTAGAAAGATCTCACCTGTAGCAGATGTAACATACGTGACCCAGCATGAGTCTCCCCATCATCATCACAACCCTGTAGTACTCGTGAGGTGCCTTTGTCATTTTGAACTATTCTGGAAAAAAGATGAAATTAATACTTTCCATTTCAGTTCAAAGATCCTGTTCCTTTTAAGCATAAAACAACCCCCCCCCCCCCCCCCCTCCCCACTTCCCAGTACTCCTCATCCAAAGAAAAGTTGCTTTGAAGACTCAGTTGAAAAAGATTTTCAGATTTACTTGTGATACAGATCATCATGAATTTAAAACTTCACTCTGACCTAAAAATATAAAGACTACATTCCTGCTGAAAGAAAAATGGGAGAATGAATAAACAGCATACTTAGTGTGACAAAGAAGAAACTGTCATAGGCACACTGTAGAGCATATTTAAAAAAAAAAAAAAATCTTAATTAAGCAGGATGCTTTTTCAGTTCACACATACTATTTGACTGATGAGTGTTGAACAATATGCTTTTCTAATAACATGCTTTGCTTTTTACAATGATCTTTGTTTGGAGCAATTATTCTAAACATGCATCAATTTCAAGATCAGTAGCTGGAAAGGTGTAACTGTTGTATTCAGTTCCGACCTCAGTAACAATTCAGTCAACATCTTTCTCCCTCTAAACAATGGAAAAATGATATACATTTGGAAATCATTTCACCACATAAGACAGCAATGGGTTCAGGATTACATTCATGATGCAAAATTGTCCCAAGTACACTTCCATCCTGACCCTGGAAGAATCCACATCCCACCATAGTCCGCTTCCCACCTCTGGAAAGTACCCAGACATGAAGTACATCCTTGGTGTCCAAGAAGCAAATGTCTGCCTTTAACTCCCACATCCTCATCAGAAGATGGGACAGAGCTGCAATTACCATGAGGTGATAAAAAAACAAACAGCACAATCCTCGTGCAGAATGCGTACACTGTACCATCCCATCGGAATGCTCAGCTGAGGTGTACAACTATCCAGTTAACTCCCATACCCAAAAACTAACGTCTTCCTAAACTATTTTTCAAAAAAGTACTGAGAAATAAAGGAACTCCCATACCCCCAAACTCATCCCTTCCTAAATTATTTTTTTTTTTAAAAGAGAAGAAAAAGCACAGAGAAATAAAGGAAAATAATTAGGAGAAGGAAAAAAGAGAGAAAACAAAGAGAGAAAAACAAGAAGAAACAACAAGGGTACTTGCCTATATGCCACCATATTGTGTGTGGCATTGGCAATCTTTTTATTCTCCATCAGTTTGTCCAAAACCAGCTTGACCTGAAAAATAGCAAAACATATGGTCAAACTGATCATCTTTCTTTCAGAAGCATGTTGTATATGTATGTGTGTGTGTGTGTGTGTGTGTGTGTGTGTGTGTGTGTGTGTGTGTGTGTGTGTGTGTGTGTGCCAGCGCATGTGCATGAGCATGTGCATATATGTGTGTGTCTGTGAGGGCGTGCGTGAATGCATGTATGCATGCTGCAATGTTAGATGCATGCATATATGTAAGAGTGTGTGTAAGTGTGTATGTGTGTAAGTTACAGCCTGGCCTGTCCGGCCACAGCTCAAGCACAGGCAATCCACAGGGAGAAGAAACTGTCAAGTGGCTGTGAGCAACCCACCACAGGAGACACTGCACTGCTGCCGAGTCACTTCGGTGGTGTTCAGCAGTGCCTGTTCTGATCTACCACACGCAGGACACCGCCTTCTAAGCCCCCTGCTGATGACACTAATAGCTTAGTCGTGGAGCTAGTGCGAGTGAGCTCTCCATCTGGAGGATGCCACCATGTCCATCCAACGACAGCCCCTATGAATTTTCCAATTCATAAGATCCTGACAGAAGCAAACCAAGGGCACAGACCTGCTGAAATAATTGAAATGGAGGTCGCCTTAACTCTTTCATTCCTACTTTTCTATGAACCATTACTTCCTCTTGTTCCTAGATTCTTATAATACAAGTATTCCCTTCATTCCTGGATTTATAGAGAAAAAAAGAAGTGTAGTGTGAGAACTGCCACGTATGCAGTAGCAAACCGGCCAGAATAGAGCGGCAACCACTTTCCCACTCTGTAGGGGCCATCTGGCATCCATTCCATTCATAAACACTGCTGCGCGAGCGACATGGTCGTGACATGTACCGATGACGCGACTTGCGCGAAGTTCGAAGCGCTTACCGCGAGAACCGATTTTCCGGGCTGCAGGAAGGAAAGGAGGGATTTTGTGCTGCCCGGTTTTCCGGGCTGCAGGAAGGAAGGGCAGGATTTCTGAAAACCGGAAAACCGGGTTGCAGGGATGAAAGAGTTAAGAGCAGGGCATAAACTGTGATAAAGGGCCACAAAATCTGACACTTATTTATTGCTGATTGATGAGGATCATGAAGATGATGCTACATATTTCCATTCTGGTCTAAGACTGCGTGACAGGGCTGTACTCTACGCTTACTATCAAAATATATCTCAGCGTCAAGTAGGCCTCAGAGATACAGATATCTGCCGTGCTGGTCAAGAAACTTGAGAAACACTCTCACAGACACCAGACTCGTCAGTGTGGTCCCAATCTTCCTAACTAAGCCTGTGGCAAACTCAACTCTTGGTAAGAGCCGTTCAGGGCAGAAAAATTCCAGAAATAAATGGTTCAGATGGGAACTGAACCCATGACGTCCCAGCCAGTAGTCTGCCACACTAACCACTTCACCAGAGTGGCTGGTGATGCACTTTTTTCCCTTGAATATAGATAGGTGGATGAGCCACAAACACAGAAAAAAATGTAGACAATAAAAAAAAAATACACACCAAACAACAACAACAACAAAAACACACGAAAAGGTAGCGTTAAAGACAGTGCCAGAAGAGGGGAAATTCTAAAAAAGGAGATTTTCCAGGTGAGGATACGGTTTCTCCAGAAAGAGCCCCCTAAATCTACATGGGGCCAACTATAACTAGAGGTGAGGAAACATACCTGTTGCTTGTAAAAAACAGGTGCCAAATGAGGCTGGAAAGTACTCCGCCGGTCCGTGATGGAGTCTCCATGAAATATTTGTGGGCACTCATATTCTGCTTGTGGAGAGACAACACACACGCATGCACACACACACACACACACATGCACATGCACGCACGCACGCACGCACGCACACACACACCACACACACACACACACACACACACACACACACACACACACACACACACACACACACCTGTTTACAGCTATATATTTTCCTCCAGTTGACTCTTTACGATATTTTCTTCCTATTTACATACACTGTAATTTTCAGTTTTTGAACTGAACTTATTTAGAATTTCAGCCACAAATGCTCCTTTTTTTAAAATTCAGATAAAACAAGGCCTAAACTGCCACTTGTTTATCAACTCCAAGAAAATAGCAGTAAAAACTGTCTACAGATATGGTGCAAACAATATAAATAAAAGATGTGCATTCTAAGGAATGACTGTTGGTTGACTGGCAGGCAAACAGAAAATGACAATACACACAATGAAGAAAAAAAAAAAGCTGATCAGAATCCTCATTTCTTCATTACCTTACTGCAGGACTTGTTTTCATTACTCATCTTCAGTGATAAACAGAAACAGTTCCTTAACAAGACTGTCACAAGAGACTCAAAATGAGCAGTATTACCTACCAGCTAAGCTACCTACCTACCTAGCAACCTACCTATCTATCTATATATCAGCATTCATTAACAAACAACAAACAGCAGACAGGTACAGTTTCAACTGACTTTAAATTCTTTCTTTTTTTTTTTGTGCATAGTCAGAACTATTACAATTCAACCCATTGCACAACCATGCTACATTGTGAAAAAAAAAACCCAGTTAAAACCCTTTCATCACACACACACACACAAAAAAAGGCATCCACCTTCTTCCGACTTTACGTTCATGTCCTGAAGTGACGACACCACCTCCCCTTCCAACAAAGCCAGGTCGAACTCGTCGTCAGCGTCGTCCGCTTCTGAGGACTCCTTGGAAACTTTACTTCCATTTCCTTCATCACTCTCTGTTAAACATACAAATGATGAGCGATTTATACTTATCGACTCGATCAGTTGTTTCGTGTTCATATACCCTTTTAACTCTTTTTTTTTCTTTCTTGCCCCCCCCCCCTCCCCCCCCCCCTTGCATATGATTTCTATCATTTTGTTATGTGTATCTTATTCTGAAAATTAACAGAAAAATGAAAGAACTGGAATAGAAGATCAGAGCTAACGAGGAAAACAGGTCCAGTTTCCCTGTGGCTTTGTATGCAGCCATGTTTGAAAACAATAAAGTGAGTAGTTTTTAAAATCCACAGACAAACAACTTAACTCTCCTCTTACCTACTTCCATACCACCTCGAGATGCAGATGCCGTGTTGTTCTCTCACAAATGAGGCAAAGGAGTGTTTTCAAAATTAATACTTTACCCATGCTGTGGCTGCTTTTTTGTTTGCATTTTGTACTCTGATAGACCCTTAAGCAAATTATTTCATCTTACTACACCTTGTTTCTTTCGTCTATTTTTCAATAACTGATATTGAATATGGCACTTTTCAATAACTGATATTGAATATGGCACTTTTCAATAACTGATATTGAATATGGCACTTTTCAATAACTGATATTGAATATGGCACTTTTCAATAACTGATATTGAATATGGCACTTTTCAATAACTGATATTGAATATGGCACTTTTCAATAACTGATATTGAATATGGCACTTTTCAATAACTGATATTGAATATGGCACTTTCATCTATCCTGTATGTGTGGCAGTGTGTGCGTGTATTTTCACTTTTCTACCTTTTTTTTTGGGGGGGGGGGGGGTCCTTTTTGTACTTTATTATACAAGCGCTTTTCAGTGAAATGTTGCCAGGATTGTAAAACATGCTTCATCAGATCTTTAATACGATTCCATAACAGATAATTTTCATATATCTCCAATTTCATTTTTCACACTATTTGTTCAAGTTTAAAGAATTGGTCAACAGAGGATGACTATATTTCACTTTAATAGATCCTTGTGTAGAATCTCAAAGCAATTCTCTGCCAGGAACACTGGACTGTCGTTCGTTCTCCTTCATCAACAATCTCCTTGGTCATTTGAGATGCATGACCAGGCTCTTCACTGATGATTGTGTCATTTATAATAAAATCTCCTCAAAAGCCAGTCTGGAATAGACTTACATCAATGGTTTCTACCAAGATGGAACTGTTCAGATGTCCATGAGAGCATCCACTGAATGTATAACCTGCTCAGAACTGAATGAAGATAAGATAAGATAATGTTGCTTATAGCCCACCCGACCGCAAAGGGCCACATCAGGGCTGTCACCACGTTAAAATCAACTCACCAGTCATAAAAAAAAAAAAAAAAAAAAAAAAAAAAAAAAAAAAAAAAAAAAACAACACAACTTTCACACATCTCGTTAAATGACCTCGTCTACAAACGCACCAGAAACTTTGTTAAAAATCTTTCTGCCATAAAATCTTAAATCAGATGAAAAATGTTAATCTCTCTCAAAAACTCAAGGATCACGTCAGGCGGGACATCCTGAACAGGATCTTCATGGACTCCGCTGTAAAATGTTTGTGTCTCACATCGTGCAAGTCCCAACACTCTAAAAGAACATGTTTCATTGTGAGTGGCGCATGACATGGAATGCACCACGGAGCTTCTTCACTCTTTAAAAGGTAAGAATGGGTAAAATACGAATGGCCGGTGTGCAGCCGGCACAGAACCGTTTCCTCTTTACGACCTCCCGACGTAGATGGGAGGAACTCCTTAAGGTTTGGACGGATCTGAAAGAGTTTGTTATTCGTCTGTGTGTTCCAATCCTCCTGCCAGAGGTCTCTCACATAATCGTTAATTTTCGGTTTCACATCTGAGCAGGGGATATAAATGTTGGACAGTTTTTCTCTTGTGGCGTTCTTGGCTAAACGATCAACCATTTCGTTCCCGCCGATGCCAACATGACCAGGAACCCAAGCAAGAGTAATGTTGTAACCGTCCGCCTTCAACTTGCTAAAAAGTTTAAAAAAAATTAAAAGTTCTGGATGCTGAAGGTTGCGGCCAGCTATGGCCTCCAAAGCTGACAGCAAGTCCGACAGAACCAGAAAATCCCTCTTCGAAGAATGTGAAATTATCTTCAAAGCCAGTACCAGAGCAGTAAGTTCAGCAGAATAGACAGAAGCATCGGAATGGATATGTTCCAACAGTATCTGAGAAGGAGCCCCAGGGCAGTAGGCTGCACAGGCCACTCCATCTTCAGACTTGGAAACCGTCAGTGAAAACTTTTTGATAGGATGGGAATTTCGAACAGAGCTCAGCATACAACGCCTTGTACGCCAGAGAGCTGGTAGACTCTTTACGAAAAGCTGCAAGATCGAAACGAATCTCTGGTGTGAAAAAGGTCCACGGAGGTTGATCCGGAAACTTGGAAAAATCGGACACAACTCCTAGGTCTAGACCTGCATTCCGCACGTGAGGCCGCATACGAAGACCAAACGGCGGAATACATTTCGGGTTGTTTTCAAACTTACTTTGGAACGGAGGGTCAAAGACACAGTCATAGGCAGGATTCTGCGGTTCTGAGAACAGTCGGATATAATAATTCAAAGACAGTTTCAGCTGCGGTTGGACAGTGAGATTCACCAGCCTCTGCATACAGGCTGTACACAGGGTGGTGCGGAACGCTCCAAGACAGAGACGAAGCCCTTGATGGTGGATAGGGTCCAAGAGTTTGAGGTAAGATGATCTTGCGGAGCCATACACAGCACAACCGTAGTCCAGTTTGGATCAGACCAGGCTCTGTAGAGGTGCAACAAAGTTTTCTTATCAGTGCCCCAGTCGGTGTGCGCTACAACCCGCAGAATATTCAGTGCTTTCTGGCAAGCAGTTTTGAGGTTTTTAATATGGCTGAGAAGTTAATTTTTTGGTCAAAATGACTCAGAATTTGGCCTCTTTAACAGCTGGAATGGGAGATTTCCCTACTTAAAGTTCAGGATCTGGAAAAAACTGACGGAAATTATGGAAGTGGATACACTGCGTTTTTGTACCAGAAAAAGTGAAAACCGTTTTCATCAGCCACCGATGGATTTTATCTACGCAAAGCTGGAGCCTGCGCTGGACACTCGGGTACAGGCTTCCCAGTTGCGTAGACAGCGAAATCATCCACAAACAATGAGCAGTCTGAACCCTGCTGAACTGATTGAACATGTTATTAATCTTGATGCTAAAGAGGGCAGGAGACAGTATGCTCCCTGTGGAACACCCAACTCCTGCTCGTGGACATCAGAGAGAGTGGTCCCAAACCCCGGACCTGAAAACTGTCGTTCTGCCAAAAAATTTTGAATAAAAGCGGGAGATGACCTCGAAAACCCAGATCGTGGAGATCATGAAGTATCCCCGACTTCCAGGTGGTATCGTAGGCCTTCTCCAAGTCAAAAGAAAATTGCCACTGCATGCTGTTTGTTCAGAAAGGCGTTCCGAAGCGTAGACCTCCAGACGAATCAAATGGTCAACAGTAGTCCGATGTTTGCGGAAACCACACTGTTCTTTCGCCAAAAGGCCATCGGTTTCGAGTTTCCACATGAGCCTAGCATTGACCATTTTCTCCATCAATTTACAGACACAGCTGGTCAAAGCTATGGGCGGTAGTTTGATGGATTAGAAAGATCTTTTCCAGGTTTGGGGATGGGAATAATAAGGGCTTTTCGCCAAGAGGGCGGAAAGCAACCTGTAGTCCACACATGGTTGTATACCTGTAACAGGGTGTTCAGACCTATTTGCGGAAGATGTTTCAACAGTTGATAATGAATTTCATCTATACCTGGAGAGGAATCGTTGCAAGAAAGTAAGGCAGATTTCAGCTCGTTTAACATGAAAGGAAGATTATAGTCTTCCATGTTGTCGGACGAAAAGTTGCAGGGTGATTTTTCTTTTAGGGCTTTGGTTTTGACAAAAGTGGCTGATTTATTAGAAGAGGAGGAATTCTTTTCAATGGTTGAAGCAAGCAGATTAGCAACTGCTTTCTTCTCTGTTATTAAAGAATCTGAAAACTTGAGATGGTTCACAGTGGGACAGGTGTTCTTCCCTTTGATTTTCTTAATGATGTTCCACACTTTTTTCTTGGAAGTTTTTGATGTCAGCCTGGAGCAGAAGCTTCTCCAGGACCGACGTTTACTGATTTTAAAAGTGTGTCTCGATTTAGCTCGGAGTTTCTGATGGGCTCGAGCGTTGGGACCCGAAGGTCGTTGGTATACCTGACGCTGAGCCGTTTCCGAACTTTGGAAATTTGTTGGCATTCTGAATCGAACAGGGTGTTTTTGGCATTTGAAGTTTATCGGAAGACACTGGAATACAGGCTTTAGCACATTTGATCATAGTTTTTGTCAGAGATTCAGCTGGGTCCGGACTCTGAAGAAAATCAGTGTCCTGGAATTCCGTAGAAATAGTGGCTGCAAATAGATCCCAGTTTGCTTTCTTATAATTTAGTGTTGAGAGGCAGAGACGTGTTCAGTTATGACAGGTTGTAGAAGGACAGGGAAATGGTCACTTCCGTGCAGATCGTCAGGACGACCACTCATAGTCCAGGACCAGCGAGGGGTCACAAACTGACAAATCTAAACACGAAAGTGAACCTGTGGAAGAGTGGAGGTAAGTTGCAGATCCGTCGTTCAGACAACACAAATCTAAATCCAAAAGGACATCCTCAATTAGCAGACCTCTGGATGACGTACTGACACTACCCCAAAGAGGATTGTGACCGTTAAAGTCACCAACAGCAAAAGGTCGAGGAAGTTCTCTTATCAGACTGACAAGGTCCTGACGACAAACGGGAAGAAGGTGGGGATAAAGGGAACAGATTGTCCCAGTCTTGTGGAGAGTGACTCTCGCAGCTACAGCCTGAAGGGAGGTAGACAAAGTGACAGGACTATACAACAAAGTTTTGTGTAGGAGAAGGGCAACACCGCCGACAGTCCCAACGTGGATGGTTGTGCAGGTTTCGAAAGAATATTAAAGCCAGAAAGAGTAAAGGTCTTCTGGCTTTGAATTTGGGTTTCCTGAAGAGCCACGACGGAAGGTTTTATAGATTGACACAGAAGCTGCAGCTCCTCAAAGTTGGAATTTAATCCACGGATATTCAATGGAATATTGTACTATCCATGGTGCAGAGGCGAAAAGGAGAGAAATCAGGTCATCTCCTCTTCAACGTCCACTTCTAATGGAGCGAATTTATTAGATAGTTTCACTGGACTGTGTTGGTCTTTGGACCTGCTGGCAGACTTGCCCGCAGGTGACAAAGGCCTGGAGTTTGGAGATGGTGGAGGTCTGGGTTTGGGAGATGGTGGAGGTTTCTTCCTCATCTCCACCATCTCACACTGGGTTGAACTCCCTTGCCCGCACGGGCACTGGACAGAGGAGTTCGAGGGGGGGTTGCTGGTTTTTTAATCTGCCCAGCAGCAGATTTTTGTAGACTGCTGGGCAGTCTGAGGGGTGGCGGATGTTTGCCTTTCCCCCAGGGCAGTCACTTTGGGTTGGAAGGTGGTGGACCTGCTTCACCAGAGTTGACAGTTCTTCCTTGCAGTGTCTTCGAAAACGTAAAGTCATGAGTCTGACAGCAGACTGATCGAGTGAGAACTGTGGGAACTTTCTTTACAGCCGAAGCATAGGAAGAGGCTGTAGGCGTCTGATGCCCACAACCTGCTTGCGGGCCTCAAAAGGAAGTTTTCTTTTCAGTTTTTCTTCTTTGAATGGCGGATTCCTGAATCCAAAGAGGACAGTTTCGTGAAGAGGAGGGATGGCGCCACCGCAGTTAGCACAATGTGCCGGATCTTTACACGGGCCCATCATGGGTTGACTTGCAGCAGACACCGCATACCTCTTGCCCTGAACAGCGGTCCCTGACATGGCCAAACTTCTGGCACCTGAAGCACCTCAACGGGGATGGAACATATAACTGAACCGGACATTAGGTAGCCGACTTTGATGACCGGAGGCAGCACAGGGTTGCAGAATGTCAGAAAGAGGGTGTTGGTAGCCACTCTTTCTGCACCCTTCTTTACAGTCACCTGCGCACCTCCGTCACACCCTGGGATGCCAGCTCCGTTTTGATTTCTGCCTCTGAGACACCTGATAAATCCCGGCAGCGAATCACGCCTTTCGATGAATTTAACTGTTTGTGGGGAGTTACCCTGATCTCCCTGTCACTAGTTTAGTTGCCTTTAGCAGCTGTTCAGACTGTTTTTGCGATTTGCATTGAATTAAAAACGAGCCATTTCTCAACCTCTTGATGGACCGAGGGTCACCCGCTATACCTTGAAAGCCCTTTTGTATGGCAAAAGGCTCAGAGCTGAAAGGGGTCTTTCCTGCTCCGTCCCTTCCATCACGAGCCAGGAAGCCCAGAAACCTGTCTTCTGTCTAACCTCTGTATCGGAATCACTGTCTGTTTGACAATCCCTGAAATAGGGGATGCTGCCTTCCTCTTCTTTTGGGGGGAATGTTTTGGAAAAAGGCCATATTGTGTTTATTATGCTTCATCTCTCCCTTACCCACCCACCTTGGAGTCCAACTAAGGGGCCAGGGCCAAGAAACCAATGTCTTGACCCCTTCCAGGCTTCGGGAGAGATATACGACAAACAGAAACTACCAACCCTATCCCCCTGATCATGCTCAACTCCCGGGAACAGAGAGCTGAGCACTGCAGGGGTTTACTTGGCCAGCAGGGAAAAATGCTGTCTTGACCCAGCCCCCAAAAAGGGGAGCCAATTAGTACACCCGGGCCAAAGTGTACTCCCTGTCTAGGAGAGGTCCGAGCCAAAGTGATGTGTTGAGAGCACCGGCCTCCTCAGGCACTGGCCCTCTCAATCACCAGGATCTCATTCCCCTCCGACACAGGTCGCACCGAACGGCAAACACGGCGGATCTTAAGGAGACCACAGAGAGAAAGGAGTGTGCAAAAGAAGACTGAAGGGGAGACGAAGATAGAAAAGGGCCAAATAAAGGCAGAAAACAAAAAAAGGAGAAAGGCGGGTTTTCTCTTAGTTGGATCCTCACCCTTAGCCTATCTGACATGGGAAGCCCTACCAGGGGCATCAACTCCTTACCACGTTACGCTTAGGCCAGACAGCATCTTGGCTTCTCGGACCTAGAAGCAGTTTTAAAAAAAAACAGCCTATCTTTAAGTATTGATGCCCCGCAGCAAAGCCTAAGGGATCACTGGACCGCGCAAGCCCTCCGACAACGACAAGGTCGCAACCCCGGAGGGGAACTGAATGAAGCATAGATCTGGCTTTGAATGAAGCTTCAAGTTCCCAGTCGCATGCCATTCAGATTCTTCTCTATTTCCTTGACTATTTTCCTTCTCTCCCTCTCCCCACCTCCTTTATTTTCTTCATATCCTTTTTTGTCTTCATAATGAAAAGAAGTGTTAGCCAAATATTTTTCCTCCAGTATTTTGCTCAATTTTCCATCTGATTAACATTCCCCCCAGCCTCCCCCCAAAAAAAAACCCCCAAAACAAAACAAAAAACCATGTATGACAGGAAACAGTGTTTAATTTTGGTATTCATTTCGGGGGGGGGGGGGGGGGGGGGGGGGGGGAGGTGAGGAGGGCCATTTACAAAACAATTTTCATACTCTGATATAAGCGTTATACAAACACATACACACACACGCACGTGCACACATGCAGGCGCGCGTACGCACACACATGCGCGCATGCACACACACACACACACATACACACACACACACAATCAGTATTTTTGCATTATTGGTGAATCTTTTTTCTTCTTGATTTTGACGCATACTGTTGCATTTCCAAGGAAAACGTCCTCAGCTGACCCAACTTATACTGGTGACAGAGAACTTGGGGAAGGGTGAGATCGAGGACATGATGAAGCAGACAGACGGGTACTTCTGACAAGAAGCTGATTAAAGGCCAGCTCTAGAACAACAACTGCTCAAGAAAAGGCTTGAAAAGTGAACCACATTCAAATCAAAGATAACTTGATTGACACAGTCGCTTCAAATTTCAGTCCGCCCGAAGACAGGGACAAAATGATTTTCATGGATCAATTTTCATTGTATTTTCAGTCAGCAATGTGCAGATTGGAAAACAAGCACACAGATGATAGTGTCAGTCCATCATCTGCTTCAAAACTAAATCAAAAGTCCACATGGAAATGTTTCACCAACTTACAGAGGAAACAAAGAAAAAATGAAAAAAACACCAGTTCGTGCACGATATCATGCATCCTCTTCAAGTGACAAAGCAAATTGTTGTTGTTCAAGCAGAATAATTCTCCTTTCCTTGTGCTGAAGTATATATGCAAAAGTTTTTCTAACGATCTGTTTGTTTGAGCTAAAATACAGTTGATCTAAATCACGGGATTGATGGACAGGAACAAAGTCCGTTGTGCTGATCAGTAAGATGATGAAATTCACTTTGTTATTGTGCCCTGTGTTTGATGATTTGGACACATGTTTATCAATCGAAAAATAATACAACAACCACGAGAGAGAGAGAGAGAGAGAGAGAAAGAGAGAGAGAGAGAGAGAGGAGACAATGATTCAGTCTTTAGAGCATGGAGATGGAAGAGGCAGCCAATAAGAGAGAGAGAGAGAGAGAGAGAGAGAGAAGAGAGAGAGAGATAAGCACACAAAGGCCCACAAAAATAACCTGGCCTGATACAGGACCACCAAACTGTTTTTTCCCTGTTGCAGCTGCTGCCCACATTATGTACATCTAAATGATTTGGCTCCACTAGGAATGTGACACAAAGGCTTTTATCCACACACACACACAGGGATCGCGCTAGGATTTTTAAAAAACGGTACGGCGAAACTACGGCACGCTACCTACTGTGACCCTGTCCCCAAATCCGGTAGCGCTATTTTCGGAAACGGTAAAATACGTCATCATTTGACAAACGGCGTGCAACATAATACTACACTGCACATGACGTCTGAACCAGCGATACAGTAACAAAAACATGAAAACTGACCTCCATTAGTCATAGGCGACGCCGCGACGGTTCTTCGATGCACGGAAGTGACCACAAGCAGCAGCGTAATCCACTCCTTGTCCGTGCATGTTCAGCATCATGAGGCAGCCAACACGTTCCTCTCCCAGGCGATTGCGCTGTGTAGTTTTGACACAGTTTTGCACACTGAAACCTCTCTCTGCTGGAACACTCGACACAGGTATCACCAATGCTATCTGTGCCAGGAGTGCAAAATCTGGAAACTGCACTGCAAGTTCTTTGATGATTGTTTTGCATGCAGCATTAAAATCTGGTTCGCTCTTGGTCCGTTGATGACAGCTGCAAAATGCCTTGTGAGGGTGGTCATTTCATCCATGGCAAATCCATCAAGGCCGGCATTGGGGTATCTGTTGACATCAAACAGCTTTGCTAGTGCGGCAACAACGGTCAACTGGTCGGAAGGAAAGCGCTGTGTCAGGGCGTTGATCAGTTCTTGAATGAATTGTTGCCTCACTCTCTCAAAGGTTTGGCGAGCGCCTCTGTCAGTGTGTGTCAGAGAAATCTCTTCAAAGATGTTGTTGCGCATTCTTTCTGTCAGGTCTTGTTCATGCTGTCCCGGCGTGTGCAGCAGTGCCTCAAGGGCATGTTTTGTTCCTTGTACCATGGGCTGGATGACTGACAGATTCACAGAGTCTTTCTGAAAGGTCAGGTTCAATTTCTCAATGACAGGATGACGTCAGAAAGTAAGTAGGTGATGGCGACAAAGGCATAGGTTTTGCACTTGGTCATCAATCCAGCTGCTGCCGGATTTTTTCTCTGGGCTTCTTCTTCCAAAGCGAGCACGAGTCCTCCATACACCTTCCTTACTGCATACACAGCACGCCCGAGAGACAGCCAGCGAACACTAATTGGATGCTTCAGAGAAATGTAGTCAACGTCACCTAATGCATCACACATTTCCTTCAACCGATGGGTTCGATCACCAGATGCTCTATACATCTTGAAAATTTGTTGTAAGCACAAACGGTAATCTGAAACAGATGCCACTCCTTCAGTGGCATCTTTAGCAGCCAGTGCCACACGGTGTGCCACACAGTGAACATGCACTAGTGAAGGCTGACGACCTTTCAGCCGAACACCAACACCAGTGTGCTTTCCAGTCATCACGCTGGCTCCATCTGAACCAAGCCCAGCAACCTGCACATCTTGAATTTCCCACTCCTTCATCACCTCCACTAGTTTGTCAAAAACACATTCAGCACTGCCGTTATCGATTGTGTAGTTCCCCAGAAACACAGTTTGAACATCTCCGTCCTTCTCTGTCCTAGCATACACTATCAGTTTCTTGTCTAGGGTGCAGTTGAGGTTTCGTCGATAATGAGACCTAGAAATGTGCTCTCTTTAATCTGCTGTTTGACTCTATCTTTTATGACTGAAACGAGCGACTCCTCCATCTGTCTCACAGATTCATGGTGTTTGTAGATCTTGCTTTTAGCTTGATTTGATTTTTCATTCAGGGCAGAACAACCGTTTTCCTTTTGTAGATCTATCAGTGCCTCAAAGTTACTTGGTGGAATCCCTCTTTTGGCCATGCACATTATGTGCGAAGTTGACCCTTGAGACAATCATCTTCAGCAGCACAAGCAGCATCAGAAAACCCTTGCATGGAAGGCTGAGCTTGAAGCGCAGCAACTGCATTAACATGGCCTTTGCTTGTAGCATGCTCATTGAGAGCAGAAGCTTGAAAATTTCGTGTGCCGCGAGTGAACCCATTTTTTGTTTTGTTTCTTGGCAGAATGTACAAAACATCGTCATTTCATTGTCCGTTCTTAACCAAACGAAATCTTTGCGCCACTTTTCTTGAAATTTCGAGTGGGGTTTTGCTATTTTTGTAGGAGTTGAATCCGTTGTTGTATCGGCACTGGTGGAAGCAGTTGGTTGATCAGCTGGAGTAGGCTCTTTATGTTGAGGTTCATCGTTGTCATTTTCTGACTCAGAAGGGCGTTCTCGTTTTAAAAATCCGAACAAAGATGCTTGACGCGATTTTTGACTGGCCATGATCACGTTCAGTGTGCAACAAGTCAAATGCCGCTCAGTCTGGCAAGACAAGGAACGCGCTTCTTTCCCCACGCTAAACTTCCCGCGGTTTATGACGTCATGACGCGAAAGCCAAGTGCGCAGAAAGGATGGTAGAGAAAAGTGGAGAAGAAGAGGGGAAGTGGGGGTGTGTGTGTGTGTGTGTGTGTGATATAAGCAGCTTGATCTGTAAACTTAATTAGCGGCATCTGACACAGTGAGGGAGGGCCTCTTTGCTTTTCGGTTGCGGTTCTTTACAATCGGTAGGCTTACCGGCTTGGGGATTTTTTGTCGGTACGCTGCTTTTTTTATCGGTAAATTACCGGCAGTTGCGGTTAACGCGATCCCTCACACACACACACACACACACACACACACACACACACACACACACACACACACATGCACATACACTCATTAATTCTATCAGCTAAGCATCCACTTACAGAAAAATGTAGATAACTGTAATGAGCACAGAAACATGTGAAAAGAGGAAGAAAGCAAAAACAACAACAAAAACAGAAGGAAAATGTAAAAAGTTTAAGAGAGACTAGTGAATAAAGAAATGTGACGCACTAAAAAAAGAAAGATTTAAAACAAAAAAGCAAGTGCTCATAGACTGCATGCAACAAGGCAAAAAAGCAGTAGATCAAACTGATCAACCATCACAAACCTCTAACAGGGTCTCCTGCTTTGTTCTGCAAGTGTTCACGAATTGCTTACACCACAAATAGATCAGATCCTCTCCAAGATTTTCACTGTACAAAGAAAACAAACAACCAAACCAATACACACACACCTATTCATGACAACAGGTGCACTACATGACACACTGTACACAATAATATGATGATAACATGACAGCGGAGACACATCACGTGACAATAATCAGTGACAGGCAACGAAGTCTTGACCAGACTCTGGGTTCCACATCATACATAGTGTAACCCATCATGCATGTACAACACTTAAGGACCAACCTATAGATTAAAAGCCAGTGTGTTTTGAGAACACACCTACATTGGCATAGACCCTGCCAAACAGCATGCACTGACTAACCAGTCTGCAAAGACCAGTCAGACACACAGCACCATCAGAATTTCAACAGAACATTCAAAGTAGCTGCCCTTCCCATATTCTGACAACAGCAACTCATAAACTAATATTATTAACACTGGAACCGATATGTTTTGACAAACAAATAACCAAGATTCCCAAAATTCAGTCACCAACTCCCAACATTTTGAAAGAAAGTCATGTTCACTCTCACAATGTTACACTTGTTTGCGACATTTAACAGCTCTGCTGTAGAGAAAGAAAAAACAACAAAAAACAATATCACAAGTCCTGACATATGCTGAAATATAAGCTGAGCAACAATCATTGTCACTGCTGAGGCATCCTGCCCCCTGACTACCAAACCCCGCCCCCTGACTACCAAACCACACCCCCTGAAGGGTTGCCACGGACATCTAAAACATCCTCATTACTAGTTCATCTTTGCCACACTTTGTGGGTGTGTAATCACCTGCTATCAAGGTTTGAGTCTCAAAACTCGATGTTCGAGCTACTGCCACAACATGATTTTCAATGAAACGATGCACCAAAGGTTATCAAGAACTGTGTGTAAATAAAAGAAGGGGAGTCTTGCAGCACGACTACATCAGTGTAGCAGAAAACACACACACACACACACAAAACTATCGGACTGGGAACAGCAAAATCAGAAGTACAACAAGCAACTAACTGTGCAGGAAACTGTTATAAAGGAGGATGGGGACAGACTGCATCAAAGCAAGAACCAACAAACTCACAACCACCCTCCCCCTCCCTCCACCAGCTACAAACTGACACCCTGTCACAAAAAAAACCCCTAACAGCTGGAAACTGGGAATGACAAAGAGGTAGGGGTGGAGAGTAGAAGGGGAGTGGGAGTATGGGGAGGATGTGGTGTGATGGGAGTATGCACGAGTCTTCAAACAAAGGTACCTTTTTCATTTCTACATGCTCACTATGTTCTTTTTCTTCATTTCATCAATTTCATTTCAGTTTTGATTTCATAAAGGAGGCATCCACAGGCGCTATACCTCATTTGTTGAGCAATCATTTCATACTGCACAGGGGTTTCCGCTTAATGAATAAATCAGTCAGTGAGCACTGAGTTAGGAACAGGATCTCACTGACAATCTTAGCAGAAGATTGACTTAATACATTAATAAAAAAAAAAAAAAACCTTGCTCTTTACCTGAAGGGCCTAGTTAAACATGGTGTTGATCAATATTTTTGTGGTGTCGGTGCAAAGTGTGTACACACATATATATCTCTGTGGGATGGTGATTCAGGTGGTAATCTATTCTTTTTCAAACTTGTATTGAAAATGAACATGACAACTTTGTTGGAAAAATGCTCAAAAAGAGTAATTCATCTCTGCTTCATCTGTTTTCTTCTGCCAACAGAGAACAAATATGGAAAGGAAAACGTTTCAAGCATTTGTCAACAACCACTCCTTAAAGGGGAGACGAACAGGAGAAGCGAAGCTAAGTGGCTGCATGTTCTTCTTGTCATTGTCCTAAATGTTATTTGTTTTCACCTGAAGAAGACCCAAGAGGTTGAAATGCATTGTGTATAGTCCTGTACTCTGTTTGTCTGTGTCCTTGGCAATAACTAACCCCCTCTCTTCCCAAATTTTGCTTCATTTTCCGCCCTCAGTCACTCCGATTTGAAACTTAACCTGTCATGGGTTGAGGAGACAGGGATGGAGGAGAGTGAGCAGGTGAAAGGGGGGTGGGGAGACACCATGCATCAGGAGAGAGGGGAGCACAGAGAAAAACTGGAAGTCCAGGTTGCAGTGGTAGGTGTGAAGAAGGGGTGAATGGAGGAGAGTGACATCATGACTTTCAGAGGAAAACACAGTTGGAGAAAAAAAACTAGACGTAATTTCGACTGAAAACTGATGAATGTAAAATGCCTGATTAATTTCAATTGATGATCCTTGTCTAAAACAAATAACAAAAAACCACAGAAGCACTTTACCAATATAGCTCTGAAAGTCGGTCTTCCAAATTCTGTCTTTCCCATTCCACGCAGCCATGGCGCACTGAAAGAAAAAACAAATTTTTTGGGTTTGTTTTCCAGTTCTGTAATGAATCTTCATTTTGATATGATTTCAAAATAGGTGCATACAATACAAAAAGACAAAACAACAAACAACCAAAAACAAAATAACAAACCTCTAAAAACAAAGCGAGCGGACAAAATGACAACAACAAGAAAAATCCCCACACACAAAGGCAAAGCAGCCTTTTATCAGTTTAATACTCACACATGTATACAAACACACTTACAGACACGTACACACACAAGATACAAGATCTGATTAATCTGTAACCCCTGCCAAGGCACTGAGGAGTTCAAACACCAGCATAAAATACACTTTATTTCACATAAAATCTGCATCATGAACATAACACAATCCTTTGAGCATGTGAAAGCACCTTAAACAAGACATCTGATACTTTTACTGAATCTTAACTCTGAACTTTTTGTTCGTAGATGAAATCTAAATCTTTTGACCCACTTTTCGGGCATGGAGAATAAACAACTTTAACATAAAAACAAACAAAACAAAACAAAACAAAGAATAAAACTTAAAACAATAATCAGTCATTTTTAGATGATGATTTGACAAATACCAGAATGTACTGACAGTGTTACAGTGTAATGCAAAATTTGGGCAATTTCATACATAAAGGAACTATCACACCACCATTTCAATCTTCATGAATTCACCAAGTTGAAACATACACCTTACCCTACTTTGATCAGGATGTGAACATTTAAAACAGACTTTGGTTTTAAACACTTCCTTGGAATAACCTCTCAAAGACCATCCAATTGTGGACACACCTTGTCATCAAATGAAATTCATCCCCATCCATTTATTATTACGACAGATATGTAATATGATATTTTTACGTTTTCCCATTTCAACTGGCAACTTGTTACTGCACACACATCACGCACGCACGCATGCATGCGCATGACACCATCACGACACGCCAAGCATCACACACACATACACACAAAGGCCCCTTTGGCGCTACTATAACAACACTACTCATCTTACACACATAAATACAATCCAAGAGCAGTTAATTAACCTCCGCCCACCCCTTGCCCCTCCAGTTGCACAGAAAGTCAACACTGGCCACAGACACTAATCTACACAAACCTTGAGGCCTGAACCATTTCGGAGCGTGTGAAGAGTGAGCGGGCCATACTTACTTCATCTGAAACATGGGCGGGGAATGCAGAGGATAATCTTCAGGCAGATGTATCTGAAAAGGAATTGATCGCACGCATGTAAAGACAAGTTCTAGGAAAACAGTCTTCTTGAGCATGAGCCTGCTTAAAACATACAGCACATCACTGAACCGCCAACCCTTGATATGACCTTCGTGGCTGGCTGGTCTAAGAACTACAAGAGTTATATTATATATATATACATTCTACTGTGTCAGAACCACGCCATATCAGTGTGGTGTTAGTTAACACCTGATCGTGTGCATAAGGCGGCCCATATACAATTAAACATAGCAAAAATATCCAAAATCTGAAGCTCAGTTGTAAAAACAATTATTTAACTGACTTGAGGGTGAGGGGGGGGGGGGGGGGGTTGTCATCAGCTAGTTATTCAGTTTTCACTTTCTTTCTATTATCCACGGTCAACTATAAAGTGTACTACACAGAGAAAAGCTTAAGGAGAATGCATACAGCTAAAATAAAACAAAACAAAATGAACGACATCCTTACATCTGAACATTTGTTGTCTATTCTGATTATTCAAATTTCATGTTGGCAGCATGGTTCCTCTTAGTCTTACCTCAGGTAAAATGAATAACATGCAAATGAAACAAAACAAAAAACAAACAAAAAAACATACCTGGAGACTCAAGGTCCAGCTGGGGTGGGCAACCTGATCTACAACACCGGATGCAGAATATCCGTGATGCTTCATCGATAGCACCCATTCGTCTCCATAGATTGCTGACAGTGCCTCAATCTCATCCTCTGATGACAGCATGGGGGGGGGGGGGGGGGGGGGAAGAATAAAACCACAATGCTTTATATTATCCATGGTCAGCTCTGAGTTTGTTTTCTGGCAACTAAGTATATGTGATGCGGACGACCCTACTCATGAAATGGATGTTGACTGCTGAGTTCATGTCAGTCTTGATTCTGATCTGTCTAGCACAGCGAGTTCAAGTTCCAAAGTCAAGCAGGCATTGTGACTGTAAAACCAAAAACTGATGCAGATGATCTGTTTGGCTTATTTTTTCCTTAAAATCTTTACGGACACATACATACATGTATGTAAAAATTTGTGATCAAGCTAGCTGAGTTCCTGGACAAACTAACATTTTTTCTCAAGACCCAAAATAAAATGCAGAACATTACTGTGAGAAGATTCAAACATTTTTTCCAACAGTTTTTCAATTCAGGCAGATCAGGTCCTTACTGATCGTATGCTTGGCAAAAGATGATTTAACAACAACACTACAGAGTTTCCTTTCAAATTAAATGCAGGAGATTCATACTTTAATTAAAACTTGCACCTCCATGGGGGAAAGGTACAGTGTGGAAAGAGGTATTCCCTTCATTTCATTTCTTTGAGGTGGAAAAAAAAGGTGGGTGGAGGGGACGGAAGAGAGGACGAACAGAGGGCTGGGGAAGAGGGAACATTTTGTATAATGTGCAAAAGTGTGTCATCAATTACAATTCAATATTTTTCTGCAGACAAGCTGGTTGCAAAACTCTCATCATGTGGCTGAATCTTTATTATATCATTTTCCCCCACATTAGATGTACGTAGGTCTAATCAAAAGTAAAGTCATACCAGTCTCTCCCGACAACCAGTAGGATACTTTTAAAGAAGCCAGATTATAATGCAAGATCCATTGATTCAGTTCATTCTCATGGTCATGATTTTCTCTGTAGTCACTATACACTCTCATACTTTCACGTTTTCTTCTGTGGTGTACACAACATGATTTATGAATAAGTCTATCCCTCATCTGTATTTGATGTAACACTGAAGTGTGAACACACATGGTTTTACAGCATCTCATCGCACACTAAACCTGAGTTTGTACAGTAAAATTAATAAAAATATAAAGTTGTGTTTCTGACCTCACAAGGAAAAGGACACACACTGAACATGAATTTTCAGAAATAAAGTCTAATAAAAGGAAAGAGGTGTTCCTTGATCTATTTGATGTGAGTGTGTGTGCATTGTGACAGAGAAAAAAAAAGAGAGGGTGGGTGTGGACAGAGTCAGAAAAAGAGTTTGTGTACTGTGTACATAAATTTAATGTCTAGACTGTGACTGTTTGTCACTTTATGTGAATGTGTGCTTACAGAGGAGAGAGAGAGAGAGAGAGAGAGAGAGAGAGAGAGAGAGAGAGAGAGAGAGAGAGAGAGAGAGAGCAAATACACATGTTGGAATATATCTTGTGTGTGTGCAAGTTATGTATCTATGCTTCAACATGTGCGTTTGTGTATGTGTGAGTGTGTGTCAGTGCGTGATGCACAAGTGTGGGCATCTGATGGGCAGAACAAATATTATATAAGTGCTGCCTATCAATCAGTGTTGTACCAGATGATTCTTCTGATGGTTTCGTGAACAGCATTTGCCCAAATGGTTATCACTTGTTTTCTTCAAAATGACATTGCTAGTGTTATTGTATGCCCACAGTGACACATAATTGGTGTTTACCTCACAGAATGTGTACCATGCATCTGAATCTAAGCCTCTATTTGCAGGATGTATACTAGTATTACTACTTGGTTCAATCGATCATGACAGATGTACATAACTACATTGCATAAACATGGTGATGGTATATGTGGAACTCGGGCCCTCGTTCGGACCACTGGAGTTTTTGAAAATCAATGCAGTGGCTGCGTAGCCACAGTGAAGGGAAGACAACTTTTCGACTAAAGAAGCTCAACAAATAACAAAAGAGATCGAGAAGACAGAATTATTCGGTAAGCTTCTTTCCGTCAATAAATCTCCGTCAATAGAGCCAAAGGACCAAGCAGAAACTCTGAACAAGCAATTTCAATCTGTGTTCACCAAAGGAAAAACCTACACGAGGGAAGAGTTCAAAAAGAGAAATGCCAGATAAGAAATGCAGACTTTCAGAGCTGACCAGTATCCAGATCTCCGAGGATGGTGTCCTAAAGCTTCTCAAAGGTTTAAATCCATACAAAGCTTGCGGACCTGATGAGATAACACCCAAGGTACTGAAGACTCTTGCACCAGAAATCGCTCCCATACTGACTCGCATTATATTCCAGTCCTCCATTAACACTGGAGTTGTACCCGAAGACTGGAGATCAGCAAATGTCACGCCAGTTTTCAAGAAAGGGGAGCACTACGATCCTGCAAACTACAGGCCAGTCTCCCTGACAAGTGTACCTTGCAAGATCATGGAGCACATCATTGTCAGAGCTCTAATGAACCATCTAGAGAGCAACAAGATACTTTCCCCCTGTCAACATTGTTTCCGCAGAGGAAGATCTTGCGAAACGCAAATTTTAGAGTTGATGGAAGAACTGACTGAGACCATAGAAAAATGCGGCAAACAGACATTGTCATTTTGGATTTTGCAAAGGCCTTTGATAAGGTAAACCACTCACTCCTCCTCCACAAGTTACATCAGTATGGAGTACGGGGCCAAGTCAACAGGTGGATTGGTGGTTCCTGAAAGATCGGCGACAGGCAGTTGTGGTAGATGGAACTAGATCAGACTTCATCTGTGTCAAGTCGGGGTAGTACCTCAAGGCTCCGTTTTAGGTCCGAGTCTTTCCTGGCCTACATAAACGATTTGCCCCAAAATCTCTCCTCACATACACGTCTCTTCGCAGATGACACAGCTATCTACCAGCAAGTAACAACAAGCCAAGACCAAGATGATCTACAGCAGGACCTTCATAAGCTTGAAAAATGGGAAAAGAGTTGGGACATGACTTTCCATCCTGCCAAATGTACAACTCTGCCAGTCATCAGCCCCAAACAAATGAACAAACTTAGTGTCCCAAGCTACCATCTACACAGCCAGATCTTGACAAATGTCACTTCAACGAAATACCTAGGGGTTACCATCTCTCAAGATCTAAGTTGGGACCTACACATAAAAAACATCATTAGTAAGCAAACAAGTCCCTAGGTTTCCTGAGGCGCAACTGAAGATCAGTGCTCGTAACATCAAAGAGACTGCTTACAAAGCACTGGTGCGCCCAGTTCTGGAATATGCGTGCACAGTCTGGGACCCATATATAAAAGACCACATCACTACCATCGAGGCAGTGCAAAAAGAGCAGCCCGTTTTGTCAACAACAATTACTACCGACATGCAAGTGTTCAACAAATGATCAGTGAGTTAGGTTGGACATCATTGCAAAACCGGAGAAAGGTTGCACGGCTCGCCCTGCTCTACAAGATCAGACAGGACTTAGTACATGTGGAGTTTGGAAAGGCCTTGTCTGATGGAAAATCCAAACTCAGAGCTGCAACCTTACGTGACAGAAGACTGCATTCCCATCAGCTAAACCGCCTCCAGTGTGTACGAGACTATAGACTGAACTCGTTCCTGCCACGTACCATCCAGGAGTGGAACAACAACTTGACAGAGACTGCTGTGTCATCAGAGACTCTTGACCTATTCAGGTCAAGAGCTAGCAGCCTCCTGCAGTAAATAGGTTTTTTTCCTGCAGTAAATAGTTTGGGTTTTTGGGGTTTTCTTTTCTAAGGCGTCAACCTCCCAAAAGTGTCAGAATAATCAACCTAACGGTTGTGGACACTCTATTTTATTTCCCCAGATATTTTATTATCACCTGGGCCTGAATTTGGCCATTGCTTTTAAATCGAGTGCGACCCCTTGTTGCCAAATTTGCTCCAGGGGCCAACAGTCAGAGTCGCACTGTTTTATGTTATTTTATTTTATTTTTTAATATGCGCGCTGGTGACCTACTCGTTTTTGAGTGAACCAGTATTTTAGGAAGAAGAAGAAGAAGACGGATGAAGATGAAGATGAAGATCTCTCACCCGAGCCTCGGGGGCTCCGTCCGAAGACACTACGGAACGAAAATTCGTCTCCAACTTTTTAATCACCAACCTGTCTCTCTAAACAATCCTCTGCCATCTTGAAGAAAAGAAAATTATCTGTATGTCGCCTATTAACCTATGTGTTCTACTGACTTTCTCCTATGCTAAAAATTAATAAAGTGGCTCTGAAATGTCATCTCTCTCTATGCTGCCAAACACGTTCGTCCGCCATAGTTGCACCGAAGATCACGATCACGTGACAGCTATTTTTAAAATGTCTTTCTACCAAATACGCTTCAAAAGATGCTGGTCAAAATAATGGGCGGCATGAGCAGACGGATCAGTTACGCGAGAGGAGGGGATTCGCCAGCGACAATCTGGGTAGGCCTCGGTGCCCAAATAACCAGTCAAAACAAATGGAATAATGTTCTTTATTGTGCATCGAGTTTGTTCTTTCATTCTATTCCAGTTTTGAATCTTCATGATCACAACCAACAGTAGACTACCTATAGTAACAGTAGTTGAGGCAGCAGCAGTAGCAGTAGCTGTAGTAGTAATTGTAGTAATAGTGAAAGCAGCAGCAGCAGCAGCAGCGATAGAAAGCGAAGGACAGGCCACAGTGAAAATAATAGTCGCATTAGAAGCGCGCTGGTGACCTACTCGTTTTTGAGTGAACCAGTCTTTTAGGAAGAAGAAGAAGAAGAAGAAGAAGAAGAAGAAGAAGAAGAAGCAGAAGCAGTAGCAGCAAAGAATATAGAAGCAGTAGCAATAGCAGCAGCAGCAGCAGCAGTAAAATACCTAGTAGTATTGTTGCAGCGGCAGCAGCTGTACCAGTAGCAATACTCGGAAGTAGTAGAAGTTTAGGAGCGGAAAAAATATCGTCAGTGGTTTTCTCTTTCCAGGTCATCAGCTCCCTCACCATTCCATTATCTTGAGGTTTCCTTCTTGGCAGTTGCCCATACTTTGATCCCAGTATAGTCTTGAATGAACAGTGAAAGTACTGAGGTCTGACGGAAATGATCTAAGTAGGCTGGTACCAGAATTCTGACAGTACAATTTAATCATCATATTTCATTTAATTTTTATTTAGTTTTCATGTGTGGAATTTTTTTTAGGAAACACTGAGACAAAGTCGATTACAGGATATCAATATGTTAAAACAAAGAAACAACCAAATGAAACCAACCCCCCCCCAAAAAAAAACAACACCAACAACAAAAAACAAAACAAAAAAAAAACAACCATGCAACAACCAACCAGCCAACTAACCAACCAAAAACAAAAAAGAAACGAACAAGAAATCCAACAACAACAACAACAACACACACACACACACACACACACACACACACACACACACACACCACACACACACACACACACACACACACACACACACACACAACACACGAACGCGCGCGCGTAGCTTTCGACACTCTTGGCGCATTATTTTTTAGGGACAGAATGGTTTGCGCCAAACATCTCTGTTCTTGCGATGGCTCGTCTAGTCTATCACACACAGTTGCTTTCTTTCAAAATAGATACATATGTGTGCAAAATATATATACAGTAGGGTTTACCTTGACAGTGCAGTGAGTGTGGCGTAAAATCCCTGTCAAAAAAACACTTAATCCTGTCACGGTCGCGCTAAGCAACCATTGTCCAGCCTATTTACTACACAGACATACATTTAAAAAAAAAGAAGAAGCCACAATCAATGTTAGGTAGGCGCGGCACTCAAAGTCTGACCAGCGCATTGGGCTAATGCGTAGGTCAGGCAGCTGCTAAGTCGTAGCCACGAGACCCTCTTCTTCAATTCTCTCATCTTAATTGTTGAATAATTCATTTATCCATCAGCTTAAAATCATGCGCAGTGTGGTCTCAAAACTT
>CM031609.1:36507010-36522010 GCA_018398815.1 Conus ventricosus | reverse complement strand
TTATTCATGATTAGGCCATTGCCCCTCATGAAGGGGTGCTAGCAAGTACAATCACAAAAGCACCCTAAGGATACACACAGACATAACCAATATGTGTACATAACCTATTCTAAGATATCATACAAGACCGCAGTTTAAACGCTTTAAAAAGATAAATCGACAAATTTCTGACTGTTTGTTCACAAGTACACGCCAAAAGAAGTGCTAGTCTGAAGTGATTGGGACTTTATAATACTTCAAAGGTATATACTGAGCTCTTAGTTTTTGCAGGACAGGACAACATAACACAAAATGAACTTCATTTTCTATCTCCTCTTTGCAGAGTTGGCATAATAAATCTGCATTGCAATGGGGTCGGTGACGATAATAGTGCACTGCAATTTCAGAAACACCGAGTCTGAATCTAGAAGTTACGTATTTTAAATGCCTGTCCAGATTCAACAATAAATAGGTTTTAACATTAGGCGCAGTGCAAAAAGATCTATACACGTTAAATCTTTCGCTATTACTCACATGATAATTCCATTCTTGCCATCTGCATGCAATCAGTCTATCTCTAAAAATCCGAAGAAAATCATCAATTGCATCAACACCTTGGTTCAGCCAGACATAACCAAACCCATACATATATAATTCACAACGAACATTTGAGGCGCAGTTTCTTTTGTCACGTTCGTCCAAATCATACAACATACGATATGCCTTATATGGTAATCTATGCTCATCCATTCTAGTTAGTTTTAACCAAAACTTAATACATTTTAAAGCAGAATTTATGTATATAGGATATCTGTTCGTTTCTCCATATATCAGATCGTTTGGTGTTCGTATGTCGACGCCTAAGAATCGTTTGAGTCCAAACAAAATGTACTTTTTCACAGTTTTAATGCTGCACTGTCTAGTCCCCATAATTCCGCACCGTACTGAGCCACTGGCTGAATCTGAGAGTCAAAATATTTAGAAATGTGTTTAGAGAGTTATTTTTCAACTTATACAATTTTTGCAATATACATAACAAAGCATTCTTGGCTCGACTAGAAAGATTATTGCACGCTGCTACAAAACTAATTCTCGTAGAGAAAAAAATTCCCAGATATTTGTACGCATTTACAACAGGCATGATTATTCCATTATAAGTCCATTTCTCACTAGCAGATAAATAACCACCTTTCCTAAACACAAACAACATTACTTGAGAGAGAGAGAGGAGAGAGAGAGAGAGAGAGAGAGAGAGAGAGAGAGAGAGAGAGAGAGAGAGAGAGAGAGAGAGAGAGAGAGAGAGAGAGGAGCGAGTGCACAGCGTCTCTGTCCCTGCTACAACCTCCACCACTTTCAACCATTCCAGGATCACTTTTATGGCGTCTGGGCAGAAAGAAAAAGATTCTTCCCTTCCCCCACGCACCTGCCCCTGCCCTTGGAGCCGTGGAAATCTGACGTAGCGCAACATACAATGGACGAATGAGTGAGGCTGGTGGGCAGAGAGGCGAAAGAGGTGAGACCGGAGGGGTCGATGTGGGCGTATGGTTGGCTGGTCTTGTGAACGGCTCAGCACACAATGCACAGTGTTCCATTCAATAATTTGGAGTGACTAAGGACTTTCCTCGCCAGTTCTGACTCATCTTAGTTAGACAATAATTCAAATTTAGGGCATGTTTACGCTCAGTAAGTTCACCTTAAACCTAATGCTGTTACCAAAGGTCATGTGTACGTAATCTCAGGGTGAGCCACCCCGAGTCATCTGGGTACCCGTAGTTTTTACTGTGAGCACAACTAACATTTCTGCAGCAATCGTCAGGAAGGAACTCAAGAGAGAGCCTGACAGCAGAAAGTCTCCAGAGAAGAAACCATCCGCAGACAAGTGTTTGCCCCTTAGTTCTTTACCTCTCAAACGGGACCAGGCCACATCCTGGTCATGACTTCTAAGCGCCCTCTGCTGTCAGATTTTTTCCCCCTGGTGTTGCCAGAATTCGAACCTATACCTATTTAATGGTGGGCGTCCCAAGGCGTTGCATTTTTAGATGAAGGTCTCATCCATATTGCTGTCATACACTTGTCTTATGAAGTTTACTTTTGCTCCTTCTCGACCTGGTCCACTAGACCTCTTTTCACCGTCTCCACCATTGCCTTCACAATTAAGGCCTTTTTTATACTACAAATCGTGATTTGTTTCATGACATCTAAGGCTCATGAGCCTACAAAGTCCTTTGTTCCACCTTCTATGGTGGAGGTTTTGAAGCCCTTACACCATGCGGAAAAACTCCGATGGTCTTGATGTCACAGCTGTTCCCGATCATTTGTGGCCTCCTGCCCTGTCGAATGTTGTTGCTGGTGCGTCTGGTGGCACAATGATTTCTGTGGCAGTGCCAACTGCAGGTGCAATCTCTTAAACACTTAGTTGTGCCTCTGTGAGTATTTTACCTAGGTTAATCCTTCGTTGCATGAACTCAGGTCATATTCCACGATTTGTTTGACTGGATAAGTGGACACACAGGGTCGTTTGAACTCCACCATTTCAAAAGGGTTGGATTCGAGAGCAGGAGGTCATACACAGATCTGAGGATGAAGCTGATCCTAAGAAGAACCACGAACCGCATTTCCTTCTAGCTGAGATTTCTGTGGACAACGGTTTCCCCATGTAGTCCACTGCTACTGTTGGTCCTGTTGAATGCCTCCTGGATTTTCCTGGCAGCCTCTTCTTCTGCAGCTCCTGTGTAACCGTGCCTCCTTATGCTCTTCCCTTTTGCCTTTGACCACCACTTCTTCCTATTGAACCTGGTCCATGTCAGTTGGTTGTGTGCGTCCTGTTAGTTCCCTGATCTAGAGGTTTTCCTTTGCTATGTCCACTGCCTCCCGAACGTTCCATTTTATGCCAGTCGTCAGCGTTGGCTGGACTGATCTCGCAACGTTGTCTCCCGAATCCTCAAACATGGTTAATAACCTTGCTTTGCCCACTTTGTACACTGAAGGACGAGTGTCAGGGGTAGCTTCAGCCTCGCTTGGCGTCAGTAGACCGCAACGTCAGAGAGACAGACCAGGTGAGATACAAAGTCATTTCCTTCTGTGCTTCTAGATTTTAACATCCTTTGATTCCACTATGCTAGTACTGATATTGTATATCAATAGAGGCCAGAGCAGGTTGGGATTAGTATGACCTGCAGACACCAGACCTTGTATTTGCCAAGGAGGTAACTGATTTGCAGGCTTTCTTCTGTAATTATCTTGGCTTCTTCCCCCTTTTTGTCTTTCAAGGAGTCATCATATCACATCCCAAGACTCTTGACTAATTCTTCCGTCACCGTTGGAGTGGCATGGTTGGCCACAGTGAGCGTAATTTTTGAAACTACGTTTTCGTTCAGCAGGGAAAGGTTTCGTGATTCTTTGGTAAGATACTCATCATTGATAATGCAACTTACTTGTCTAAGTGCTTCAGTATTTTGCGTCTTTCATCTTCCTTGGTGGAAAGGACTGTTCTGTCATCCAGGAAGGCTGTTAGAGGGGACATCTGGTATCCCAAACCAAGCCTGTTCGGCCTATACGGCACATAGCTGTTGTTAGAGTCAGCCCCATTGCCAACACAAGCGACAGCTGAGAAATTGCACAGCCCATTATATGCTATGCCAGACTGCTTTAGTCGGTTGAACATTCCTTCATGGAGAACTTTAATGAGAAACTGCTGTGGTGTTTCTTCAGCATTTCTCGGAATCTTTGAGACATGATGCATCCTGAGGGCCAGTTGAATCATCTTAAAGTGGAACTGATCCATAAGCATTTGCCAAATCGAGCCACACACCGTCGAGGTCCTTTCTCTCTGCCTTAGTTCTTCGGATTGCTTTCCACCCCACAGTGACATGTTCTACACCGCTAGACACCCCCAAGATGCCATTTTTCTGGACTGACGAATCCAAGCACTTATCATCTATGAGGTATTTAGTCAGATTCACCGCCCTGACAGGGAAAATCATTTTACTCTCAACGTCTGAACTGGACTGATCTGAACTGCGTGATGTCATTCGAGTTCTACTCTTTGGGAACGTACAGTACTCCATCAGATACCATGGACTAGTTGTTGATCATAAAATTCTTCCGTGCTGACCGTCTTAATTTGTGGAGAAACTCAAAAACATTGTGACGTTCACTTGACAGCTGATGGGGCATATCATTACGTCCGAGTAAGATCTGGCTCTGGCTTTCTTAATTAACCACTTTCTTTTCTTCATCCGGTGTTGGTGGCTCGTCACTGAAATTTCTCTCTGGCGCTGCAGACATACCAAAATGTCGCTCTAAGAGTCAGACTGTTTCCCCTAAGATGCTGCTCAATAGTTTCTTTGTCCACTGGGGAATATCCCTGGTTTTTGCTGCTCGAATAGTTTTCTGGCGAACTGGATGGGAATCTCTGAAGAAGCAGTCTTGGGTTTATCCTTCTTCCAGCTGATATTGCTTTGCTGAGGGCACTGTGTTATTCTTATTTCCCAGAGCTTCTCTAGGTCATTCTTCTCAGCTTTGAAGCAGCCTGCATCTATTCTGGAGATTCCAGTTTCTCTTTCAAATGTCATCCATCTCTCGTCAGCATCAGGCTGTGAATGCTTTACGAAATGTTTTTATATGTATTCTCTATTCAGATGATGCCGGCTGCACGGGACCTAGACTCGTCAGATTCGGCAAGAGTTTATTTCATAACTAACAGTGGGGGTCGCCCAAGATCCATAACAGACCATACTGATCGTCCGCAACCCACACTTACTTACTTTATATATATTTTTTTAATTTTTAAGTTCAAATCTTTGCCAAGTCATTACTATAACGATGAAGAATTGTTAACCTGCACTTGTTTTCCCCCACTACTTAATTGTTCAGCATTATATTATATATATATATATATATATATATATAATATATATATATATAATATATATATATTATATATATAATAGAGAGAGAGAGAGAGAGAGAGAGAGAGAGAGAGAGATCAGTATATTTAAAATGCCTAAAACAATTTTTTAAGTGCTAAAACCCCTTGGGGCAAACCAAAAACCATCCTGATGACAGCGCAACACGCTTGAAACAAATTTGTAGATAGTTTTAAGATTCCTCTTTAACTTGTTTTAACTATCTATCTATCTATCTATCTATCTATCTATCTTATAATATATATATATATATTATAATATATAAAATATATATATATATATATATATATATATATATATATATATATATATATATATATGTGTGTGTGTGTGTGTATGTATGTATATGCACATATCCTACATCAAATTTCTTTCGCCAGAGGAACGTTTGGTACGGACAGGTGTAGTTACTCCCCATGTACTTACTAATCCTACTGAACAATCTGCCGTGTGATCCTGGTCTGACCAACGTCTCTCAGTCCCTGAGCTTCAATCCATGTCTTCATGAAGTTTGTTTATCCATGGCCGTGCCACCTGGGTCCCCCCCCCCCCCACCACCCATCCATAATTACCACAAAATCATTTACATATCTTGAACGGTTAAAAACCCTTATGTGTATGTGGATCAAAAAGGAAAGACGTCAAAAGCTGCAGTGTTGGAATCAAGATACTGTTCCAGTCATGCAGGTTATGGAGGACCCACACTGTACAGAGCGGCCATCGGATATGACAGCTCCTTGAGTATGGGTTGTGGACGACTCGCACTGCTAGTTAAGAGATAAAGATTCTTTGACGGATATGGGTCTTGTGCTGCCCACATCGTCTGGACAGGGAGACACACGGTAAAAGCACACTGTAAAACCCGTGCAAGTTGCCGGCAACTAGCATCATCTGGAGTGTCCTAGTCAAAAGCGATCTCCGGCAAACAAGGATCAGTAGTGTTTGCGCAGTCCCGCGAAGAGGAAAGCCAACATCAACAAGCCAACAGACATATGATACACACGAAAACATATCCTCTTTGGATGAGATAATAGTAAGAGAACATCCCCCCCCCCCAAAAAAAAAAAAAGAAAACAACAACAACAACAACAAATAAAACCATACAAAAACTGTTGATTGTGGTCACACATAGTCGTGGAGAAGATGAGCCAAAGACTCATCACTCACCTTGCTCAGAGCAGCAACAAAACATCTGAAGTCGAAGTTCATGCTCGTAAGTGTTAGGTATTCCATTTTGTGCTCTGTATGATAATGTGATGACCCCGATTTAGCGTCCTAGGATCCTTGCAATTTTGCATCCGAGGTCCTCTGCTGTTTAGTGGGCAGGTTACGCCCGCGTTTCAAAGCTCCGTGCCCTTCTCAGAAAAGTGAAGCAGACAGGGGATGATCTGTCCATTGTTTTAGTTGACATGGACTGGTAGTATGATACCCTTTGAAACTGAAAATCACGCAAAGAAAAATTGCGGAGAGGGTAAAAGTAAGTATTCAACGCCTATTTTGCGCTGATGTGAATGAAGAGAAGTGATTGCTCGTTCGTTTTTGTTGTCCTAATTGTTTTGTATCTTTCCTGAAGAAGACCTAACAGGTCGAAACGCGTCGTGTTTTGTCTTGCGATTCGTTTGTCCACGTTTTCTTTAGTGGTTCGCTAACAATGTATTTAAGATTTATAAGTATTGAATTTTCATGAATTCTCAGATGTATCATCGCATACTGATACACCACCAGACTCGCAAGGCTTGAACCCCCCCCCCCCCCCCCCCCCCCCCCCCCCCCCCCCCCCCCCCCCCCCCCCTGTTTTTTCGCGAGCCACAAAAAACGAACGCAAACGCTCATTCTATGACTTCGGCTTCTTCGCACCAAATGCACCATGTCCAGTCACATAAGAGTGCACACCCTCTAGAAAGCTTCAACGTCGTTGGAAAGTCACACTCGTCTGAGTGGAAATCTTCTCGACGAACACTGGAAAGCTTCAACATTAAGAAGTAAGTAAGAAATTAAATAAATGCATGAAAAAGGAAAAGTTACAGGGTTTTTTTTTTGGTTTTGGATTGAGGTATGATTAATCCTCGATTACTTGTTTTTCAGACTGAAAATGTATTATTAGCCTACACTTTGCTCTGAGACAGATCTGAAACGCTGCTGTCAAACACTACAATAACGTCACAAAGACTACACAAACTGTCTTTGAGGATGCTCAAAAGACTTGAAAATAGGAGAAGAAGAAAAAGAAGATGCAAAGCACATAAACGTACTCCCAGTTTATATTGAATACGCGTGTACATGTCAAGAGCATGTTTACTATGAAAATACCCATGATCTACCAGTCAGTGATTAGATCTAAAGCTTTTTGAAAACCCGTCAAATACAGTACTTTCATAGATATTTGTAAAAAAAACAACAACAAAAAACCCCCACCAACAACAACAACGTTACAATCAAATATGCATCATAATGTATTTAGTCACTGAATTATTCCATAAAGAAGAAAAACCGTTTGGGCCGCTATAGCCGTTAGTAACGGCTATTCTGGTCAAATAAAACATCGGGCATCATCCGTGAATTATAATGAACATACCTACAACTTTTCAGAAAGATCGGCCCAGACGAGCGAGTGGAACGCATTTTTACCACGGACAGACACACAGACAGACACAGAGGCAGCATTTCTTCTTTCCCATTGTTAGTCCATGAGCCAAGAGGTGAAACCCTCCCCCCTAGTGGGGAATTTTGCAGACAGTGGTTTGTGTGTAGCTGGGGACATGCCATTTTGATTTCTGCTTGTTTGCCAGCTGAACTCTGCTGGGTGTGGCTGCAGCGCTTGGTCAAAGTTACCATATCAAACAAACACAACGCTCAGACCATCATATCAACAAGTTCATTTTCTCCTCGTGTTGGCCAATGGTGGCAGTAAAATGATGTGCTGCAGGCTTCACGAGTGTCTCTGTATTCTGAAAACACTTTATACTCTTCCAGATTGGACCATCTCGTATCTGTGGCCTGTTGTTTTCCAATGCGCGCTATCGTTTTACGCAAAATTTGAAGGTTTCAACTTCCATACAAGAAAAACAGCGATCACAAGTACTGTTTTTTGTGTATTTAATGTAAGACCAAAGTACCAAGATCATTTACAGCTACTTTCAAGATTCTAGAGCAATTTAGTACATGACGATGACAGATATGCCACCCCTACCCCTTAAATGATAAAAAATAATAATAAAATAAAAAGGCACAAACTACCCATGTAGTTTTGAATTACTAGCAAAGTACTTTTTATTTCTTAGCTGGTTATTCCTATGAAAAGATCCCTCTAAAATGGTATTAGGCTTCATATCCCCAGTTCAGCATGGTTGTAGCATTGAGGTTCCTGTATATTGCATCATTTAACTGTCTTTGAGGTGTTCACTTCTTCATTTCCTTTCGAATTCTCACTGTTCCGCTGTGGGAATTTTCTAAAACAGAATACAATGTATGATTGTTTTGAAGAAAATGAAAATGTCTAACTAAATAATTATAATCTCTAACCCTTTGATTAGGGATAACAAGTATAACAAAACACACAGGTCTTTTGGCAGACACATTCCTCCTATACTGCCTTTAATAACAAAATCAGAACAGCCTTTCTTTATAGCATGTCTGAGAAGAAAGTCATCTCAAGCATCAAATCATTCTTATCAAAGAGAAAGGTGCTAAATGAAACATTGCTAAAAATGGTACTCTTTGAGAACTTTCAGTTCCTTTCTGACAAGATAAAAGGTCTTAAAACACAGCAGATGTAACCGTGAATGACCAACAAGAGTAATTTGCTGTCAGTCGTTCATTATGGCAGAAAACAGAGGATGTACTCTAGCCGCTACTCATTGTCAATGAACACAAAGTCAGTGTCAAAGTCAGCCAAGCTGAACGAATCTGGTGCATCATTAACTTCTGGTGCGGGGCGGATTCTCCGCTAGGACATCCACAAGCTCTGCAGGCATGAGAAGGCCACGTGTCCATGTCACTTCAAGTCCTTCAGATGTCTTTTGCCATCCATGACCCTCTGGTGATGGGATATGTGGCTTTGGCTCGTGAGAATGGTTCCATATGAGTGTCTGGTGTTCACTCTCTCAATGTGCATGAGCAGAGAATCTCTGCATGGTGGCAACAGACTCATGTCCATACCATCGTAACAGGTCAGCAGTTCTTCACTGGTGTTGAATCGCTCTAGAAATTTCTCATATCGAAGCTTGTTGATGTCTTTGGTGCATGAACCCCGACCTCTGTACAGGACACAGGTGAACTCTTCAAGTTCTTCATGACGGTTGGGTGAATTTGGGCCATGACACCAAGCTGAGCAAATGTTCTGATATACTCGGATGCTGTTGATTGGGGCAATTTTCCCTTTCCTGACAAACGCACTCGTCGTGTCGCATCCGCTGAATGCATGGACAACAGGTAACACGGAACAGATCTCTTTGCCCACAGTCAGCGCAACGTTCTTGATGTCAATGAGTCTCCGCTTATTTCAGACTCCTGTATCAAAGAGAATCTTCTGGGGATGCTTTCAGCGTACTTGAGAAGAAGGATGAAGACATCTGTGTCTGGAGATCTCACAGTGATCGTTGAATCTTCAGAAGAGTTGTCGGCATATGGAGACAGTGCAGCATCGTCATCCTTTCAACATGACCCCTTTCAATAATGCTGTCTTGAACATAGCACACTAAGCTTGCAAATGCATCAGCATGAGCAGCCCGTTCTTCTGTCACATTTGTGTCTCCACTTGAAGTCTGTCGCCTTCGATCCTCCTCGGAATGTGTGTATGCCCTACGACAGGAATTATGATAGTGGGCTTCCTTGGCCACCAGGTCTGTATCCTGCACCTTTGCCAGAATTCGTTCATCCTTCTTTTGTTCAGCACTCTTTTGATTGATGCTTCTGCCGTCTTTGTCACACACTTCACAAGGTTTTCTTCTTTTCTTTTCCGTACTAGTCGCATCTTGCCACAAAACAAACACTCATCTGCTGGGAAAAGGACGCTACTTGATGACGGTGCAACTGTACGAGTCCTTTGAGAAGTAGATGTCGAGTCTTCATCAGATGTGCGCTTTCGTTTCAGTAGTTTGGTCGTGTTTGTGAAATTCTGGTAACACCATCTGTGATAGCCATGAATGTGAGGGAGGTACTGTTCTGGCACCTGACAACAAATGCTTGGTAGCTTCAAGTTCACCTCCTCTTGCAACTGTCAAAGTGCAACTGAATCTTTCATCTTTTGAAAACTTGTTTCACATAAGGGTCTTACTTTAGTGTCCGATTTGTTCTGGGGGTAATGAACGATGCATGTAGGACCACTAAATGTCTTTTTTGTGCTCCTTGATGTGCCTGAAGTTAGCTGAACAGGCTTCTCGTCTGTTTTCTTTTTCTCCATTGCTTGCTTTATTCTTTTTTGGCTGAGTCTGTGTAGGGAACCTACACAGACTCAACCAAAAAGTAAATTAGAAAAATGGAAACATAACTGAAAATCCAAAAAGTACTTTGATATTGAGAAACATAAATCAAGACAGCTGTTGTAGGGAGAGTGACTAATTTGTTATATCTAGGCAGCGATTACCCAACCTGATATTTGTTGATCAGTTCTGGGCGCAAAATTCTCGCTGGTAACTTACTTTGACCATTCATCAAAAGTGGCACCCAATTCAACAATCATTTTCACCTTCTGACTGTAGGGTGGTAGTGGGGTGTCCAATAAACTCTACAATGAATTCTTTGTGGTCAAAATAATTGATCTACGTACTCTATCGTCTGTCTAGATGGCTTACGCTAAGCTTTGTAACACTTTTGCCACAAATGACCTTGAAAATGACCTTTGACCTTTAAAATTACCTTCAAACAGAAAATAAGCACCAGGAATAGATTTCTCACACCCAATAACATGGGATGGAAGGTAATGGTCACATGTCTAGAGCTAATAGAAACTGAGACAAGACGTTTTCTATATTCATGGCGGCCATTTAAATAGCGGGGGGTACCTAACTTTGAAAATTCACCACACCTACACCCAGCAACGGATCGCTGGCAAACAACCTGATTTCAGTAGCTTAGATGTTAAGCTTTCCAATGGTACCTGTCTGGAAAATTCCCCACTTGGGGGAGGGGGGGGGGGTATAGGACGGCTCATGGACTATGTAAAGTACTCCTTGTTCTGTAAGAACTGGGAGTACAAAAACAGAAAAAAAGAAGAAAAAAAAAGAGAGAGAAAAACATCGTCTTCAGGACGATGACATTAAATGAAAGACCAATAAATACGCATCAGTGATGACGTATGAAAACATATACGTAAACGAATACGTGTTTAAAGGTGTGTGTGTGTGTGTGTGTGTAATGGGGAGAAGGAAAAGGAGAGGCAGATGGAGAGAAAAGACAAACAGAAATCGAGATAGAGGAAAAGAAAAGAAGTGAGTGGTAGAGGAGGAGTCTTGTCCTTGTGAGGAGCCACTTGAGGTGTGTGTGAGGGGAAAACAAACAAAAGCCGCGGGAGTGAGGGGTGTGTGTGGGGAAGGAGGTTTGGGTGGAAACTCCTAAAAAAAGAAAAAAGGCGCATATGAATTGTCCACATGTGCATGTGTCTATGAGTATGCATACCCGGGTATGGTGTTTGTGGTGTGTGTGTATTATACTCTGTAAGTTTTGTTATAAATATGTTATATATGTACAAGGGGTGTGAATGGGGGAACTTGGGGGACGGGGTGTGGAGAAAAAGGGTTGGAGGAGTGGATGGGGGAAAAGAAGGCCAGGGCAAAGAGCGGGAGTGATTCAAACTGAAAGAAAAAGCCAGTTGTGGGAGTTGAGTCTATCAGAGATTGTGGTGCCAAGGCGAGAGATGATCCTTGACTCCTTGAATTTTCTTTCTTGAGCTGAGGAGTGGTTTTGCCAAACAAGAGTGACAGAGATGTGGGTTTGGCTGTGGCAATCAGCGTTGAAATGAATTCCCCACTGGTGTTGGATGAGACGACTGGATGGCTCTGAGGTGCTCCACAAAGCGTTCGTCGATGGTGCGATATGTCTCCCCAACGGACAATTTTGAGCAGAGGCTGCATCTCGGTACATACGCCATGTGTCTCTTCTTGTGTCACCAAGACTTTTTTCTCAGTGACATTTCTCACTGTTCACTGGACGGGAATAATTCTTTCCGCGTGAAAATAGTATGTATACTGTAATTCCGATCTTTTGAGGCCAGTACGTCTCCATACCTACCATCCCATCAGAAAGAATTTTTTTTTATTTTATTTTTTTTTTTTAGGATACGCGCGGCCTCTTCACAAGGTCAGCAGCAGCTGTGCGATACACGCTGTTGCATCGTCTGGGTGACAGACCTCCTCTCCCCCCTCCCCCACCCTCCTCCCCGTTTCTACTTCCCGCTTCTCTGATCCCCCCTTTCATCCGTCACTGTAGCGCGGTTGTTGAAGTGACAGGCAGATTCAGTGAAGTTATGCAGAGAGAGAGAGAGAGAGAGAGGAGAGTCGTGCAATGGAAGTATTGATCATGCCGACCGACTAGCACAGGCAAGTCAAGCGTGTGTCAGTCATGACAGCCAGCTAGGTGTGCTATCCGGTGGCCATGCTCTGGTGTGGAATACCTGAATGAAAGACAACCTCGGGCACCTGGACACAGGCGACTGGTTTTGAAAGCTGTGCGGTACGTGTGATCAGGTGGCTGCAGTTGCTGAGAACGTGGTGTGGTGTGGTGTGTGTGTGTGTGTGAATGAAGACTGGCCTCCACAGCACATGAAGTTTCTGGGTTTGTTTGACCCTTCCACCGTAGATGCAGGCTACGTGGATTGCGTCAGCTCGCGGATAAAGACCTTGTGTGAAGGTAAGAGAGAGAGAGAGAGAGAGAGAGAGAGACAGACAGACAGGCAGAGAGAGAGAGAGAGTTTGTGTAGTGTGTGTGCGTGGAAGAGAGAGAGAGGGAGTTTGTGTAGCGTGTGTGCGTGTAAGAGAGAGAGAGAGAGAGAGAGAGAGAGAGAGAGAGAGAGTGTGTGTATGTGTGTGTGGTGAGAGAGAGAGACGGATCCAGGTCATAACGAATTGCTGCTTCTAACACTACTACTACTTTTTGGACGGGTGTGGACGCAAGTTGCGGAGGAGGAGGTCGGGGGGGGGGGGGGGGGAGTAAAAAGCTACGCGTAGACATCGTAAAACTAGGTCGTTGACAGTGTTACAAAAAAAAAGAAAAAAAGAAAGAAAGAAGAAAAGAAAAGAAAAAGAAATTGTGGTCGCTAAGTCAGGTTTCCTTCCGTTTGAAATCCACCCATTCTTCAACACAGACACCCCCCCCTCCATCCCCACCCCCCTTCCCCGCTGGGGTAGCACAGTTGTTGTGTGCGCTGTGGAGGACGAGGGATGACACAAGTCACTGTGCTGAGACCGATCCCGTTATTACTACTTGGCGTGTCTTTGCAGGTCAAACCCAGTGGGGCTCGTCCCACTAGGAATGAAGGAATCTTTTGTTGAACGTGTTAGCATTCAGGTGTGACATTACACGAAAAAGTAATCAACACGTAAATGACTTTAAAAGTCACTGACTTCATTCATTAACAAATTAACGCGTACAATATTAAAGTAGAAGCAAAGGACACACACACACACACACACACACACACACACACACACACACACACACACACACTCTCTCTCTCTCTCTCTCTCTCTTTCTCTCTCTCTCTCTCACACACACACACACACACACACACCTAAAAAAAATGAGATAACAACTTTGACTTTGTAAAACACTTCGTCCAATATAACATAGATTTAAACTTTGTTATACGAAACATTATTGTTCCGATTCCCCTATTGATATGTCATAGATGGTAACATACATGTTCTTTGACTGGTGGCATAAGGATCCCACAATTCACATTCTGTATGCTGTCTGTTTGTGACCCCATGGTTTAGGGGATTGGCTTGTGCGCAGACGGTGACTCATTCTTCTTGAAACTTGGGCATGTATAGCCGAAAGCCTAGACCGTCAGCAGTAAGCGTATCAGTTGGACTGCCACTTGACTTCTTAAAGCTCTGAGCAGTGCTGTGAAAGTAAGTTAGTGCATATACCTTGTAATTTCGAAATACTGGATCGGCGTATTCCTCCATTAGATTTAAAAGACGTGTTAACGGAGATCTATGTATGGGCCAAACAATTGTTTTGTGCGTAATTGGCTATTAAAGAAGATCAGTGAAGCATGCACAGTATCGATTTCGGCTGTTTGTGCAGATTGATAAAAATCGGTTGGTTCCAGATACGCAGACATTTCCGGTCACTGTCTCCTGTGTGACAGGTTTCATATGGATACCTCACACAGTTCTCACATGGACACCTCACACAGTTCTCACATGGACACCTCACACAGTTCTCATATGGACACCTCACACAGTTCTCATATGGACACCTCACACAGTTCTCATATGGACACCTCACACAGTTCTCATATGGACACCTCACACAGTTCTCATATGGACACCTCAAACAGCAAAACTGGAGTGTGTTAGGGCTTGCATACTTTCTCGACATCCACTCGCCTTTAAAGCCTATTTCATCTCCGTTGTTGTTTTTTCCACGTTAAAGATCAAAATTAATTTGATTATAAAACACTCTAACTGTTCTACTAAAGCCAAATAAACTCCCCCAAATTATGGGTGTATTTAAGCTATTTTGGCCTTAATATTTGACATAAAGAAGCTGTCTTTGAAAGGACACTTTTCTAGTGTGGGGCCCCATAGCTCACCTGTTGCCCGTCTTTCAACAAACTGTGGTATAAGCTTAACGGTACTCTTGTACGTCATTGGCATGATAAAGAAGCTGTCTTTGACAGGGAAGTTTTCTAAAGGGTTTTGAGTTGGGGCCCCTTAACTCACATGTTGCCTACCTTTCAAGAAATTGTGGTACAAGCTTTCCGGTATTTTTGCAAGTCATTGATATAAAGAAGCTGTATTTGACAGGGAAGTTTTCTGATGGGGTTTGAACTTGCAAGTCATTGATATAAAGAAGCTGTCTTTGACAGGGAAGTTTTCTGATGGGGTTTGAACTTGCAAGTCATTGATATAAAGAAGCTGTATTTGAC
>CM031609.1:36489510-36502010 GCA_018398815.1 Conus ventricosus | reverse complement strand
AAAGTAGTTTCATTGGTCAAAAAAAAAGGAGTTAAAATTCGAAAAAAGGGTCAATTTTAGATACAGGTGCTTACGGAATTTTGATAAAAATAAATTTTTTTTTTGAGAGATTTCACATCTTTTTAGTTCCCAAATTTTAAAAAATCCTGTTAAGCCTGGGGAATTTTGGTACCAATTTTTTTAAAAATTTATGATAAACATGCCCCTTTCAAAAAAAAAGGGTTAAAAGCAGCCCTCGTTCCCATGGCTATCAAAAGATGTACAGGACGTATGAACCAAAGAGATCCCCTTTTGTTGGGGAAAAGAAAGAATTTGTAAAACCAAAAAAATCATTTTAATTATGTAAAACGAGCAGTTAAGAAAAGTAAATTTTCAAGAACTTGTTTCTTCTAATCCAATAGCAGAAAAATTTAAAAAATGTACAACAGTGACAAACAAAACTCAGTAAAAAAAAAATCACTGAAGACATGTGTAAAATTTTTTAAATGACCATTTTTGTAATTTTGCTAAGACAACAATAAAATCAATAGACCCCAAACATTTACATTTTTAAACGATTTCTGTGTTCAAAAGCCATACCTCAGACTTAGACATCCCCTTAATTCAGCCCTGATGTATATAATCCCTGACCGTCTAAAAGATACATTTTCTCGTGGTTAGACGGTTTTTTTTTTTCGATGGAAAAATCCTAAAATTTTGCAGCCCCAGTTATTTTGAACACGCCCCTACTTTTAAATTTAGTATACAAAAAAAACCAATTTCCAAAATTTTTCAAAATTCTGGGTTTAAAGACCTCTATAAATCAGGTACCCCTCGGATCCTTGAAAATTTACAGACCAATTTCTACCCTGTCGGGGGTATCAAACCCTTTTTAGAATTTTTAAAAGGATGCATTTTTAAACCTTTTTGACAAAATAACTTATTTCACCCTAATCAGTCGGGTTTTAGGAAACTCACCCCTGCCCACGACAGACCAACCCAGTAACAAATGGTCACAAATTCAATAAAACAAGGTGATGGGCTCTTTTTTTTTGCTTTGCAAAAGCTTTTGATGTAATTGACCACACACGCTTCTAAAAAAGTTAAAAAATTTTACCCTTTATTAGTAATGTCTAGAATCATCTCTTTGTTTTTTTAAGCGGGCAGAAAACAAATTGTCCAATTATGAACGCCAATCTTCTATTTTGCCCTCAAACATGGTGTTCCCAAAGGGCCCCCCAGGACCCATCTTTTTTTCAATATATATTTAAAGATCCCCCCTGTTTCTCCCCCGCGTTTGTGATATGTTTTGCCGATGACACTCTGTTCTGGGGTTTTGATCGCAAAAGAAAAAAAAAAATTATTTATTACAGCGAGTATTAACCCCTAACCCAAAGGCTGAATTAACCTATGTGTCAAACCCTGTCAAAAAAAAAAAACATATGATCATAAAACCCCAAGACAAAAAAGTAAAACCTTTTTTACAGCGCACCCCCTTTTTTCAATGGTTTTAACTTCGAAGAAAAAAAGTTGTCATAAAGTCTTAGGAGAGTTATAGAAACAACTGTCTGGTCTGAACAGTCGGGCTTTAGGCCAAAAAAGTTTTGAAAAAGATATACCAGGCCAAGAAAAAGATTTCTAGACTGCCCTTCCGTAAAATATTTTTTCACGCTTAATTTAAACCCTATAAATTATCATCAACATTGGGATTCACTAGTAATATATCTTAAACCCTTTGTTTAGCTTTATAGCGTTTCCCCCGAAATTTGTTTTTTTAAAACGGTTACGTTATCATACTCTGATAAACAGTCTGGGAAAATTTTTCCATTAAAAGAAGCTTAAATTTAATAAAAACTTTTTCATGTTTAAGATTTTTTCGGGGGGGGGCCCCACTTCAATTACAGGAAATTTAAATTTTAAAGAAAAACGCCATTTTCATAAAATTGTAATACCCCTCCCAAAAATAGATAGTTTTAAAACCATCTTTACTACTCCGGGGGCTTTTGGGGAACGCATTTCACCCTCCCTTGTGTTCTGCCGATATCAGCTTTTTAAAAGGGGACTTCTACCCAAATAATGACTGAAATTTTTAATTCAGCTCTTAACCCCCCCCCCTTCCCCTCTCTCTCTCTCTCTCTCCCTCTCTCTCTCTCTCCCTCTCCTTCTCTCTCCTCTCTCCCTCTTCCTCTTTTTTTCTCTCTCTGTACTGGTCTCTTAACTAGTTTGCAAAGGGCTGCTTGTCATGTGTAAATTTTTTTGTCTTTCCTACTGGATGGGGGGCCCGTTTAATGTTTTTTTCCCCCGAAATGTTTAAATTTTTTTTGTTGTGTAAGTTTTTTTTATATATTTTTTTTTCTTCCAATAACCCTTTTTCATGAAATATAACTTTTATATACCCCTCCCCTCCCACCCCCCCTGTTTCTCTCTTCCCTCGTCTGTCTGTCTGTTGTCCCCTTCTTCTCTTTTTCTCTCTTCTCTCCTCTTCTCTCTCTCTTCTCCCCTCTCTCTTTCCCTCTCTCTCTCCTCTCTCCTCTTTTCTTTCCAGGGATTTTTGTGTTCTTTTTCTTTGTGTTAAACCCTTTTTTTTTCTATTATCGTTTATGTATGTTTACTTCTATTCTAGATTAGTTTTGCTGATGTTGTTATTGCATTTTCTATATATTTCCCTTCATTGAGGCCGGATGTAAAAAAGCCATGTTGTGCTTATTCCGCTTTTTCCCTCATTAAAAAAAAAAAAAATTCGTTCGTTCTCTCTCTCTCTCTCTCTCTCTCTCTCTCTCTCTCTCTCCCCTCTCTCTCTCTCTCTCTCTCTCTCTCTCTCTCTCTCTCTCTCTCTGTGTCTCGTCGAAATACTGCTCCCACAGTAGCTCGGGGAAAAAAACAAACGACAAACAAGGTCGAACGAGTCTGTCGTGGGAGATAAGACGCCGGAGCCCTAACTACGTCTGCTACAAGAGGTAAACCCACCTCTCAGGATGTTAGGTCGGCAACGATGCCGGTGTCTGGGTGTAAGTTTAGTAAGACATGGCATCATACTTCCCACCTCCAACCGCTCTTGCAAAAATCTGGAAGAACCATCCCCCCCACCCCATCCCACTCCCCTTGACCCCCTCGGCCCCCTATTCCCGTCTCCCCCCCCCCCCCCCCCCCCACTCCCACCCCTTGTTTTTGCAAGAAATCTGGACGATCCCACTACCTCCGCCGCTTAAAAAAATGGCAATGTATTTACCCTCTGAAATGAGAAAGAAATTTCCTGAAAATTCTCGTCAAAAGATCATAGTGACCCTCAGAATTTTATTTTCATTTGGGAACACTGTCTGATCCGGATCTGCATCACGGATCCGGCAATGAAATTTCACTGATTTGTCCTCAGGCTACTTTTCTATCTTTCCTTCAAGTTTGGTTAAAATCGGTGCGGGAAGTTTTTGGTGAATGTTGCGGATCCTGGAATGACGCTTTGATCCAGATCCCCATCTCGGATCTGCTTCAGACTTCAATATGGCCGTCCTTCGGACACTCACTATTTTCCTGTCAAGTTTGCTTAAAATCAGTCTATTCGTTTTTGCGTGGCTTTGTTTTTGGGCTAGCAAACAAACAAGCAAGCAAATAGTCGCTGGAAAAACGTCGGAAACCCACAAGAAAAAAGTCGTGTACTTACTTTGTGTCTGCATAATAAGTGCTTTAACCTCACTCATCTTCATCTTCTCATCACAGTTCTGAGGACATATGAAAAATCCATGGTCATAAACAGTTTCTGAAGACTACAACTAAAATCACCTGTAGGATTCACATTTTGGATCCCGGTCGAAATTTATTTGACAGCGAGCTTTCTAGTTAATACATATTTCTGAGTTTTGAAAAGAATTGTTAATTATTCCGCATGACAACATGGACATACAGATGACAAGACAATTATGAGAGTGGTTTTTAAACAAATGTTTCAGTTTCCGCCTGCAGTCATCTCACTTTGAAACTAATATATTTTGTAAGTTTTATTTAATTTTTGTTTGGTGCCCCCCCCTCCCCCGCCCTCTTCCCTCCTGCTTGTATTCATTTAACATGAACCCCGGCAAGCCAACGATTCGCGGTTCTCCCGGCAAGCCAACGATTCGCGGTTCTCCGGAAGCTGAAGTTGGTGTATTCCCGGAACGCCCGACCGACCACGGAAAGTTCTTTTCAATGCGGTTCACGAATTCCGTCTCACACAGAACGATATGTGTTTTGTCGCTAATGGACAGCCATAGAATTCGGGCTTGCAAGGGGGCGAATCGTTGCAGACAAAGAGCTCGTTGTTCGGAGGGCAGCATGCCCGTCTTGAGATCGAAAACGTCAAAGGGGTGCCCACAACTGTACAGCCTCAGATGACATGCACAGGCATGCTAAGTTTATGAGCCGATAACACCAGCTTTTCCAGAAAAAAAAACAGTTTTTTCCCCCCTTTCAGGAAACGTCTAAAGATGACATTACCTGTTTTCCTTGGGAGAAAAAAAAAAAAAAAAAAAAAAAAAAACGGCAGGATCCTCTTGAAAATAGCGAACACTTGCTATCACAAAGATCACGGCTGTCGTCCTAGTGATCTCGACTGGTTTTTTTCCTCCTGTTTTCCTGTGGACAGTAACAGTTTTCCCTGTCGTTCTTTAGGATCACAATTGTTTCTCTTATTTTCCTTGGGATGATAACTATTCTTCTTATTTTCCTGAGGAAAACGGGTATTATCGCATGGCAAACTTCATAAACGTTGGAAAAAAAAAGCTGTGATCGCTGTTTACCATAACGACTGAATGCACACTGGTATCATTGTTTCTTTTTCTCCCCCCCCCCCCCCCCCCCCCCCCAGCGAAACGAAGGGTATTTTTGAAAAGAGGATCACAAGTATTTTCATACAGATCACAACAGTTTTTCTACTGTCGTTACTTTCCTGACGAATAATAATTCGTCTTCTCGTGGAAACAGGGAAAACACTTCTAATCCACCGAGGTAGCACCGACAATAAATTATTTCTTGTGAAAATAGGGAAAACACTTGCAATCCTTAGGGAAAAGGGGATAAGAGCTATTAACCTGGGGAAAACAGTTGTCGTCCTCAACGATAAAACCTTAACTCCCTTTTCCTGAAGGATAATGGCTGATCTCCCGGGAAAATAGCTGTTATCGGTTTATGAAGCCAGTACGACGTCACAGGCTCAGCCTGTGAACGCAGAGGATCACTGGCGTTTTCCTTAGGCTAATGGCTTCCCCCTCTCCCCCTATTTCTATGAGGATAAAAAGTGTTTTCCCTATTTTCTCGCGGAAAACAGTTATCATTAGTGCTATCTATAAATATTAGAGCTGTTTTCTCTATTTTTGCGGGGAAGCAGTTTGTACTCTTTACAACAAAATTAGGAAAACACATGTGATCCTTGGGAGCATAACTAAATTTCCTCATTTCACCGACCCAGCGTCTATAGACGATTGCGACCGACCAATACAGCCCCAGCTCAGTACTCCTCTCTGCTTTAGAGCAGCCCCAACCTGTGTTTGAATGGAGAGTTTCGCTGAGATCCTCCCCGAAGTGATGCCAGAGAGGAGAAGCCTCATCCACCAACGCTGAAAGAACACTCTGGACTCAGATGGTACCGGGGAAAGAAAAGAAATCTGAAGGTGTTGATGCTGACAGGACTTAGGCGAAGTTGGATCGAGGGGTCGGATTTCGTTCTTGTGGTTGAAGGCTAGAGGTCATGGTCAGGAGGAAGGTCTAGGAAACAATGCCGCACAGGCCCGGTGAGCTGAGAGTTCTGTGTGCAGACTCACTCCAGGGTTTCCTCACATGTCGCGCGTCCCACAGGACTGCTGTCAATCATGACGAGGGCGCATGCACACTAAAGGGAACAAACTCTTGAATTAGTAATGATCGGCGGCTTTCTGATATGGCGGGAAGTTGTTGAGAGACTTCGTTGTCCTCACACTGCCGTCATGCGTTTAAAACAACGGTATCAGAAAATATGCAGCTAGGCTCATTCGACCACGTCCAGGTCAAGGAGATTCCCGCCAAGGCGTCCACCACCACATCAGACAGCTGCATCTTCGGAACCAAGTTTTTTGCAATCAGACTGAACGGCAAGACAAGTTTACAAGAGAAATTCCTGTTCCGCCGAACGAAAGAGACAATAAGATTACAACATAATACACGACGCGTTTCGATCTCTTTGGTCCTCTTCAAGCAAGACAAACAGCATTCAAGACAATGAAAACGAAGAGCTGAACGATCACTCGTCTCCTCACATTGGGTGCCACGACGTTCGTTTTGCCCGAAGAAGACCAAAGAGGTCGAAACGCGTGGTGGTTTGTCTTGTAATTTGTTTGTCTCTTTCGTTCGGCGGAACAGTGATTTTTCTTCGAGTTTCTTTTAATTTCCGCCTGCAGTCATCTTACTTTGAACGCCTTGGCTTAAGGCTGTGTCAGGCCAATTGGCATAGGCTAGAACACCAAGGCTACATCAAAACTTTATTATGCTCAGCACAGTTATGCGGGGATTGTCTTCTGTCGTGACAAGCTCCTACCATAACACCATCAGTCTCCAAAATCATTCGAAGTCGGAGTGTGGCTGCCTACGTGCGGAGGTAATCAAAAACAGTCGCACGTGTAATGTTCTCATCCCTAGCTGATGCATTTGTACCATAGTGTTCAAGTGCTTCGGCTGTTCGGATGATCCCTGGAGTCTTTCAGTCAGGGTATGACAACAACAACAACAACAACAACAACAACAACAACAACAACCACCTCACTTTGAAACTGGCGATACAAGCTGTCGGTGTAGATGATCCAGTCTGTGCTGATAGTGTTAGGATGCTGACTAAAGGCATCAGGACCACGGGCAAGACCTCTTTCTGTGGGCTCTGCTCTGACAGAACGATAGCAACGTTTTCAATGGGCTCATCACCGCTTTGGATGGTCTGTACACGTCCGTGCAGATGTGTATTGTTTTGATCCTGTAGAAGCGTATAGTTTTCAGATGAGAGCAGGGTTTGCCTCGTCGCTTGCCGAATGCAGATGGCTTACAGCAAGTTTGGCAAATTTTTAAGCTGTGCGGTCCAAAGTGGTAAAACGTTTTCGTTTGATATCAACACGGTGTGTGTGTGTGTGTTGTGTGTGTGTGTGTGTGTGTTAGATAAGAGTATTCTCCTTTGTGCATTTTTAGAGCAGATCACCGTGACATTGGAATGAAGGCAAACTAACGATATAACAGAGTCACAGTGCACACTCATACACATCAGTGCACGCACGCACGCACTCATGCACGCACGCATGCACTCACACACACGCACACAAACACACACGCGCGCGCGCACACACGTGCGTTTACATGCACACACACACACACACACACACACACACACACACACACACACACACACACACACACACATTCACATACCTATCATGCATGCGCTCGCACATATGTGCACATACATGCACAAACACACACACACACAAACACACACACGCGCGCGCGCACGCGCGCGTATGCACTCGCTCTCTTTCTCTCTCTCTCTCTCTCTCACACACACACACACACACACACACACACACACACACACACACACACACACACACACACACATTCACGCCCCAATCGATCGCAGGGGAGCTCTAGCACTGCTGTTAGCTAATGAAAATTGATTTCATGTACGTATTACACACACACTTTTCCTTCCTGAAATGTCGACCAGTATCACGTGTGTTACGATGCGTCACGTGAAAATATACTGAACAACATTAAAAACGCACCGTTTTGATTTGCCGATTTCCCATTTGGAAAAAATGTGTATTTGGATTTGGTATATTAACACAATTTTTAAGGGACACAGATTCACACTGCCTCGGTTTCTCCGCGCTTGCCGACGTTCGTGTGACGCCCACGTGCAACTCGCCCAAAACACTTTTCTTGCCACTGGGGCCGAGACTGAACGTAGCACATCTGTTTCTTTGTCTCAAATGGTGAGTTTGAAGTCATGCCGACTGGAAAACGGTATCAGTTGTCATTCGACCAGGCGAAGTGGTCCGAAAACAATGCCGCGACTGTCTATGCAAGAACGCGAGCGAGCCATTGGAATGTTAATGGTCGGTATGTCATCGAGAGAGACAGCCAGACAACTGAACTGCAGTCACTCTACAATTGTAAGGCTATCACAACGTTTGGCAGCAACTGGTTCCACCACTGATCGGCGCCGAACGGGCCAACCTCGTGTTACCACACCAGCGCAAGATCGATACATTCGACAGCTTCATCTTCGTAATCGATTCCTTGCAGCAGCAGAAACATGTCGCCAGGTGGTTGGTCGACGGGGTCCAGTGTCTGGACAAACCGTTCGACGTCGATTGCAAGAATCAGGGCTCAATGCAAGACGCCCTCATGTTGGCCCAGTCCTTACCTATAGACACCGTCAGCAACGCCTGCAGTGGGCCAACCAGCATCTGCCATGGACACGACGTCAGTGGAGAGCTGTGCTGTTCTCTGACGAAAGTCGATTCGCGTTATCGCGTGCTGACAGGAGAATGAGAGTCTGGAGGCGTGTCGGGGAACGCTACGCCAACTGCTGCGTGTTTGAAGCCAATAGATGGGGAGGGGGCAGCCTGATGGTTTGGGGGGCATTCAGTCATGACTACCGGACACCACTGTACTTTTTTGACAACCATGTGAATGCCAACACGTACCAGCAGGTGCTACAGAACCACGTCATCCCACTGTTTGGCCAGCACCCGGAGCTGCAGTTCTTCCAGCATGATAATGCACGACCCCACACCGCAAGAGCCACCGCTGCGTTTCTCCAGGCGAACAACATTGCCGTGTTGCCCTGGCCATCTCTGTCCCCTGACATGGATCCCATTGAACACGTCTGGGATGAGCTGGGGCGTCTTGTGGCCCGTGGAAGACGTCCACAGACTCTCGATCATTTGAGGCGCGCACTGACCCAGGAGTGGGATGGACTGCCACAGGCGTTCTTGGACAACCTTGTCTACTCCATGAGGAGGCGTTGCCAAGCGTGCATCGGGGCAAATGGCGGACACACTCGGTATTAGAGCTCGCGGACGCACATGCTCGTCGTCGTGTACTTTTTGACAGGGACCCTAGTAAAGTCACCAGCTAATTTCAGATGAATTCGGCCATTCTTGTCAAGAACAGACATTTTGTTTAATTGAAAAATGGATGCGTAATCAAATATGCTTACTTTCATTAAATAATTCTGTACTACCAACGTTGTCTGGGTCTTTTGGCAAGCGGTGCGTTTTTAATGTTGTTCAGTATAGATTCTGATACTACTGCTACTTCTTTTTTTTTTTTTTTTTTTTTTGCTGTCCCAACCTCTACGCCACCTTAGAGGCAGTGCACCCACGCCGCTCATTCCGACACCCCGTCCACAGCCACAGCCCGGTCGGCCCCGCCGCAGCCCCGGCACCAGCAATCCACAGGGAGCAGTCAGTGTCAAGTCGTCAAGAGGCAACCCACCGGAGGAGAAACTGCACTGCCGCCGAGTCACTTCGGTGGTGTTCAGTGGCGCCTGTTCTGATCTAACATACGCAGGACACCACCTACTAAGCCCCCTACTGACGACAATAATTGCTTAGTCGCGGAGCCGGCGTGAGTGAGCTCTCCCTCTGGAGGGCGCCACCACGTCCGTCCAACGACAGCCCCATGAACTCGCCGATACCAGTGACCCCGACGGAACCAAACCAAGGCCACAGACGTGGAGAGGACATCGAAATCGAGGTCACCATGAGAGCAGGGCATGAAGAGCCACAGAATTTGAGACTTTTTTTTTTTTCAATGCTGATCGATGATAATGAGGATGATTAAGATGATGCTACGGATTTCTATTTCGGTCTGATACTACATGACAGGGCTGTACTCTATGGTTCCTTTCATAATATATCCCGGCGTCAACCAGGCCCGAGAGATACAGGCACCTGCAGCGTTGGTCAGAAATTTTGAGCAACACTCTCAGAAACGCATCCATTAAGAAGATGAAACTCGACTGTGTGATCCCAGTCTTTCCAACTGAGTCCGCAGCAACTCAACTCTGGGTAGGAGCCGGTCGGGGCAGCTGCTGCTACTTCTATTACTACTACTATTACCACTTACACACACACACACACACACACACCACACACACACACACACACACACACACACGCACGCACGCACGCACGCACGCATGCACGCACACACACCTTACACACACACACACACACACACGCAAGGACACGTGCGCGCGCGTGCACGCACACACACATACGCACATGTGCGCGCGCATGTACGCTCTCTCTCTCTCTCTCTCTCTCTCTCTCTCTCTCTCTCTCTCTCTCTCTCTCTCACACACACACACACACACACAAACGCCACTCGCGCACGTGCGCTCCCACCCACCCCCACACACACGCACGCACGCACGCACGCACGCACGCACGCACGTACACACACACACACACACACACACACACACAACACTCGCGCACGTGCGCTCACATACGCTTTTTTCTCGTTTTAATGTTGTTTGATTTTACATTATTTTGTGAAAAGACGTCAAGTGAAAATAAAATATCTACTACTACTGCTGCTACTACTGCTGCTGCTGCTGCTGCTGCTACTACTACCGCAACTACTACTACTAGTAATACTGCTGCTGCTCCTGCTTCTGCTGCTGTTACTTCTGCCAATGGCACTGCTGCTGCTACGACTACTGCTACTACTATACACACACCACACGCATATGAGCACTCCCACTCCCACTAGCACACACACACGCACCCCCCCCCCCACACACACACACTCTCTCTCTCTCTCTCTATCTCTCAGTTTCTGTCTGTCTCTCTCTGTCTCTCTCTCTCTCTTTCTCTCTCTCTCTCTCTCTCTCTCTCTTGTCTGGTTAGATTTTATGTGGCAACAGCCAGCCACCAGACAGAAACAGCACCACTTCAATCACTGATTCCTTGTCATCGGTGTTTTTCGTTCCTTGGCACATTTAGCCGCACCGAACTCAAAGGTGACTGCTTTGGAAACGGCGAGGGGCGGGGAGAGAGGGGGGGGGGGGGGGGGGGGGGGATTGACGATCATTGGACCTACTTCTCTATTCAGTTTGTCACGCTCTAAAAAACGTGGCCTTTGCTATGACCGAATGCTCTGTTTCTGTGTCTCTGTCTGTCTCATTCTCTCTCTGTGCCTCTGTCACTGCCTCTCTTTCTCTCTGTCTGTCTGTCTGTCTGTCTCTGTCTCTCTCTGTATGTATGTGTGTATTGTGCGCGAGGCGCGCGCGCGCGCGCGCGTGTGTGTGTGTAGTGTTTGGGTTGTGGTGAAGTAACGCTGTGTGCATGCGCATTTAATTTATGTAAGGATCGATTACTTTAATCAGCATAAATATTGATTCATTTGAGCATTTATTTAAAACTATTGTACGTTAATCTCTTCTCCCGTCCCTGTCATTCTAGACCCTCTTTCTAAACGCCTAGAGCTCTTGTTGGGGGGGGGGGGGGGGGGGGGGGGAGTAAGAAGCCAATAAATCGCCGTCATTATTATTATCATCATTGTTCTTCTTCTTCTTCTTCTTCTTCTTCTTTTCTTCTTTCTTCTTCTTCTTCTTCTTCTTCTTCTTCTTCTTCTTCTCATCCTCATTATCATTATTTATTTAATCATTACTACTATGAAGTATTTCTGGGAGAACGCAGACCCCCACGACTGGAGACGCGAGAGGGAGCCGGATCCCCCCTTTGATCCTAATCCCTCTACAGATCTGAACCACAATTCCACTGGTACGTCCTTGAACCACGTTCTACCACACCACTCTTCCAAGTGTTGTGCTGGACTGCAGCTGACACATTCTCTGACAACGGACCCACTGACCGTCCTGAATGTGTAGTTAAAAAAAAAAAACAACAACAACAAAAGAAAAAAAACCCATACAGGCGATAGTTTGACCGAGCACTTTCAGCAGAGCATCACGCTGCGCACCGCTGACTCAGAGGCGGTGACCACGCCTCAGACTGACCTGGCTCTGGAGAAAGAGGATGACAGTGACGTTCATGCCATCGACGTGGATATAGGAAAAGACGGGGATGGGGAGCGGGGGTGAGGGAGGGGAGGGGTTAGGGGGGGTCTCGCCATCAGCCCTGTATATCCGGTCGACAGCGCTGACAGACCAGCATAGCGGACGACGTGTCAACGTCAGATATGCACAGCACTGTCAACAACCACATGGGTTATTGGTAGACAGCAAGCGTCCGGACGACTGTGTCAACTACCAAATGAGTTATTTGTAGACAGCAAGCCTCCAACGGACGACTGTGTCAACAACCAAATGGGTTATTTGTTGACAACAAGCGTCCAGATGACTGTGCCAACAACCGAATGGGTTATTTGTAGACATCAAGAGTCCAGACGACAGTGTCAACAACCAAATGGCATATTTGTAGAGAGCAAGCGTCTGGACGACTGTGTCAACAACCAAATGGGTTATTTATAGACAGCAAGCCTCCGGAGGACTGTGTCAA
>CM031609.1:36467010-36472010 GCA_018398815.1 Conus ventricosus | reverse complement strand
CTGTGCAACATTGTAAAACAAAGGGACAAATACAAAAATCAGTTCTTGGGCAGTACAACTGACCCGCAGCTACAGCATTTCATCATGGGAGCAGAATGTCTATATCTCATCATGGGAGCAGAATGTCTGCATTTCATCATGGGAGCAGAATGTCTGTATTTCATCATGGGAGCAGAATGTCTATATTTCATCATGGGAGCAGAATGTCTATATTTCATCATGGGAGCAGTATGTCTATATTTCATCATGGGAGCAGAATGTCTATATTTCATCATGGGAGCAGAATGTCTGTATTTCATCATGGGAGCAGAATGTCTATATTTCATCATGGGAGCAGAATGTCTATATTTCATCATGGGAGCAGAATGTCTGCATTTCATCATGGGAGCAGAATGTCTATATTTCATCATGGGAGCAGAATGTCTATATTTCATTATGGGAGCAGCACTTACCCCATTTGTTCATTATCAATTGTTTACTGTTACCTGCCTCATTGAAGATTTCCTGTGATAATCGTAGTTTGGACTCTTGCGTGCATCCAACGCCCATCTTGCGCCGAATTTGACAAAGGTAACTGATTGCTCGTTCATTTTTGTTGTCCTGGGTGTTGTTTATCTTGCCTGAGGAAGACCTAAGAGGTCGAAACGCGTCGTGTTTTGTCTTGTGATTCGTTTGTCCACATTGTTCGGCGGAGTCATTTAAATACTTTTTAAAGATTTGTACATACGCTGCCTACCATGAAGTTGTCGTTTATATATATATATATACTAGGTCAAGCACCATATCTCATTACCTTAATGAATTCCAACAGAATCCAAAAAAACTTCATCAACATCTTCCAGCGATTCCAGTCCGAGCAGTGAGCGGACCAACCAGACACATCAGCAAGAAACTGTTGATTGAAGTGTCGGACTCTGGGGACGAACAGACAGACGGTGACATGGCGCTACAAACCCAAGTATAGGATATCATGAATCGACTGGGCTCTTTGGCAACAAACGATTTAGCGCTGTACAGGGCAAAGGTGGACAGGAGAGTTGAAAATGTGAATGGCAGACTGGACAGATTTGAAAGTAGGTTTTTCAATATGGGGAAACATCTTGACGTGGTGAAAACAGACGTAAATCAATTGCAAACAGAAAATGAAGAATTGGAGAGCCAGCCGGAGCAGAAGATGGTCAGACTGCACAGTGATCAGAACGCCCAGCAGCAGTATGAAGTATGGGAAGACTGTGGGGGTGGGGGGAGGGGGGGGGAAGGAGACTACTAGGTTCTTTCATTGTGTTTCCCTCACCCCTTGCTGCTAAAGTGCAGCAACATTACTCTGGGCTCAGTGCAGCAACATACTCTGGGCTCAGTGCAGCAACATACTCTGGGCTCAGTGCAGCAACATACTCTGGGCTCAGTGCAGCAACATACTCTGGGCTCAGTGCAGCAACATACTCTGGGCTCAGTGCAGCAACATACTCTGGGCTCAGTGCAGCAACATACTCTGGGCTCAGTGCAGCAACATACTCTGGGCTCAGTGCAGCAACATACTCTGGGCTCAGTGCAGCAACATACTCTGGGCTCAGGCCTAGTTTGGCCGCTATAGACAACTGCCCCTCCCCCTTCCCTTCCTCTCAACACACACTTCATTTCCACTGGTATGTATCAAACCGAATCTCTCCTCTGACTCCCTCCTTCCCCTCCCCTCCTCCAACACACGTATACCATTCTATCTGTCTCTTTCTCGGTCACTCGAGCATGCATCTTCATACAAAATTCACAAAACTGTGGTCAAGTAGAGAGCAAACAGGCTGTTTATTGCGGGATGGAGCACACTCAGTTATAAGTGAAAAACACGAGAGCGATGACTTATTAATTGACAAGGAAGGAAACGTGCTATACCAAAAAGCTGAAAGGAAGCAACCGATTAGCAGCACTGTCTTTTGAGGTACAAAAAGTTGTCTCAGGGTACCTCAGTAGACACAGTTACTGCTTCAATATTCCCCTCCTACTTATACCTGTAATCACAGTTTGTAAGAATCTTTTAAGTGTTCAGGAGAGTGTGACCAAGAACATTAAGTTTTTCTTTAAGAATTACTTAAAATGGTATTCTATTCATTTATTTGATTAAACCCAGTCTACGTGGTATTTATCACGCACATGTTTTCTAACATCTCTCTGAAACTATGTGAGTGAAGAACACAATTTCCACTCAACTCTAAAACAAAAAAGTTAAAATGTGGACATAGTACACACCCAAGGCATATGATTCCTACGTATCTATAGGTATGTTGTGAAAATTACATGAAGCAATGTATATTTGGCCTTACACACTGTACCGTGTCAAACTTTGTGCGAGCTAAGGGCCAGTTTGCCTGCTCACTTTGGCCAAAAATGTCGCGGCTGACCAGGACTGAAGACCATGACCGTTACAATACTTTCGATCTATGATAACGTCAGCTTCCATTCCCTCCTTTTCTACGCCAGACATCGACCAGAGAGACTGTCAAGATGTTTGCCCTGCCTCGCCAAATAGCCGGGCTAGGGACTGGTGTTCCCTGGACTCCGGCAACATGCTGGTCCTTTGATCCCAGTTGGCTTTCTTCACCAACCAGGAGAAACGTCATCTCTCTCTGTGTGTCAGTCTTTTGAATTCTTTGGGATGACATTCGACACTCTGTTCATGACGGTATCTCCGACACCCGAGTGGGCATCCAGTTTAATAAACTTCATGAACCTAAGCCAATCCATTGACGTCGGGTCACGCTTGATCTCCCCCCTCCTAGAGATGATGGAATCTCTCGCAGCCATCATTCCCCAGAGTCGAACTCTCAACGCCCCCCCCCCCCCCCCCCCCCCCCCCCCCGGTTCCAGAGGGCTGTCAGGCGTGGTTGGTCTCCGTAGTCCCTACTCTGGGTGACAGCGATTCCCTTCGGCCCCTGCGTCCAATGGGCGACGAAGGAGCGAACTGATCCTTCGATCCTTACAACAGGTGCCCCCATCTCCCTCCCCACCCACTTCATCTCCATTTACACAAAGGCCTCCAATCCGGGCACGAGCGCCCATATGGGTTGTCTCCGTGTGTCCGGAACTTGGTCCCTTCAGGAGACGAAGCTGCCCATCAATGTCCAGAAACTGGAAGCAGTTCGCCAGGCTCTTCCTCTGTTCCAACAGGAAGCCTCGGGAAAGCGCCAGTCTGACTGCTCATGGACTGTTCATGGACAACATCACAATCTAAATGAGTGCTCTATTTCATAGCACACGACACATGGTTGTCCTTTTTGTCAAGTTTGAGACAAAACGTTGTCGCCGTCGTTTGACTTCTTTATGTGTCGGTATATTCAAGCTGCACTGTTGTCGACATATGGATCTTAGTATGATTTCCACGAAACGAAACCGAAAGAGTATTTTGTTGCAAATGGCTATCATTATTGCATCCATCAAACCCGCAGTGTGAATGAACTCTGGCGTTGTCACTAACACTATCTCCCTGGGGATCATCCATAATCCCCCATATCATCACACACCCGCACCGACCCCGTGTCTCCATCTGACTAGACTTAGCCCACCTTTGTCTTTTAATAACATCGCGATCAATTGGACTCAAGTCGTAAAGAAACACACACACACGCACGCACGCACGCACGCACGCACACACACACAATCACACACACACACACACACACACCACACACACACACACACACACACACACACACACACACACACACTAGGTTACTGCAGTTGTGAGGTATTCTTTCGGAAGAATGAAGAGCATCATTATGGGGTATACATTGTGAACAATAATGCTGCCGTAACTCTTTCAGATTCATGTCTTGTTGGTTCTTACTGTATTCATAGGGGGTGCTGATAATAATAACAGTGGTCAGCAGTAAGAGAAAAAATTTGGCCAGTTCCTCACCACCATTATGAAGTCTTATACATAATGAATATTCATATTTTCTAGAGGGTACCCCATAAGTCTAGCACAGAAAATATTCGCACTTCATGTTCAGATTTAAAATATTTAATAGTAATTGGCTCCTAGTCCTAGATTGTTTGAAACTTCACTTCTCTTTCTTCTATGGCTGCGTTTGTTGAGCTGAGAGAACTAATAAATGTCTGTTCTGGGCCACTTGCTCCTCCACCAAGTTTTCGGGCGAAAGTGCCCAGGATTGGCATTTATACGTTCTCTAACAAGCAAGACTTCAATAACCAAAAATAACGATTATCTACAAACAAACATACTGTGTAGGGTTATCCGTTTTCAATACTAATTTACTAAACTTTTCAGATTTTAGTTTTTGCTTAATCCTGTGTTTTTCCTGATCGTTTTCAATAACATCATTTTCACGCAAACATTCTTCAAATGAGTCTCTGTCTTTCATGTGAAATAACACTACAGTCTTTAACTGTTCTCTAAAGTCTTTTAAAACTGAGTTATATTTTTGACATAAAATCCACACACTTATCCGAGCATGTCTTCCGCTGAAAGCTAGTTTTGACAAAGTGTTTCTCTTTTTAACTATGTCTCTTTCTGCCGAACAGTCATCTATAATAAATAGGGTCTGCGTTCCTTCAAACAGTCTATAAAACTGTTCTAAACACTCACTCAGTTTATTGCTAGGATCAAACTAAATATATGTCATCATCCGTCCATATAAACCTTCTATCATGATATGCTTTGTTCCATTTAAGTGTTGGGCAGAAAATCACAATATGATTAAAATTATAGCGATAAACTGTTTGTAATAGGTCGAGGACAAATATTGTTTTTCCACAACCAGTCTGTCCACAAATCAATGAACAATGAGGGTTTTTGTCATAAAGTTTAACTGCTCCATAGTTTTATACTAGAATTTAATCTAATCCAGTTATTGTTTTATCTGCTCTCTGTCAAACTTGTTCAGTATAATAAAATCCTATAAGGTCTAAATGTGTAAGATTAATCATTCAGTGCTTAATTTCTATTGACAAATGATTTGTTGCTTGTTGTTATGACCTTAAATCCT
>CM031609.1:36454533-36466010 GCA_018398815.1 Conus ventricosus | reverse complement strand
ACTATTTTCAAAAACGCCGAGGGAATACAGATACATATATTTCACGCGGAAAGAATTCCCGTCCAGTGAACAGTGAGAAATGTCACTGAGAAAAAATTTCTTGGTGACACAAGAAGAGACACATGGCGTATATACTGAGATGCAGCCTCTGCTCAAAGTTGTCCGTTGGGAGACATATCGCACTATCAACGAACGCTTTGTGGAGCACCTCAGAGCCATCCGGTCGTCTCATCCAACACCAGTGGGGAATTCATTTCAACGCTGATTGCCACAGCCAAACCCACATCTCTGTCACTCTTGTCCGCAAAACCACTCCTCAGCTCAAGAAAGAAAATTCATGGAGTCAATGATCATCTCTCGCCTTGGCACCACAATCTCTGATGGACTCAACTCCCACAACTGACTTTTTCTTTTCAATTTGAATCACTCCCGCTCTTTGCCCTCGCCTTCTTTTCCCCCATCCAGTCCTCCATCCCTTTTTCTCCACACCCCGTCCCCCAAGTTCCCCCATTCACACCCCTTGTACATATGTAACATATTTATAACAAAACTTACAGAGTATAATACACACACCACAAACACCATCTCCACCACCCGGGTATGCATACTCATAGACACGTGCACATGTGGACAATCCATATGCGCCTTTTTTTCTTTTTTTTTAAGAGTTTCCACCCAAACCTCCTTCCCCACACACCCCCCTCACTCCCGCGGCTTTTGTTTGTTTTCCCCTCACACACACCCTCAAGTGGCTCCTCCCAAGGGCAAGACTCCTCCTCTACCACTCACTTCTTTTCTTTTCCTCGATCTCGATTTCTGTTTGTCTTTTCCCTCTATCTGCCTCTCCTTTTCCTTCTCCCCATTACACACACACACACACACACACACACACACACAACACACACACACACGCACGCACGCACGACACACACACACACACACACACACACACACACACACACCTTCAAACACGTATTCGTTTACGTATATGTTTTCATACGTCATGACTGATGCGTATTTATTGGTCTTTCATTTAATGTCATCGTCCTGGAGACGATTTTTTCTCTTCTTTTTTTTTCTTTTCTGTTTTTGTACTCCCAGTTCTTATAGAACAAGGAGTACTTTACAATGGGAAAGAAGAAATGCTGTCTCTGTGTCTGTGTGTCTGTCCGTGGTAAAAATGCGTTCCACTCGCTCGTCTGGGGCCCATCTTTCTGAAAAGTTGTAGGTATGTTCATTATGAGTCACGGATGATGCCCGATGTTTTATTTGACCAGTATAGCCGTTACTAACGGCTATAGCGGCCCAAACGGTTTTTCTTCTTTATGGAATAATTCAGTGACGAAATACATTATGATTGTCAACCTCGGGTGATATCAGTGGAGGAAGGACTAGCGCACAGCCCAAACACACTCACAGCTTGCTTACGATCTCATTCATATATCATGCATTCGTCACATCAAACCACTAGTAAAGTCTATAACTTTACTACACATGTTCATAGAACGAACCATCAATGCATATGGAATCAAACAAAATAAAACATTCTCTCTTTCCTGAACTTAAACAAAATCATTTGCCCCTAAAAAAACATTAACAAACCCGGGGAATAAATAATTTCTATTTTACCCCCCCAAGGTTCTTAACAAATTCACAACCCACTGTCTCTTTTTTCTTTTCCTTTTTTTTTTTTTTTCACTCCCTTTCACAACAGGCAAAAACTGCTGGAAACCAGAAATTTAGACTCGGCATGGGTCGGCGGGACTTTTGGAAAGGCGTTGGGGTTTTCCCAAATGAAAGTGGGGGCTGGCCAAGTATGGGGCCCAAACCCCCATTAAGATAAACAGTGCCCAAATCAAAAATCGATCTGTTCTCCTTTCTTTTTCCTTTCTTTAAAAACGATTGCACTCTCTCTCTCTCCTTCTACCCTGCTCTTATAAAAGGGCCTTGGTTTTGCTTTTCTTTTTTTTTTTTTTCTTTTTTTCTTTTTCCCATTAGTTAGCACCTCTCTCCTCCACCCCTCTCCCACCCCTTTCCTCTGCAAACAATCCCATGCTAACCCCCCTCAATTTGGGTTCTCTTCCCCTCCTCCCCTCATCCCCTCTGCTTTTCTCTCCTCCGCAGAGTTTCCCCCACTCCGAACCTCTCACTCTCTCTCTCCCTGTTCGTTCTCCCCCTCGTTCTCCCCGTTCCCCCCCCCCACTCCACATGCTTCTTTTTGGGTTCCATCTGTCCAAAAAGGGGCGGTAAAAATTGGGCCCAGAAATTTTTACCCCCCCCAAACCCCCCAATTTAGCTCCCTCAAATTTCCATTGGATATTCAAATCATGACATCACGCCACACCCCCTTTACTCTCTGTGGGGGGTCAATGGGCCCATTTAATTTTACCTAGATTTCAAACCCCCACCACACATTTCCCTTTCCCCCCTTCCCCCTACTTAACGGGCCCCCCCCCCCCCCCCCCCCGTTTTTTTGGGTTTAAATCGGGGGCACTGGTCATGTAAATTTGGGCCAGATGAGTCTGATTAGGGCAAACACTTTTCTGGGCTAGACATCGAGGCGTCGGTCAAACTGATTAGTCCGTTACCCGGGAAACAACCGTCCTGTAAAGCCTCCCCCTATCCTTAATTGGCCGATCCGAACCAGGGGCCCGTCTAGTGGCCCAGAATTTTTTGAGTTGGGACTTATGCCCCTTTGAAAGGGGCCGGGCGACGGACCACATTTTGGTTTTGGTTGAATTTTGACCGTGACAATTTCCCCCTTGCAAAAGACTAGGGAAAACCGGCATTGTCTCAAAACAAGGGTACAAAAAAACAACAACCAAAATTTGCTGCCCCACAGCAACACGTCAAATTTGGGAAAAATATTTTTAAAAAACCAAGGGTTTTTAAAAAATTTAAAAAAAATAATCATTTGAATCCCACTCCAAAGATTTAAATCTTGACGTGCGCTTTTTTGGCGTTATTTAAACCCTTTTTAATAACGACCTCTGGCGCACTTACCCTTTTCCCCTACCTGCGGATTTGCCAAAATCTTCCCCTTCAAAAATTTTTCTATGAAAACACAATTTTAATTTAACCCTCACATCCATGAATTTTTCACTGGGGAATCCCCATCCCCCACTTTTTGCAAATAATGCATTACTACACAACGACTGAAACCCCCAAAGGGCAAAAACTACTTTTCCACAGGAACAAGTCTCACAAAAAAAATGAACAAGTCTCACACAAAAAAAAAAATATAACCATAGCCAACGGGAATAAACCCATATCCAATCAACATAACTGTCCCAACACATTTTTTATCAACAAAGCCCCCCGGATATACTGACTTCCCCCTAAAAGTTGAAAGCTTGCTAGACCCCCCGGTTTAAAATAGTCAGCCCCGACATTCCTGTCAAAACCGGGAAATTTTAAACGCACTCGGTACCTGTGGGGCTCCCAATGCCTTTGGCCCACCGCAGCACTCTGCTTTTTTTTCAACTGCGCCCCCCTGCGGGAATTTGAGTGGTTGTGATCCGTCTCGATCACAAACTCTTTCCCTTACAAGTATTTGGAATTTCTGCAGGGCCCACACGACAGCTTAAAAAATCCTTCCCCCACCTTTTCGTCCCCCTTCTTCACACTTTGTAAACCCTGCTAGCATATCCCCACAGGAAACTCGACCCCTTCATGCTCCTGTAACAAAAACTGCACCTACCCCACCCCTAGCCTTTTCCCCAAAAAAAAAGGGTTGGACATACGGGTAGTTTTCAAAAAGGGAAGGGGAAAACCTTAGTCTTTCCAACACCGTCTGCATGCTTGCTCTGCAGCGCTGCCCCATTCGACCAAACTCCCTTTTTCCCCCCTGCCTTGCCCAAAATCACGGGAGAGGACTCGTGAATGCAGAAAAATTTGGGACAAACCCCCCTATAGAACCCAAAAAACCCTAGAAAGACCCCAAAAATTCTTTTTTTGGTCTTTGGTCCCTTTTCTAAATTTAAATCATCTTCTCCCCCTTTTCCCCTTTTTCCGGCTGTTTTTGTGTCGCCTCCGACAAAAAAACCTAGGAACTCCCAGGTTTGGAAAAACCCAAACCGGGCACTTTTTGGGTCTGGCTGTGAAAATTGGGTTTTGTCTCACCTCTCAAAAAACTCTCCTACTCCCCTCTAGCCCCCCCAAAGTCTCGGATGCTTCAGAATGTCACCCAAAAAATTTCACAACCCCTTTCCCCAAATTTCCCGTCAATAACTTCCTCATCTCCGAGAGAAACTGCGGGTTGCTTTGACCTCCCAAAAGGGAGAAACCGCCAGGGGTAAAAAGCCCCATGGGAGTGGAAATGCTGTGATTTTCCTTGAGTCCTCATTTCAGGGTTTTTCCCCAGTAACCCTTCCAGAAAAAATCCGGTGAAATACGGCTCTTGTTTTGTGGCACAAAGCGAACAGGCCCTTCCATTTTTTGGTATAAACCTCGAAATCGACCTTGGTACACTGTACAGAAGTCTAAGTCGACACAGAATCGATGCTCACCTGACTTTTTCCTCACTAAGACGAGGGGTGCCTTTTACGATAAATTGGGGAAACGGTTCAATCCCCCAAAAGGAAAAACCCCTTCTTTTCTACCTCCTCCCCCCGATCACTTGCTTGGGGGCATATGGGACGGGTGGGCTTTCACATGTACGGGTTTCTGTAATGTTAACCCTCCACCGTACATGTCTCTAAGTTGTCCTCCCTTTTTTTTTGTCGGGTCGGGAAGCCCAATCTTTTCCGGGACCCCCAAACTTCCTCCTGTCTCCTACGTCAAACCCTTTCATACAGTGACAAAATCCCAAAAAGACTCTTCTCCAAAAACCCTCGGGCAACAAAATCTCCCTTCTTCTGCTGGGGCTTTCCCTTTAACCCCCATCAATGATTGCCCGCTGCGCCTATGTGCTAGTCCCCACGCTGAAATATTTGCGGAGCAAATTTTCATGGGAAAAATTTTTTTTTTTTTTCCCTTCCCCATCGATTCGGGAGTCCTGATCTACCTTTTTAATGATGGAATGGCCCTTTCCCAAAGCATCAGCAGCTTGGTTTTATTTCCCGGGGGAAACAGTAATAGGGTTTTATCCCCCCCTTGAGGGAAATTTCTTTCCCCACCTTTCCTGTCCCTACGCTTCTTCTGGACGACCCCAAACCTCCCGCAAACTCTCCCTTCGACCTTACATGTCTCCTCGAGCCTATTGGGAATTTCCTCCACATACTTAAGGGTTTTGACCTCTTTTGACTCCTGTTTTCCTTTTCCCCACCCCCAGCTCTTTTAGAAGCACACTGGCCCCGAACTTCCCCCCCATACAGCAGCTCAAATGGGGGAAAAGCCTGTGCTTTTCCCGAGGGGTTCCCTGAGGGAAAAGGGGCCCCGGGGGAAAGTAGCGGTCCCCCAAACTGGGTGGCCTTTTCCTCAAGAGCTTTTTTTTAAAAGCCCCCTTTAACAAGCCGTTGAATCTTTCCACCAACCATTGCAATTTTGGAAGTATGGGTAGTGAGCAGCGTTGATTCCCTAAACAGCCTGTTTTCCTCCCTCATCACGCCTGAAAGGGGAACTGGACCCCCGTCCCCCAGAAATTTGTGCTGGGACAAACCCACGCGAGAGAAAAGTCTACCAGCCCTTCAGCGACCTTTTCGTATCTACGGCCTTTCAATGCAACCGCCCTTTTGGTATCTGGTCGGTAGTCCCCAGCGGCAACACAAAAACCCGGCCCACCTTTGGAAAGGGGGGGGATTGGGGCCCAAACAAAATCAACAGCCATCCTCCTGAATTTGTGTCAATTAAAGGGGGGGTGTTTTAGAGTTGGCCTTTTCCCCTTCCCCCCACTTGTGGGGAAACCTTTTACACACGCACTTTACATCAGAAACGCTTGAGCTGCCATTTTTTTTTTTTCCCTGGGCCCCCGAAAGTCTCAAAGAAACGGTCAGCTGTTTTGCCGGTGCCGAATACCCGCCATGACGAAATCGTGACCCACTGACAAGACAGTGTCCACATAAAACCGCTGGTAAACCTCTAACTTAGTTTGGGCACCCCCCCCCCCTTTCCTGTCTTCCCCTTGGGGAAAAACTCGGTACAACAGCCCGCCTTTCCCCAAGAAATTTCCCGTCTCACCTTCCCCTAACCTCCTGTTTTTTTTCTCCACCTCTTGGGCCCAAACCCCCAAAACTTTAAGCGAAGGGGCCCTTTTTTCCTGCGCTGGGCCCCAAAACTCATCAGGGGACCATCTATGCCCGACTTCCTTCCTGAAAAACTAAAAGGTTTTAACAACCTTTTTCCCCTCCTTCTTGCCCGTTTTTTGAACTGCTGGGGCCCCCCGTAGCAGTCAACAACTCAGGATCCCCCCGGATCCCTTGCACCTGGAAAAAATTTTTCCCATGAAACACATCATCGGGGGTTTTTCCCCTCCCCCAAAAGACAAAATCGCCTGAGAAGTAAGGGGGAAATAAAAACCCATCCTTTGCAACTGGAAAAACCCCTCACAGTGCCGTCGATTAGAGTACAAGGTTTGGGTTTGGGCCCCGTCAAATCCCCTTTTTCGACCAGCGTTGTTCGTACTTCCCCCCGCATGAACAAAACCCTGTCCCCGTAACACTTTCAACCCTCTGCGGGGCCCAATTTCCAAAAATTCTTCCACTGGAACGAACCACTCAGCCTAGTGCCCTCCATCCTGACCCCGAAATGCTGGCCCCTGGGTACCAAGGTGCACTCCAAACCCCCTTTAGACGAATCCCCTTTTGGGTTTCCCCCTCGGTCTTTCCCTTACACCCTTATCCACCTCTTGCAAGGGCCCCGCTTTCCCTTTTGGGAAAACCCATGCACAATCCCTCGCCACAAAGCCCCCTTTTTGTTTACAAATGAAAAAACCAAAGCCCTTTGCCCTTCCTTCGCCCCACCCCGGGTTTGGGGAGACTTTGCAGAAAAATCTCCTAGTCTCCTTGCAAATCTTCCACCTGTCCTTGCACCTGTTTTTCCCCGCCCTTTGTGGGCCCAAAAAGTGCCTCCTATACACCCCCTGCAAAATTTAAAAACTCCCCTGCTTTTCTCTTGGGTGTCTCCTTTTTCAAAAGTTTTTGGGGAAAATCAGGGGCCTCAAAACCGACCCAAAAACTGTTTTTTCATAACTACTCCTTCAACTCAAGGGGAACTCCTTTTTCGTAAACCCCCAACTCTAACCCCCTTTTTTTCCCAAAAAAGTGACTAGACGTGCACCAAAAGAGTGTACGTCTCACCTGCTTGTAATTTAGCTGAAAAGAAATTTCTTTCCCGAATCCTTCCCCGTGAGGTCAAATCCTTTCAACAACGATTTTTCACAGGGGCCGAAATCAACTGTTGTTTCGCGGAAAAGCAGTGAAAAACTGCAATGCCTTAAACCCTCAATAGCGCTGACCCAAAAAGACTGCCCACTCTTCGGAGGCCAACCCGACTGGGCGCAAAAGTTTCGAAACGACTGATTATGCATCAATCGAAACGTTCCTTTAGAAATTTTTTGGGAACTTGGGGGGGGGAGCATAGCTGCGCACAGAGCCTGGAAAATGACTACCCTCCTCGTGGTTTTCCTTTGTATTTTCCCCTTTCTCTAGTCTAATTGAACCCCTTTAAAACTTTTCCCGTTTCCCGCGCTTTTCCCCTTAAATCTTTCGTTTCCTTTCGCTTCCCTTTTTTCCCTTTTTGTCTCCTGCGTTGCCTGATTATCATAGCCTGAAAACCTTAAATTTTTCCCGTTTCCTGCGCCCGCTAAATTTTTCCCCCCGGAAAACGTCGTCCTTTTCCGCGCGTTCAACCCCTTTTTTCTTTTTCTGGGTTTTTCAACAAATCTCGCAAACCCCTTTCACCGAAAAAACCTAAATCACGAGCGACGCTTCACAATTTTCAATAGGGGTGTTCTTTTCTTCCGCCATTAAAACTTTTCCCTTTTTTTTTTTTTTTAAAAAAATTTTATTTCTACGACAGCCAAACTGGGGGTTTTCCGACACGAGGGGACGAAAAAAACACAATCCTATAAGAAAATATTTGCTTGGGGGGCAAAAGGGTTTTGGGTTTTTTAAAAAAGACCCCGCGGCCCCGACCCCAAATAAAAGAGCGAAATTTTTAGGGAACTGTGCGAAAAAAAATACTTTTGGGGGTGAAAAGCCAAAACCCAGTATTAAAATCTTGGGGAAACAAAGCCCAAACCTAGTATTTAACTACTTGGGAAAAAAAACAGTAAAACAACCCTTTTTCTTTTGGGTTACAATACTTGAAAAACCCCCCCACTTCCCCTCTGAGAAGTTTTAACAATTATAATTTAAAAGGGGCCCGAATATCCTGGCAGCTCCCCCAAAAAAATTGTCAACCTCGGGTTATATCATGGAGAAACTCCCCAAAAGGCCCCCAAAAACACTCCCCAGCTTTCTTACATCTCCCTTCATATATCATGCATTCCGGGCACATCAAACCCCTTTTAAATCTATAACTTTACTACAAAAATGTTTATAGAACAACCAACAATGCATATGGAATCAAAAAAAATAAAACATTCTCTCTTTCCTGAACTCACAAAATCATTTGTCTAAAACATCATTAACTAACCCGGGTATAAAAAAGTTTCTACTTTACCGGGGCCAGGTGATCTTAACTATTCACGAATCACTGCCCCTCTTTTTTTTTTCCTTTTTTTTTTCTTTTCACTGTCACTTTCACAACACGCACAACTGCTGGCACCGGTCAATTAGACTGCTGGCATGGGTCAGGCGGGACTGTTGGCACTGGCGTGGTCTGTCGATGAAAGTGGCGCTGGCCAAGAAATGAGGTCGAACCCCAGTGAAGATAGAACAGTGACTATCAACATCGATCTGTTCTCCCTTTTTTTTCTTCCTGGCATTAACGCATTGCACTCTCTCTCCTCTCTTCTAGTCTGCTCTTATCAAATGGACATGGTTCTTTTCTTTCTTTTTTTTTCTTTCTTTCTTCTTCATTAGTTAGCAAACTCTCTCTCTCTCTCCACATCTCTCCTCAGTCCTTCCTCGGGCAGACTATCTCATGCTAACCCCTCAACTTGGTTTCTCTTCTCTCCTCCCCTCATCTCTCTGCTTTCTCTCCTCCTGCAGAGCTTCCACTCCGAACCTCTTCTCTCTCTCTCTCTCTGTTGGGTTCTCCCCCCCTCGTTCTCCCCTTTTCTCTCACTCTCACATGCTTCTTATTCGTTCCGATCTGTCCAACAAGGGCGGTACCATTGGTCAGTATTTTTACCCCCTGACACCCGAAGTTAGCTCCCTCTAATTCCATTGGATATTCAAATCATGACAGTCACGCCTACACACCTTTCTCTCTGGGGGGTCAATCGGTCATTAATTGATTTTGCTAGATTTCCCCCCCACCACACACTACCTTCCCCCCTTCCCTACTTAACTGGCGCGTGTGGCTTAAGTCGTGGGCAACTGGTCAGTGTAAATTGGCCAGATGAGTCTGAGTAGGCGCTACGACTCGTCTCGCTAGACATCGAGCTCGGTCAAGCTGATTAGTCCGTCTAGCCGACAACCGTCCTGTGAAGCCTCTCCCCTATGCTTAATTGGCCGGATCCGAACCATGGGCCCCCCTATGTGGCGCCCAGAATGTTTGAGTTAGGGCTTATGTCCAGTTGAAAGTGGCCGCGACGGACCACACTTTTGGGTTTTGTTGAATTTTGACCGTGACAATGATGCATATTGATTGTAACGTGTTTTTTTTATTTGACAAATATCTATGAAAGTACTGTATTTGACAGGTTTTAAAATAGCTTTAGATCTAATCACTGACTGGTAATCAGGGGTATTTTCATAGTATGCATGCTCTTGAGTCTTGACATGTACACGCGTATTCAATGTAAACTGGGAGTACGTTTATATGCTTTGCATCTTCTTCTTGTTGTTTTTTTTTTTTTCCCTCCTATTTTAAAGTCTTTTGAGCATCCTCAAAGACAGTTAATTTTAGTCTTTGTGACGTTATTGTAGTGTTTGACAGCAGCGTTTCAGATCTGTCTCAGAGCAAAGTGTAGGTAATAATACATTTTCAGTCTGAAAAAAAGTAATCGAAGGATTGATCATACCTAATCCAACAAAAACTGTAACTTTTCTTTTTTCATGCATTTATTTACTTTCTTACTTACTTCTTAATGTTGAAGCTTTCCAGTGTTCGTCGAGAAGATTTCACATGTTTTTGAGTGTCTCCACAAACTAAGACACAAATTTAGACGATCAGCACGGAAGAATTTTATGATCAACAACTAGTCCATGGTATCTGATGGAGTGTACGTTCCCAAAGAGTAGAACTCGAATGACACCACGCAGTTCAGACGTTGGTTTTCCCTGTCAGGGCGGTGAATCTGACTAAATACCTCATAGAAGATAAGTGCTTGGATTTGTCAGTCCAGTTTGGGATACCAGATGTCCCCTCTAACAGCCTTCCTGGATGACAGAACAGTCCTTTCCCCCCAAGGAAGATGAAACACGCAAAATACTCAAGCGCTTAGACAAGTAGTTGCATTATCAATGATGAGTATCTTACCAAAGAAATCACGAAACCTCTCCCTGTTGAACGAAAAAGTAGTTTCAAAAATTTACCCTCACTGTGGCCAACCATGCCATTCCAACGGTGACGGAAGAATTAGTCAAGAGTCTTGGGATGTGATATGATGACTCCTTGAAAGACAAAAAGAGGGGGAAGAAACCAAGACAATTACAGAAGAAAGCCCGCAAATCAGTTACCTCCTTGGCAAACACAAGGTCTGGTGTCTGCAGGTCATACTAATCCCCAACCTGCTCTGGGCCTCTATTGATATACAATATCAGCACTAGCATAGTGGAATCAAAGGATGTCAAAATCTAGAAGCACAGAAGGAAATGGCTTTGTATCTCACCTGGTCTGTCTCTGACGTTGCGGTCTACTGACGCCAAGCGAGGCTGAAGCTGTCCCTGACACTCGTCCTTCAGAGTACAAAGTGGGCAAAGCAAGGTTATTAACCATGTTTGAGGATTCGGGAGACAACGTTGTGAGATCAGTCCAGCCAAAGCTGACGACTGGCATAAAATGAAACGTTCGGGAGGCAGTGGACATAGCAAAGGAAAACCTCTAGATCAGGGAACTAACAGGACGCACACAACCAACTGACATGGACCAGGTTTCAATAGGAAGAAGTGGTGGTCAAAGGCAAAAGGGAAGAGCATAAGGAGGCACGGTTACACAGGAGCTGCAGAAAGAAGAGGCTGCTAGGAAATCCAGGAGGCATTCAACAGGACCAACAGTAGCAGTGGACTACATCGGAAAACGCTGTCCACAGAAATCTCAGCTAGAAGGAAATGCGGTTCATGGTTCTTCTTAGGATCAGTTTCATCCTCAGATCTGTGTATGACCCCCTGCTCTGGAGTTCAGCCCTTCTGAAATGGCGGAGTTCAAACGACCCTGTGCGTCCACTCTGTCCAGTCAAACAAATCGTGGAATATGACCTGAGTTCATGC
>CM031609.1:36419094-36451033 GCA_018398815.1 Conus ventricosus | reverse complement strand
CATTAAATTTTTGCCCAAATTTGCGCGTTTTTCTAGTTAAAAAAATTTTTGCTGTCGCCAACCTCTTTGCTTTTTAAATCACCATCTTTATGTACTAAAAACCCATAAAAAAGCGCCTTTTTCCCATTTCTGTTCAAAGTCCAAAAACGTTGCAAGGTTTTTTAATTCTAAAGTTTTTCCCTTACGGCCAAATTTAACCCCTGATTCTTCTGGCCCACGCACTTTTTTTAGTAACGTTTTTTTTTTTCCCAAAAACAATTCAGGTTATCACTTTACAACTTTCCCGTTTGGTCTTTGATTTTTATTTTAAAATGCCCAAAACCTCCCACAAAAATCTTTTAAACGTAAATTGGGGAAATTGTTAATTTCTAATCGCAATATGCAGTTTTCCCTGGGGAAAAGAGCTTTTAAAACAGTTAGGGCCTTCCCATCTTTAAGTTTTCATCATGCTTAGCTCACCCAAAATGAACATAAGTAATAAATGTAATGAAAGATCGGGGGACTTTCCCCTTAAGTTTTTGGGTTGGTGTTCCTAAATCAAAATCTAAAAGCCAAACATTTTAGTAGTTCTTTACAAAATAGAAACCCCCTATTTCTTCTTCGGGCTTGAATGTTACATTTTTTTTAGATTCGCATTGTTAAGTTGGAGAGTAATTCGAAGTTACTCTTGTTTTTTTTTAGTGGCAAACCCCCGTTAAACACTTTGTTAACTGGCAACTTTGGTCCCTGTTTTGTCAATTTTTTTGAATCTTATTATTCTTCTTTGATTAATAAAAAACCCATACGATTGTAGAAAATTTCAGGAAAGGGCGACCTTTTGGGGCCCCGCAATGTTATCAATGCATGTTCAAAAAACGAAGGGGGGTTTTGGGGGTTTTATTTTTTACAAACATTTTTTGAACAAAATAAAAAGAGTGCATTCAAAAAACTGAGGAAAAATATCTGTTGGGCCACACCAATTTAAAAAAATGCAATGATACTCTTTAAGCTGTGACCCAGCTGCCCCTTTTTATAAAAAGGGAGTACTCCATTAAGCAGATATTTAAACCCCCCCTATTGAAAACGCCAATCAAGAAAGCTGGTTTAGTCATCCCATGCAGTTTTTCAGAACCATAAACTTTTCTGTTTTGCGCATCAAATGGGTGTGGAGGGTCGTATGTGATCATTTAAATCACATGATCCTTTGGGGAGGTCATGTACAGATTTTATTTTTATTAACCTTTAACGTTTTTGCTGAACGCAAGCGCCCTTACCAAAAGACAAACCATTTAAACCCCCCAGAAAAGAATGACATAACTTTTGAAAGGTTTGTAACGAATTCAATATTAAAATCAAGCGGGTTTGACAAAATTTTATCATAAACATGGCCTGGGGACCTTTATTTTCGGGGCAGCAAGAAAATTTAAAAACTGGATCCTTTTCAAAACTTTTTTTTCAGGCAAAAAATGTTTGGGCCCGGGTCCCTACAGCAAGAGCATAAAAAAGCATGGGCAACATTTATCTTAGCACTTTAAGGGCCTAACTAGGGGGGGAATAGAACGAATTAAAAAGACTCTATTCGTACTTAGTTTGGTGTTTGCTAGGGCGCAAGCACAGGCAAGATCAAAGCGAGCATAACTGATCCTTCTACTGGCTTGACGCACAAAAACAATACTTAGCAATTTAGAGGACGCCCATTAATTCTACAGTTTGATATTACCTTCAAGTATTCAAGCGATACAACATGTTTACATACGCAGATCGAAAGTAGACTTGCTGTTGCACTGTTTATACATGTTGCCTTCTGACCTAAGGCTCCAGAATAGGTATCCATAATAAACTATAATAATGAAATTCTTATAGCAGGCCATGAAACAGAAGGTTGGGAAAAACGACATAAATCTGAGCCAGAATATTACAAACATAAAAGAACAAGCCCCAGATTAAGTCATCCACTCTCCCGAATCCAAACCCCAAAAGTCTTTGAAGACTCAGCAAAGCTCGCGACTCAGTTTCGCGATGACCATGAATATGAAAAATCAGCGCTTGTTCTCTTGGATTAACGCCATAGGAAGTACTGCCTTTATCTTACTAAATAGTAACCCAACTATTACAAAAAGGAAACTAATGCCCATAAGTGCGCGGCCATAACGCCACTACTTTGCTTGCAGTAGACAAAAGCCAGCTAACATTATTCTCCTAATATACCTGGTAAAGAGTCATAGCTTTACTGGGCTAATTTTTTTAATAACTCGCAAAGATCAGTTGTTTTTTTACCCATGATTTATCAGGCGGAGATGGAGGCGATTGGCGGCGGAGGCATAGAACTTTGCTCTCCACCTACCGCCTGTAATAAGCCATCACCAGTGTACTTATTGCAAATCCTAAGCCAGATTTAAACGCTTGCTAATGTGACTTCCCCCATGCTCTCATAAACAGCGTTCGTATTCGTTCTGCTAGCGTCGGTGTCTTCATATAAAATTTTTTCGATTAGATCCTCTTATCTATTCACTTGAGTTCGGGGGTAATTGTGGGTCTCGGTTATAGTTACACTTCTAGCTGGCTGATCTTTCTTGTTCAAGAGCTTTTATCCTTTGGTTTATTCCTTCTTTAATACAGCCCTAAGTTGCGTCATCAGCCTCAACGAGTTTTATCTTTTTCTCTTTTTATATGCTTCATCGAGTTCCACCTAGTTTTGCTAAATTGTTTGTTAATTCGCCTCTAATGGTTCTTAAAGCCTGATCAAAGGCCGTTATTTCTCGCATTGGGTCAGCGGTGAGTCGTGTATAGTCCATTTAACGTGTTTCTTCTTCTGAAAAACTGGATTTGCTCTATTACATTAATTAAGTCCACCTGCTGATTGATTTAATTCTTTAAGTTCCATGTTTTGCATTTGGTTACTGTTGGAGTTCTTGCAGTTGTTTTAAGTTTAGCAACTGAATCCCTATCGAATTTTGGGGTCTAGCAATGCAAGGACGATTTGATCATTCACCTGAGTCTTTGTATAATTGTAACTCTTGCTAAAAACTTTGATGGTCTGGTTTAGTTGTAAGCCGAACCAGATTCCTTGATCGCTCTTTACAAACAAAATGACCATCTTCTTAATTCAAAATCATTTGGGTCTATAAATTCGGAGGTTCTTGGCCTAAACTTTTGTAAAATGCCTCCAACACGTACTTTCTGTTAATTCACTAGCCGAATTGAGAAAGCGCTGAGCATGCCGTGTCAAAGGGATCATTCACTCATACGTCTCAGGGTCTAAAACATCATAATCTCTGCATCTTCAATGCCTGCCATTGTTTAAATAATTAATTAATTTTATTTTGTTTATAAAAAAATTCACAAGCACATGCTTCATTCTTTGGACCCGCAATAGAATCCTGAAAGAACCCTTTGGCGTGAGGGAAATAACGGACTATTACTGTTCCAAATAATAGCCATCAACTATTGAGCAGATCAAATCATACGTCAAATTTCTGACTAGGAGCAAATTGACTGATTGTGCCAGGCTTCTGCGCGTCCCTTACTTTCAAAATAGCGCTCGTCTTCACAACAGACCCAAACAGACAGTTGTACAGATCTGGGGCGGGCAATCGGTAAGAAATTTCTATAAAGACTTGAGGTCACGAAATAATTTCTTTACACCAATGGCAGACATAGTTTAACCTATTCTGATCTATGGCTAACTGGAATGAAAGGGCTGACTTTGCGTTTCAAGGATCGAAAATGAAGAAGCACTAAAACATAGAATAGGGCGCCGCAGATGTTTAAAGACGGCAAAACGTATGTGGGCTGTAAATTGTGGCGTTTTGGAAATTCGCTTTTCCATTCCCTTAGATTTTGAGGGTTTGTGAAAAGCGCATGCACCAAAACTTGCAAGAGCAATTAAAGAACAGATTGTCATATGCACTAACTTGAATGATTACAAACGGTTTATCAATCATCAGACACCGAAGCAAAGTACAAGCATTTCTGACATCTCGTTAGAGTTTGACGTTGATTTAGCAACCCTAATTTAGCAAGGCTGATTGAGCAAACAATATCAGTCAAAAGTAGCAAATAGATTACGAAAGATGATTCTCTATACAACATATCCCAAAAGCAGGGCAGACACTATATGGAATTTTAGTTAGGCCGCAGCAAGACGCTTAAAAGGTATTTTATTGACTGTGTGAAGATGAAGAAACCATTCAAAAGAGGAAGTGAAAAGTTTTTTAATCCAAAAATAACGAAAGTCAATGCTCGATTGTGGCAGTCCTAACCAAATCTATGCTACGGGCTTAAACCGTATCATCGATGTTTGACGAAATAAAAAACTGTTTTGGAGGTGGGAGGTTGTAAAATCCAAGCCAACAGTTACCTGTGTCTAAAGATCTACACCTTCACTGTAAGACTTGATGATTATTTAACAACAAAATACGGTTTTATAGGATTGACCTAAGTCAACAGAGAAATCGGTTAACTGGAAGCTGAGGAACTGTGAGAGACGTAATAAACATTCAAATTGTTAATGAAGAAGGAAGCCGATAAACCGCATAATGTACATTGCTTTTAATATATGATGCGCAGCTGAAATATTGAAGCTAACAGATTATAAACTGTATATTCTAAAATTATTTTTTCATTTATAAAAAGCATGTCTGTTCCACGTTTATCCATAAGTAACCTACAGCGCCTGATCGCCAAGAGAAAGATAGCAGGCAATTCTCTGCTGTTATAGAAACCCCCTGACCATAAAAGCCTTCAGAGTAACAAACTTACGCAATGCAACAAAAACTAGAGCAGGACCTCTCAAACTACAGCAAAACCAAACGAAGGTATTCTGTCAGCCTTTAAATACCGTTACATATGTTAATACTGTGGCATCCGACTTATTAGTGCTGCATCGGCAGGAACGAGTGTGGGCTCTTACAACGGGATTAGGTGCACCCGCAGCTTTACCGGCTAGAGGTTTGTCTTTAGCTCTCGTGTGGGTTCATTAGCCGTAAGTCTGCTAGCAAAAAAATTAAAAACTAAACTCCAAAAGCACACAGCTATGGTTCAACTAATAACGGCAAACTTAGTTCGTTTAACTGACAATAAATAAAGCGCAGTTACCTCAAACAGCACGGATGAAGAAATTTAATCGTTTACCAGGCCGCTTTTTGATGACTACAAAAGACAAAAGTTGAATCTTCAAGAAAGGCGAGGCATGTTTTCTCAACACCAACGCCGAGCAATAAAAAAGGCAAGGCTTAAAAAAAGGAAACGAGACATTAAACCTCTGTTCTAAACAGCTCACATTAACAACACCAAAGGTGTTTATACTGTAGTTTATGAGTCCAAGCGCAAAAGACCGATTGATATTGGTTCTGATTATGTATTTTTTTTTTAATGTCAATAAATATTTTGGCTTCGAGAAGAAAAGACAGCAGGCTATACATATATGAAGGACAAGACAAATTGTTTGAAGGAAATGCTCGAGAGAAGCGTTTATATCAATAGCACTGATGATATTGATTTAGAAGTCATTGACCCAACAAACGTAGCAGCAAGTGTTGTTCATGCTCTTTCCAAGTTCGCAAGTAAACTAACATAACCCCCACCATTGCAGAAGTAATGTTAGCTGTTTTAATCGACTATGAAAAATAAATGAAGAAAAATCTATAAGTGCGGGTCCGACTAAACACAGACTATTACTTTCTCCATAATGACTTAACACAGTTGGCAACGAACTGCTTACACAGTTTGACCGCGCGCTGAAGAAGCTAAAATGAGAAGCTCTGGTTGGTCAGAGGGCGAAGTCTTAGAGATTTAAATTAAAAACAGCTAAGTAGGCACCGATTGTAGGCAGGCTTACATTCCGCTACCTCTCGGGATTGGTTTTAAAGAGAGCAGTTTTTAAAACATAAAAAAATTCAGACACAAATGTTTCATGTGTGTGTGTTCTTTGCAAGGCTGGCATCATTGTCCGCGAACAACGCAGAGAGAGTGACTAACTATCGCAATAACCCAAAGTTCTGAACTTCATGGAATATCCTTTCCCTGTAGTGTAACCAAATTGATCAGTTTGAAGAACAAAACAACCAATAACGGTTAATGTAAATACACATGGGATGAGACAAACAAATTTTGGTGCCAATAAAGTTGTCCAAGAACATCCACAATAGCGAAACAGCCGAAACGGTTCATGTGGAACTTACTCCCTCATTTTTCAGCCAGCAGGTCTATTACCGCATTACACATTGATACGAACAATGAGCAGATTATAGCGCATATTCAAAAAACAAACACTAACATACTCAAGAATTCCTGCAGAAAATTTTAACAAGAATTCCATCTGTGCAAAGCCGCGAGTGAACAAATAAAACATTGTAAAAGTCTTTAGATTGTAAGACAAGATCTTAACTACGGCCCCCGACAGGATCAAAAGCTAGTTTTAAAGACTGGAAACGCGGCAAAACAAGTCCATACGTTGTTTTAGCAGACTTTGAATCCACTCTTGTTCCTTATGAAGGGCCAGCACCACAAAAACTTCGAAAAACAGTCTTAATGAGTAATCATCAGATTTGTTCATTTGCCTTCATTATTGTCAGGTCGGATGGCGTTTATTCAGAGCCAGAATTATATAGAGGACCGGATGCTGCAGAAACATTCTTAAAACGCATGCAGCAAGTGCGCAATGACTGTTCTAATAATCTGAATTTATCTGAAATCATGATGACGCCTGAAGACCAACAACAGTATGCCTCAGCCACACATTGTTGGATTTGCGGTTTAGAGCTAACGCCCAAGAGTGTAAACCCCACAGTAAGAGACCATGATCACATTAGTGGAAAGTTCAGAGGAGCAGCACACAGTAAATGCAATCTTCAACTAAAGTTTGAACCAAAGACATGGAAGCTGCCCATCTTCTTTCATAACTTGCGAGGTTACGACTCTCATCTTATATTGCAAGCAGTAACCAACGCCTTCAGGGTAGCATGCATTGCACAGTCATCAGAAAAGTACATGTGTTTCACTTTAAATAACATGTCTTTCTACGACTCTATGCAACACATGATGGGATCATTAGAGTCACTGGCTATGTCCTTAAAGTCCTGCCCAATAACGGAAAAATATTTTGACTCAACTCTTGTTAGAAAGGGTGTTTACCCTTATGAATACATGAACAGTTGGGAAAGGTTTGACGAAGATACACTTCCGCCTAAAGGCGCGTTCTTTTCTAGTCTTAGAGGAAAGGACATCAGCGACTCTGATTACCAGCATGCTCAAGATGCGTGCAGAAGTTAGATTGTAAAACGATGGGAGACTATCATGACTCCTACTTAATGGCCGATGTATGTTTGTTGGCGGACGTCTTTGAAAATTATAGAAAGACCTGCATGAAACATTACAGTTTGGATCCTGCGCATTATATTTCTGCGCCCGGGATGAGCTGGGATGCTTTCTTAAAGTTTACTGGAGTACAGATTGATTTATTGTCAGATTTACCAATGATTCAGATGATTGAAAACGGGTTGCGTGGGGGAATTAGTATGGCGTCGCATCATTACTGTAAAGCAAACAACAAATACTTGGATCATTATGATCCGAGTAAAAAGTCTAACTATCTTATGTATTTAGATGCAAACAATCTGTATGGTTGGGCTATGGCGCAATCACTTCCATTACGTAACTTCAAGATGTACACAGGTACGAATAATATTCAAAAGGCATTAAAGTGGTTGAACAGTTTAACGCCTGATCAGCAGCGTGGTTTCATTCTAGAAGTTGACTTAGAATATCCTCCTGAACTCCATGACCTACATAATGACTACCCATTAGCTGCAGAAAGTCTAAAGATGAATCCAAGAGAGCCGCCTAAACTTGTGCCTAATCTTCGAGGCAAAAAAAATTATGTCTGTCATTACAGACTTCTACAATTTTATTTAAGACATGGTTTAAAGTTGACAGCAGTTCATCGTATAATTGCTTTTGATCAAGAACAGTTCATGAAACCATACATCATGAAGAACACTGATCTTAGAACTAAATCCACAGATGCTTCAGAAAAAGACTTTTCAAGCTGATGAACAACAGCTGTTTTGGAAAGACTATGGAGAATCCGCACAAGCGTAAAGATGTCAGATTAGTCACCAAAGAGAACGAAGCAATTAAGCTGACTTCAAAACCTAATTATCAGGACTTTAGAAGATTTCATGATCAGCTTTTTGGTATAATGATGAAAAAAAAGAAAGTCAAATTAGACAAACCTGTTTTCATTGGGTTTACTGTTTTAGAATTATCAAAGCTTTTGATGTTAGAGTTTCTTTATGACTACTTTAAGCCTCGTATCCTGAGTCCAGAGTACTTTACACAGATACAGATAGTTTTGTTATAGATATTCCTACTGAAGACATCTATAAAGACATGGAAATGGAAGTAGCTAAAGGACATGCGGGATGGTATGATACATCTGATTACCCTAAAGATTCGCCTTTGCATTCATCCGTTAATAAGAAGGTTTTAGGAAAGATGAAGGATGAATTATCTGGAAAGGTGATCAAGGAGTATGTGGGGTTAAGATCGAAAATGTACAGTATTTCGAGCCAGGAGAAAATCATTAAGAAAGCAAGGGAATATCTCGCAGCGTTGTGCAGTCAAACATATCACATGACAACTACAAAGAAGCATTGTTTGGCAATAAGACTTTTCATCATGACAACGTAAAACTGCGATCTAATCTACATGAAATCAACACAACAGTTGTAACAAAGAAGTCATTAGATAGAACAAACACAAAACGGGTGTTTGTTAATCCGGAGTTTTCATATGCAATCGGGCACTGGAGGACCGCATAAACAGGGGGTTTTATATTTTCATCAACTTTTATTATAAGATCAATCATAGCTTCATCCAATTCATTTAAATCTTTTCTCATGTTTGCTTGACGAGTTCGAATTTTTTTTATTATTTCAAGATATTCTTTTTCCCAATTTGGGGGTTTGGATTGTAGGTGATCTGGATGATTTAGCATGCATTGATTAATCCTCGAAAATGTTTCCTTAATAGCATTACACGCATGAAATGATTCCCGTATCATTTTCATGGTCTCTTCCTTTACCATTCTTGTTTCGTTCTGCGCTTCCTTCTGGCCTTCCATTTTAAACCAAAATATGTTTACGTAAATTAATTAAAGCGGAACGGTGCCTGGTGGGATTATCTGCAGTTCTTCCTTCACAAAAGATCTTTGAGGGCTGGCTGTTTTGTTGTGTCAGTTTTTCGTAAATAATACACGGGCGGATTCATCTTTACAATTCTTTTTATTTCATATGGGTCAACACTCCAAACTGGATAGGTTGCCCTGATGCGAGTGTCCCCTTCTGCTTCCCCCGGTAAATAAAGGTGCCTTACTTTCAATCCAAATGGTAATAGTTTGCTGGATAAAGACTCTCCTTCAACAACATTTATTGTTTTTCTTTTGATTGCTTGTACTGGTTTTAACCCTTTAAATTCTTCATTATTCATTGCGCGCAAAACTGAGGGCAGTCTTCTAACCCATTCTGTGTTGCGAGAATTGTCAATCAGCTCTCTGTGATACTGGTAGGAGAAAGTCTTTCAGCTAACTGTTTGTTAAAGTTTTCAACTAAAGCCTGTGATCTGTGAACTCCCGGAATGCCTCTTTTAATGGTAACTCTATGTTTTAACAATAATTGATTCACTTGCCCTTTAAATTCTTTTCCATCATCGACTTGAATCATGCGAGGATAAGTTAGTGGCCCTCGTTGGTATATCAGCTGTATGGCAACAGCAACAGCAGAAGCACTCTTTTGTGTTAATGGTTCTGCATCTTTGTACCTTGAAGCTATGTCAATGACTGTGAGTGCGTACTTAAATCTTTTTCGTCTAATCCTATCAGAGGGTAAATATAGAAGATCCATTTGATGGGTGTCGTTTGGAGTTGTATTAACAAAGTGTGGTCTCTGTATTCGTCTAGGGGCAGGTAAATAAATTTGCCAATTGCTTGTTTAGATAACCATTCCTTTGCTGTTTGTTCACTGACTCCTGCCGCTTGGCTTAGCTTTTTAATTGCTGTGATGCCCTTCCAATATCCTTTGGGCGAATAATAGATTTTGTTCATTTTTTTTCAGCCAATATTATGTGCAACAAAATACACAACGGTCATACCAACGACAATAAACGCGATTTCTTGCATCTTTTGTTTTTCTGATGGTTGATAAAAGTCACTGAATTTTGGTGGGGGCAATGTCTGGACCGGTTTGCCCGTTACTAGATAATATTCTTTTATTGCTTGGTCAACATTTTTAAATGTGTAAGCTGCATGCCCTGTTCTTTCAGGGTGTCATTAATAAAATCTAACTGCTCAAGTCTCTGCTTTTCATAGGCGTCTTGTGCAGCTGCTAGTTGCTCCATAGCTTTGTTATGTCTTTTTCTCTCGCCGTCATCCCGTAGTTTACTAAATGCGAAATTACTTCCGCTAAAGCAAGCACATTAACCACAGCGCCGCCTATCATTATTGCGAGTGAAGCCATTTTTTATAAATGTATTTTTTTCTTACATATTTATATTGTCTGGAATTATTCCTTGCTTAACTAGAAAATCTTTCGTGGCAACCGAAGCTGCAATGATAGCAATCAGCTTTGCTGAATCCTCAAAGTCTAGTTTGCCAAGATCTGCTGGTTTAATTCTTAACAGGCTTTTACCAAGCATTGAGTATCCTACACTTAGTCCTCCAATAACAGCAGAATGGTATACAAGGTTAGCAATAGTTTTTTCGGTGCTCATTTTTTAAAAATAAAATAATTATAATTATTAAAAACATGAACAGTGATGATCTACTACAGCTACAAGGCGGCCTAAACCTTCCTGAACTTATGAATGACCAAGTTGATGACCAAGCTATTATGCCCAAAAAGGAGAGGCTGTATTCTTTGGCAGCATGTGGGAAAACAAAACAGTTCCTCGGAACTGAATTCAGCATTGAACAGATTCAACAGATGTCGCCGCAAGACATTATAAAGTATCATAACAGGTATGAAGCGCAGCTGGGGTCGAGAATGGTAAAAAGTGTGGGGCAAACGGCTCTTAGTTTGTACACTAAACTAGTCAGTAGATTTGCTCCATTGATTCTGAACAAGATCTTACGTATGATTTAACGCAAGATCCAGTTTTAACAAAGACATTAGAGTCTCTAGGGTGTGATTTATATTACAGATTTGGAACATTGTTATCGCCATTAATCATGGGATTAATAACTTTTAATCATATAGTATTTTATTTCCCTTCAAAATGAACGATCTGGAAAATCAGCAGAACCAGAAAACACTGAATCAGGTGGAGAAAGTAACCAAGCCAGAAAATCACCAGAAAACGCTGAATCAGGCGGAGACCATTAAAAATCCTGGGCGTGTTGAAGCAGGAAGAAAATTAGCAGAGTGGAACAGACAAAAAAAATTAATGTTACAGAATATGACTCATCATGAAAACATAACACCGCCAACGCCAGAACAAGTTGATTCAATGCCAGCTATAAAAACTCCATGTGATTCAAGGGCCCCAAAGTCTTCATGGAATATTGAACTTAAAACTGTTGCCATTTTTGGCGCCATTGCTGCTGTTGGGGGCAGTTATTGCGGCTATAAAATATATACGCGATGGCAACAGAAACAAAAGCAACCAAAAAAATCTGAACCACTAATGCAGAAAAAGACACCAGCAACGCCAAAAACCGCCAATAACAAAGCATCTTTTTGATCCATTTCAAATGGAATAATATTTTAAGAACTTAATTTTAAATTTTTTAATAAAAATAGATCATGGCGTATTATAAAATGATGGTGTCAATAAATAAAGACATGGAGTCTATAAAAGACATTTCCATAGACCCGAATTGTAATCAATGCGGTTGCTTCGGATGTAAAACCTTCCTTAAGATCTATGCTGAGAACGCTGAGCAAGACATCCTCAACGATGACGCGTTTTTTGAGGCGTGTGTGTACTATATTTAGACATCTACTATTTAAGATAAAAACATAGCTTGTATTTTTTTGATAATTATAAGATAACTTAATAAGAACTTAGTTGTACTTAAAGGATGACTTAATCAAGAACTTATCAAGAACTTGATCAAAAACTTAATTAAAAACTTAATCAAGAACTTATTAAGAACTTGAAGTAACTTAATTAAGAACTTGGGGTGACTTGGGGGTGGGAGTGTGTGTGTGGTGTACACAGGGGGGTGGGGGGGGTGGGAGGCGTGCGTGCGTGGGGTGGGGGTGGGGGGACGTGCGTGCGTGGGGTAGGGGTGGGTGGACGTGCGTGCGTGGGGTAGGACAAAACACACACACACACACAAACAAACAACAAACACAAACAACAAACACAACATTTGCTGTGCTCCTCTTTTCTCAAACCAGGCTTGCAACTGGCTTTGGCAGAGTTACAGCAGTAATTGCTGTAGCCAGCTTTTATGGCGGCTCTAATCGCCAGTAGTTAGTACATCCGTCATTGTATATTTGGAGCATTTATATGAAGATAGTGCTGGCCACACACTACTCCTCTCCATACTGTAGATGTACTAAGGCCTGCCTAACCCTACCTAGTTTGTTTGCCAAAACATTCAAAAATCGTTATCCAGTTGCATAAGGGCACACTGCGTTTTTAAACAATCAAACAGCCGAACAGTACTATATTTAGAGTCATGTCATACTACAGCGTGGCTCGTGCGCTTTCTAGGTCAAACAGGCGAGCTCGCCTGATTGACCAGTATTGCTTGGGTGCTTTCTAGCCGGATCAATGCTGGCAAAATGCCAGGCCAGCGGTAGTAAAACTGGCTGTGGAAGTGGCTCAATTACTCCTGCCATGCAGGTTCTAAACACGTCATGTGTATCATGCCAGAATGCTTTAAAGTTGGGGTTGGATTGTATGTATTTCAGAATGAGTTTTCGTTTGTTGTATAACTCATTGAAAGAAATCGCGAGTTTGTGAAATTTTGGATAAGAATAGAAACAAAATGACACTTCAATTAGTCTTCTTGCACGAGTTAGATCAACCAGCAAATCTTCTTTCAGATAGACTCCCAGTTTTTTGTTTTTGACTGTTTCAAAATTGTCTTTGCTTTCTGAAGCCAATGCCCTAAAAAAAGAGCTGAGAAAGAGATTTCCTTTCGTCATCTTTCACTGAGTAACAAGCCCGGTGTAAGATGGGGGTCATTTCTTGAACAGTTTCAAAGGTTTTGGTTTCATCAAATGGATCGGAAGGCAGCTCACAAAGCTGTGTTTTCAAATATTTGTCAAGATCTTCAACTGAGAGTTCCGTTTTTGTTGAGGAAACAAAAACAAAATGCTTCCTTTGGCTTTGAAGGAGGAGAACAAGGCTCGCCACTCAATTTCTTTGTCAAAAACTTTGCCATGGCCTCATAATAAACAATGTATTTTTCACAAGATCGGTCTGTTGATCGGAAAGTTTTCCTTGCGAAGATAACAACACTTCATCCATTTCTTGAGTAATATTAGTGTCACTTCCAGCACTGGCAGAAAACATTGAAATATCACTTCCTTGACTCGCCATGTTTTTAACACACACAAGTTCTCTCCGCCCAGCCCGCCTGTCAAATGTAAAATCACAGCACAGTAACCACGACGTGCTTGCCCCGGCAATCAGTGGAAGAATGTGTGGCGTGAGCGGCCGTAAGGCTACGCTTAAATCGCTGATTGGCTGGCTAGAACAGCGCCGCCGCACGGGAATGTTAGAACAGAACGTTCTAGAAGCTGATGTAATGCTAGGCAGGAAGTAAGGGGTGGGGAAGAGGGGTGGAGGAGGTGCGGCAGTATTGATTTTTTGGCCTGTGTGTGAGTGTGTGTGTTTCTCTGTGTGTGCAGGTGTCCGTGTTAGTTTGCGTGGGTGTGTGTGTGTGTGTGTGTGTGTTTGTGTGTGTGTGTGTGTGTGTGTGTGTGTGTGTGTGTGTGTCTGTGTGTGTGTGTGTGTTTGTGTTTGTGTTTCTCTGTGTGTGTGTGTGTGTGTGTGTGTGTGTGTGTGTGTGTGTGTGTGTGCGCCTCTCTGTCTCTCTCTTCTCTGTCTGTCTGTCTGTCTGTCTGTTCTGAGGGCAACTTGACCTTAACGGGCTTTGTCAGGGGTGTCGGTGATTCTCTCTCTCTCTCTTCCGCCACAGGAAAAGGCGGCTTTTAGGCCACTTTCGCCCAAAAACTCGGTGGTAGAGCAAGTGGAGTAGAACAGACATTTATCTGTTCTCTAGCTGTCAATGAAAGCTACCTTTTATCAGCTATGAGGTCAGCCCTGCTCTTGCAAACATTGTGCGCGCGCGCGCGCGCGCGCGCGTGTGTGTGTGTGTGTGTGTGTGTGTGTGTGAGCACGTACGCACGCGCGGGCGTGCATGTGTGTGCGTGTACGCACGCGCGGGCGTGCATGTGTGTGTGTGTGTGCATGTGTGTGTTGTTGAAGTTCTAGTGTGTGTGCCTGCATGCACGCACGTGTGTGTGTGTGTGTGTGTGTGTGTGTGTGTGTGTGTGTGTGTGTGTGTGTGTGTGTGTGTGTGTGTGTGTGCGTGCGTGCGCGCGTGCATTGTTACCACTGTTCCTCTTGTTGAAGTTGATGCGCGTGTGTGTGTCGGGGTGTGTGTGTGTGTGTGTGTGTGTGTGTGTGTGTGTGTGTGTGTGTGTGTGTGTGTGTGTGTGTGCGCGTGCATTCGTGCGTGCGTGCGTGCGTGTGTGTATTCTTGTATGCAAACATGTGTGTGTTCGGCTGTATGTGTATACATCGTAGGTGCGCACACATAGGCCTATCTGTTCGCTAGTGTAAAACGGATCTGGCTATGCTGCGGCGTTGAATGCAATGTGTGTAGTTTTGTCAATTCAATGCTATTTCCCGCCTTTTTGTGTCAGGAGATGAAACTGTGTTTTGAATGTTGTTCATCATTCATTCCTGAATAAATTGTAGAGGTGCGCGCGCGAGCGCGCGCGGGTGTGTGTGTGTGTGTGTGTGTGTGTGCTCGCGTGCGCGCGCACAAATGAGTGAGCACACACGTGTGTGTGTGTGTGTGTGTGTGTGTGTGTTGCTGTGTTTGTGTAGGTGTGAACATACATGAATTTACGCACGCATACAAGCAGATGTATGAGAAAGAGAGGATGGGGTGGGCTTGTGGTTCACCTAAACATTGTGAGCATGCACGATACACGATACACGATATTTTATTTGTCCTCATAGAATACAAGGAACACGTGTTCAGGAGTGGCTGACTGTGATTTCAAGCCAATTTTTAATACTGAGCTTCCATTCAGTGACGAAGACACACAAATCACGCTGAGCGCTGGCCAAACACGCATCTTGTCTATTCAGTCTGTCACGGGAAATCGACTTGCTCGAGTATGTTTTTTTGAGAACACAAGTATATTGGGGTGTATAGAAATGTGTTCTTTACACTTTGTAGTGTCAAAGCTACGAAAACACAGCCCAATAAGATCTTTAGAAATGGCTGTACTGCCGATCGTGGGGAGGACACAGGCAAAGGACGTCTTTGTTAACAGCTCTGCCCCGCGGCTAACGAAAACAGCAGGAAATGAGAAAGGAAGGAAGGAACATTTCATACATGCGAAAGGTTCGTTACTGTGTGAATACCCCCATGTTACTGTTTTTGTACTCCCAGTTCTAAAAGAACAGGGAGTACTTCAGAACGGGAACGAAGAAATGCTGTCTGTGTGTGTGTGTGTGTGTGTGTGTGTGCCTGTCTGTGTGTCTGTCTGTCTGTGTGTCCGTGGTCAAAATGTCTTCCACTCGCTCCAGACAAAACTACTGGGTCGATCTTGCTGAAAATTTGTAGGTATGTTCATTATGAGTCACGGGATGATGCCCGATGTATAGTTTACCGTTACAGCCGTTACTAGCGGCTGTAACGGCCTGTAACGCTTTTTCTTCTTTATGGAATATCTCAGAAAGTACTTGGCCGATCTTTGTGAAAATTAGCAGGTATGTTCATTATGGGTCTCGAATGATGCCCGATGTTTTAGTTTACCCCGTTATAGCCGTTACTAACGGCTGTAACAGCCTGTAACGTTTTTCTTCTTTATAGAATATCTCAAAAAGTACTAGGCCGATCTTTCAGAAAATTGTAGGTATGTTCATTATGGGTCACGAATAATGCTTGATGTTTTAGTTTACCGTTATAGCCGTTACTAACGGCTGTAACGGCCTGTAACGTTTTTCTTCTTTATAGAATATCTCAGAAAGCACTTGGCCGATCTTTCTGAAAATTTGTAGGTATGTTCATTATGGGTCACAAATAATGTCCGATGTTTTACTTTACCGTTATACTGTTACTAACGGCTGTAACGGCCTGTAACGGTTTTTCTTCTTCATGGAATATCTCAGAAAGTACTTGGCCGATCTTTGTGAACATTAGCAGGTATGTTCATTATGGGTCACGAATAATGCCGATGTTTTAGTTTACCGTTATAGCCGTTACTAACGGCTGTAACGGCCTGTAACGGTTGTTTTTCTTCATGGGATATCTCAGAAAGTACTTGGTCGATCTTTGTGAAAATTAGCAGGTATGTTCATTATGGATCAAGGATGATGCCTGATGTTTTAGTTTACCGTTATAGCATTACAGAGAACTATAAAATGCCAATCCTAGCTTAACCGCCCTCAACCAGTTTCGGGCGGTTAAGCTAGGAATTGGCATTTTATAGTTCTCTCCTAGTAAACCCTACAAACAAACATACTGTGTAGGATTATCCGTTTTCAATACTAATTTACTAAACTTTCAGATTTTAGTTTTTGCTTAATCCTGTATTTTTCCTGATCATTTTCAATATCATCATTTTCGCGCATACATTCATCAAATGCGTCTCTGTCTTTCATGTGAAATAAAACTACAGTCTTTAACTGTTCTCTAAAGTATTTTAAAATCCCCACACTTATCCTAGCATGACAAATTTTATAAAACGAAGTAGACAAACAGACTACAGACAGACAGACAGACAAACACTAGGTAGGTAGGTAAGGCCGGCTGGATCAGAATACTGCAGAGGCCCGTCATTAGGTCGACACCTGATTACTTAATTTGTGGTGTTGGGTCTTATGACTTGGCAAGGCCCAATACCGCGTGACCGGACATGACGATCTAGGCCCAACGCCCCCCAACCAGCGCCTCTCAGTTTAGCCACGGCTTTCAATGCAGACGGATGTGTTTTGTTCACAGAGGAACAGCTTCTTGCTATAGATGATCATGTGTTTTATTACAACTGTATGGCGGAGTATCTAAACAAAAGAAAATCAGGCGGGCCCAGTTCTTTACCTCCTAAGCCAAAGAGAAGTATTGCTTTTTTAGAAGGCGAGGAGAAAGAAAAACGAGAACCTACTATTGATGAACTACACAAGCACCTTGAAAGCTTGTTGATTTAAGACAGAGATTTAGCTGATATATTTGACAGAGATGTTGATAACTTTGATAAGCTTTTGCATTTTGAAGGCAATGATTCTATTTCTAAAAATGGCGCTGTTTTATTAAAAAAGCTCCAAATGTTCAGTGACAGGTTTACTACCTGGCAATCAAGAGCCGCCAAAAAAACACTTAACTCCGCCAATGCTGGTCCTAAGCCCGGATGAAAAAGAGGAGAGTTAAACTCTTTGTGAAACTCTTTGTGAAATAGGCGAGAGGCGTGTGCTGCGGCGAAACTAACCTTGCTGACTGTTACTATAAATGGCCTTTTCGCGCGTAGTTTCCAAGCCAGTGTTGTTACGGGTTAAATTTTATAGTGGGTGTAGCACTGTTCTCTAATTACCAAGTCACAGCGCCGAAGCACAGCCTAAAAATAGAACCGTTCACGCGCGTGAACGGTAGCCTACCTGCTAGTCACTTCCACAGCGGTAGTTTTACTAGCCTGGCTGCCAGAAAGCGCCCAACAAAACTGGGCCAATTGGCAGAAGCTGCCGATTGACCTACAAAGCCCCCTCTACCCCACCTGCTGGAGCTGTGCCAACACTCCCTTCACCTCTAAAGGCTGTCTCAGACGGCGCTGAGAGAACTTTGAAGAGATCTTGTGATTATTGATTCAGGACTCTGATAAGTGATTTTAGCGGCTGTCTCGAATTTACGTCGCTCAAAGTGCGAACCACAAAAAGCCTGTTCACATTCCCCTGCAAGCACCTCCCTATCTATTGTGTGTGTGGGTGAATGAGAGGGAGAGAGGTGGAGACAGACAGACAGACAGACAAAGAAGTAAAAAGACAGACAGACAGACAGACAGAGATGTGGGAGTGAATGAGGGAGGAGAGAAACTGTTTTAATTTTTTTATTCACTTGACATTTTAACACCTCTTACCTTTACCCACCTCAAGTCATCCTTAAGTTCTTAATCAAGTAACTTCTAAGTTCCTACTCAATTAACTTCTAAGTTCTTACTCAAGTCATCCTCAAGTTCTTAATCAAGTAACTTCTAAGTTCCTACTCAAGTCACTTCTAAGTTCCTACTCAAGTCATCCCAAGTTACCCCAAGTTCTTACTCAAGTCATCCCCAAGTAACTTCTAAGTTCTTAACTTAAGTTATCCTAAGTTCTTATTCAAGTTAACTTATAATTATTTATTAAGTTCTTAAAGTATTATTGCATCTGAAATGGATCAAAATGCTCTTTTGTTGTTGGTGGTTCTGGCATGCTTTTGTGTTCGGCTTCTGTATTTAGTGGTTGAGATTTTTTTGACTGCTTCGGTTTTTGCTGTCGTTGTTTATATATTTTATAACCGTAATAACCACCCCAGCAGCAATGCCGCCAAAAAATGACAATTGCTTTAAGAAAATTCCATGAAGACTTTGGCGGTGTAGGCAACCCTATTGTTGTTGTAGGTCTTGAATCATCTTGTTCTGGTGTTTTTATAGCTGGCGTTGAAACAACTGGCTGCGGCTCTAGCACTTTTTCATTATGGGCTATAATCTGTGATTGTAACTGTAATTTTCTTTGTTTGTTCCACTCTGCTACTCTTTTTCCTGCTGCAACGCGCCAGGATGAGGAGGCTTTTTACTGGTCACTTTCTCCACCTGATTCAATGTTTTCTGATTCTGCTGATTTTCTGGCTCGGTCATTTTTTAGGGAAACAAAATCTATATGATTAAAAGTAATTAATCCCATGATTAGCGGCGACAATAATGTTCCAAATCTGTAATACAGATCACATCCTAGAGACTCTAATGACTTTGTTAAAACTGGATCCTGCGTTAAATCATACATAAAGTCTTGTTCAGAATCAATAGGCGCAAATTTACTTACTAGTTTAGTGTACAAACTAAGAACCGTTTGCCCTACACTTTTTACCATTCTTGATCCTAGTTGCGCTTCATACCTGTTATGATACTTTACAATGTCTTGTGGCGACATTTGTTGAATTTGTTCTATGCTGAATTCATTTCCGAGGAACTGTTTTGTTTTCCCACATGCTGCCAAAGAATACAGCCTTTCTTTTTTGGCATAATAGCTTGGTCATCAACTTGATCATTTGTAATCATAAGTTCAGGAAGGTTTAGGCTGCCCTGTAGCTGTAGTAGATCATCGCTGTTCATGTTTTTTATTAATTATAATTATTTTATTTTTAAAAATGAGCACCGAAAAAACTGTTGCCAACCTTGTATACCATTCTGCTGTTATTGGAGGCCTAAGTGTAGGATACACAATGCTTGGTAAAAGCCTGTTAAAAATAAAACCAGCAGATCTTGGCAAGCTAGGCTTTGAAGACTCAGCAAAGCTAATCGCTATTATTGCAGCTTCATTTGCTACGAAAGATTTTCTAGTTAAGCAAGGAATAATTCCAGACAGTATCAATATGTAAAATAAAAAAATACATTTATAAAATGGCTTCACTCGTAATGATGATAGGCGGCGCAGTAGTGAATGCGCTTGCTTTTAGCGGAAGTAATTACGCATTTAGTAAACTGCGGGATGACGGCGAGAGAAAAGACATAACAAAGCTATGGAGCAACTAGCAGCTGCACAAGATTACTATGAAAAGCAGAGAATTGAGCAGTTAGATTTTATTAACAATAAACTGAAAAAACAGGGACATGCGGCTTACACATTTAAAGACGTTGATCAAGCAATAAAAGAATATTATCTTGTAACAGGCGAGCCAATCGAGACATTGCCCCCACCAAAATTCAGCGACTTTTATCATCCATCAGAAAAACAAAAGATGCAAGAAATCGTGTTTATCGTCTTTGGTATGACCGTTGTGTATTTTGTTGCGCATAATATTGGTTGAATAAAAAATGAACAAAATCTATTATTTGCCTAAAGGATATTGGAAGGGAATCACGGCAATAAAAAAGCTAAGCCAAGCAGCGGGAGTCAGTGAACAAACAGCAAAGGAATGGTTATCTAAACAAGCGATTTGGCAAATTATTTACCAGTGCCTAAACAAATACAAAGACCACACTTTGTGAACACAACGCCAAACGACACCCATCAAATGGATCTTCTATATTTACCCCATGATACGAAATTTGACGAAAAAGATTTAAGTACGCGCTTACAGTCATTGACATAGCTTCAAGATACAAAGATGCGGAGCCATTAACACAAAAGAGTGCTTCTGCTGTTGCTGTTGCTATACAACTAATATATCAACGAGGCCCGTTAACTTATCCTCGCATGATTCAAGTCGATGATGGAAAAGAATTTAAAGGTCAAGTGAATCAATTATTGTTAAACATAGAGTTACCATTAAAAGAGGCATTCCAGGAGTTCACAGATCACAGGCTTTGGTTGAAAACTTTAACAAACAGTTATCTGAAAGGCTTTTCTCCTACCAGTATCACAGAGAGCTTATTGACAATTCTCGCAACACAGAATGGGTTAGAAGACTGCCCTCAGTTTTGCGCGCAATGAATAATGAAGAATTAAAGGGCTAAAACCAGTACAAGCAATCAAAAAACAAACAATAAATGCTGTTGAAGACTCCAGTACAACCAGCAAACTATTACCGTTTGGTTTAAAAGTAAGGTACCTTTATTTACCGGGGGAAGCAGAAGGGGACACTCGCATCAGGGCAACTGATCCAGTTTGGAGTGTTGATCCATATGAAATAAAAAGAATTGTAAAGATGAATCCGCCCATGTATTATTTACGAGAAACTGACACAACAAAACAACCAGCTCCTCAAAGATCTTTTGTGAAGGAAGAACTGCAGATAATCCCACCAGACACAGTTCCAGTTGCTTAATTAAATTTTTTAATTTACATAAAATGGAAGCCCAGAAGGAAGCACAGAACGAAACAAGAATGATAAAGGAAGAGACCTTGGAATTGATACGGGAATCATATGATACGAATTCTATTATTAAGGAAGCATTTATGAGGATTCATCGGTACATGGCAATGCATCCAGATCACCTACAACCCAAATTCCAAATTTTGATCATCAGATATGGGGAAAAGAATATCTTGAACCAACCAGAGCCTCTCATTTTGGCTTCTTCAGCGGCTTCATCAAACTGTGTAAGCAGTTGGTCTGCCCAACCAGGGGTTAAGTCATTATGAGAAAGAATAGTCTGTTGTTTAGTCGAGACCCAGACTTCTAGGTTTTCTTCATTTATTGTTATATAGTCGATTAAAACAGCTAAAATTACTTTTAACTGGCGGGTCTATTGTTAGTTTACCTGGAACTTGAGAAATAGCATGAACAACACTTGCCTGTACGTTTGTTGGATCAATGACTTCTAGATTAATATCATTTAAAGCTTTTGACAAACGCTCTCCCTTAAGCATTCCTTCAAACAATTCGTCTGGTCCTTCATATATCTTATCCATCTTAAGTTGTCTTTTTCATTTGAAACTTTTTTTAAATTAAAAAAAAAATACAACAAACATCGACCCCCGGGGTCGTCCCCAAAGTCGTCTTAATCAGAATCAATATCAACGGTCTTTGTGCTTGGACTCCTAAACTAAAGTATAAACGCCCTTTGATGTTGTTAATGTGAGCTGTTTAGAACAGAGTTTAATGTCTCGTTTACTTTTTTAAACTTTCCCTTTTTTTTATCTGCTCGGTGTCTGGCTGTTGAGAAAAATTTGCCCTTGCCTTTTTTTGAAGATCAAACTTTTGTCTTTATAGTCATCAAAATCGACCTGTAAACGACTAAATTCTTCATCCTGATGTTTGAGTCAACTAGCGCTTTATTTATTATCAGTTTGAACGAACTAAGTTTAGCTGTTATTAGTTGAACCATAGCTGGTGCTTTTGGAGTTTAGTTTTTTAATTTTTTGCACAGCACTTACAGCTAATGAACACGAGGCCAAGAGCTAAAGACAAACCGCCTAGAGGTAAAGCTGCGGGTGCACTACGCCGTTGCTAAGAGACCTACGCTTGTTCCTGCTAAATAGGCACTAATAGTCGATGCTCCAGAATTAACATAGTAACAGCATTAAAGGCAGCAGAATACCTCGTTTGGTTTGCTGTATTTTGAAAGGTCTTGCCTAGTTTTGTTGCATTTGCGTAATGTTTGTTAATCTAAAGGTTTTTATGTGGGGGGTTTCTATAGCAGCAAAGCTTCCTACTATCCCTTCTCTCGGCGACATCCGGTGCTGTAGGCACATTTGGATAAACCTGAACAGACATGCTTTTTTTAAAAATAAAAAAATAATTTAGAATCGTATATCTTTTAATCTGTTATCTTGAATATCCGCTGCGAAATCATATATTAAAAACAAATGTGCATTAAGTGGTTTATCACTCTCTTTTTTTTTATCTTTTTTGAATGTTTATTACGTCTTTAACCGTCTGCCACTTCCAGCAACTGATTATCCTCGTCAACCTTAGGTCAATCCAAAGGCCGTTTTTCCCGTTGTTAAATAATCATCGAGTCTAACATTGTGAAGGGGGTAGACTTTAGACACAAGGTCTACTGTTGGACTTCTACACCTCCACCCCCAAACAATTTTCTTATTCGCCAAAATGGCTGATAAGGTCAAAGCCCGCTAGCGTAGATTTGGTTAGGACTACCCTCAATCGAAAAATGTACTTTCGTTATTTTAGGATTAATAAACTTTTCATTTCCCTTTCTTTGAATGGTTCTTCATCTCACACAGCAATAAAATACCTTTAAGCATCTTGCTGCGACACTAAAACTAAAATTCCATATAGCGTCGGCCTTGCTTCTGGATATTTTGTATGATGAATCACTCTTTCGTAATAAAATGCTAATTTTGACTGATTTTGTTGCTCAATCAGCCTTTGCTAAATTAGGGTTGCAACAACGTCAAACTCTAGCGAGATGTCAGAAATGCTGTACTTTGCTTCGGTGTCTGTAGATATAATAACAATTTGTAGTCATTAAAAGTTAGTTCATATGACAATCTGTTTTTTAAAACGCTCCTTGAAAGTATGGCGCATGCGCTTAACAACTCAAAATCTAAGGGAATGGAAAAGCGATACCATAACGCATAACTTACAGCTGCATACTTTTTTTTGTGTCTTTATCAACTGTAGCGCCTATTCTGTGTTTTAGTCCATCATCATTTTCAATTCCTTGAAACGCCAAAATCAGCCCTTTTATTCGCGGTTAGCCATAGATCAGAATAGATTAAAAAAATGTCTGCATTGTTAAAGAAAATATTTCTTGCCCCTCAAGTTTATAGAAATTTTCTTAAAAGATTGCCCGTCCCAGATTCTGGACAACTGTCCTTTTGGGTTGTTTCTGATTCGAGTTCTATTTTGAAAGTAAGTTGCGCAAAAGCCTGGCACAATCACTTCAAACTGCTCCTAGGTCCCGGAAATTTGACAGTAAGAATTTGATCTGCATCAATAGTAGATGGATTATTTGGAACAGTAATATTCCGTTTTTTTCCCTTTACGCCAAGGGGCTCTTTCAGTCTTCTATGCGGGGGCAAGAATTGAACTAAAATGCTTTTGACATTTTTTTTAAAAAAAAAATAAAAAGTTAATTAAATTTTAAAAAACATGGCAGGGAATGAAGTTGAAGAAGATTATGATGTTCCTGATCCTGGAGACGACATGAGTGAAACGATCCCTTTGATACAGCATTGTTCAGCGCTCTCAAACGCGGAGTGGAATAACAGAAAGTTTAGTTAGATCATTGTACCAAATTTAGGCCTTGAACCTCCCGAAGTTTTAGACCCTAATGATTTTTTAACGAGATGATGAAAGGCCATTTGTTTGTAAGAAACGACCAAGGACCACGTGTTCAGCTTACAACTAAACGAGATCCATTAAAGTTTTAGCCCTTGAGTACAATTAGAGGCAGACCAGTGTGGCGTAAAAAAATCGCCTGGCCTTACTAAACCAAAATTAGATAGGGAGGCTGTTTTTTAAAAATTCAAAACACACTACAAGAACTCCCAACAGATAACCAAATACAAAACATGGAACTTCAAGATTTAAGTCAAACAGCAGATGAAATAATAGAAGCAGAAACCAGTTTTTCACAAGAAACAACATTAAAAACTATACACGACCCCCCGATACCCACGCGAGAATTAGAGGCCCTTGATCGTGCTTTGAGAACCATCAGAGGCGAATTATTAAACAATTTAGCAAAACTGAGTGCAACTAGAAAAGGATATAAAAAGAGAAAAAGAAAAAATCGTTGAGGCTGATGACGCCAACTTAGGCCTGGTGTTAAAGAAAAGAAAAACCCAAAGACTAAAAGATCTTGAAGAACTGAGATTACTAAGAATAGAAGCGGCGTCTACTAACCGAGAACAATTACGAACTCAAGTGAGCAGAATAAGAGAAACTATCCAAAGAATTTTATATGAAGACACAACGCTAGCAGAAAGAATACGAAAAACTGTTTAGAGAGCAAGGAGTCACATTAGCAAGCGTTATAACGGCCTTAGGATTTGCAATAAGTACACTGGTGATGGCTATTAAAAGGCGGGGGTGGTCAAATCCCAGTACCTCCGCCGCCATCCCCCTCCCCTCAGACAAATCCCTGGGTAAAAAACACTTGATCATCTTGCGGGTTTATTAAAAAAATTTGCCAGTAAAGCCAGGACGCTTTACCAGGTATATTAGGGGTGTTGTTAGCTGCTTTTGTCCCACTGCAGGCAAAGTAGTTGGCTTTATGGCCGGCACTTATGGACATTAGTTCTCTTTAAAAGTTGGGTTAATTTTTAGTAAGATAAAGACAGAGTAATCCTAGGCCAGTTAATACAACAACAAGTGCGTCTTTTCATATTCATGGTCATTATTTTTTGGACTTCGTGGACTTCGTGTACTTCGTGGTCTTCAACGGCCTTCGGCTTTGGGCCTTGGGAATTGGATGACTTATTCTTGGGGGTCAACTTGTTTGTTTACTGCTTGCAATATTACTGGATCAGAATTTATTTCGTTTTTTCCGACTTTCTGGTCATTGCCTGCCACAAGGATTTCATTATTGTAGTTTTATTATTGTTCCTATCTGGAGCCTGAGGTCAGAAGCAGCATGTATAACCAGTGCCAACAGCAAAGTCTACTTTCGATCTTGCGAATTGTAAAACATTTTGGTACCTTTTAATACTTGAAGGCAAATCAACTGTTGAATATAATGGCGTCCTCTAAATTTGCTAGGTATTGTTTTTGGCGTCAAAGCCAGTAGAAGGATCAGTTATGCTCGATCTCGTTTGTGCTTGCGACCCTAGCAAACACCAAACGTAAGTACGAACAGAGTCGTTATTCGTTCTATTCCGCTTTAGTTAGGCCCTTAGAAGCGTCTAAGATAAATGTTGTCCATGCTGTTTTATGCTCTTGCTCTATGGACCCTAGGTGAACAGCTGTGCCTGAAGAGAAAGATGTGTAAGGAGGATTCCAGTCATAGTTATACTTTCTGTGCACGCCCAAAGATAAGGGTGCCTAGACCATGATTAAGATCCAACTTTTGTCTAAAGTCTGTCTTGGCCTTAATATTGAATTCGTTACAAATCCTTTCAAAAGCCTTCATGTCTATTCTGTGCTGAATGGATTAAACGGTTTGTCATTAGGTAATGGCGCTTGCAGTTCAGTCAAAATACGTCTGAAGGTGTAAATAAAAATGAAATCTATACACTGACCTCACCAAAGGATCAGGATGATTTAAGTGATCAGCATACGACACTCCACATCCAGTTGATGCACAAAACACAGCAAAGTTTAACTGGTTCTGATAAAGCTGCATCGGATGACTGAACCACACTTCGCAATGTAGTCTTTTTTAATAGGGGGGTTAAGATATCTGTTTAATGGCGTACTCACCTTTACTTGAAAGGTGTCAGACTGAGTCGCAGAAATGTCAAGAGTATCAGTGTTATATTTTAAGATTGTAGTGTGGCCCAACAGAATATTTTGCATCAGTATATTTAAATGCGCTCATTTTTATTTCGTTTTTAAAAAATGTTTGTAACAATAACAACTCAAGACTGTCCTTCGTTTTTAGAACATGCTATTGATAACAATTGCGGAACCCAAAGGTTGCACTTCATGAAATATTTTACAAAGTCGTATGGTTTAATATATAAGCGAATCAAGAAGAATAATAAGATTCTAAAAATTAACAAATCAGGAATCAAAGTTAGCCAGTTAACAATACCTGATGGTTATTACGGGTTTTGCTCACTAAAAGAAGCAATGAGTAACTTCGACATTACTCTCAAACTTAACAATGCAAATCTAAAATCAATGTTAACATTCAAGCCTGAAGAAGTAGCTTACTATTTTGATAGAGAGCTAGCTAAAATGTTAGGCTTTACAACTGACAATCTTCCCACTCATAGTTTTAGTGTTTCGCCAGATAAAACTACGTTTGAGGGGGAAAGTCCGCTCGATCTTGCATTACATTCATTACTCTATGTTCATTTGGACGAGCTGAGCACTGATGAAAACTTATATGATGGAAGGCCCTCAACTGTTTTAAGAGCTCTTCCATCAGGGAAAGCTGCATATTGCGATTATGAAATTATACAATTCCCTAATTTACAGTTTAAAAGATTAGTTTGTGGGAGGGTTGGATCATTTAAAAGAAAAATTGCAGACAAAACAGGGAAAGTCGTGAAATGTGATAACCTGCACATTGTTTTAGAAATAAAATAATTAGTTGTTCTAAAAAATAATGTCGTGGGGGCCAGAAGAACCAGGAGTTACATTAGCACCTGTAAGGTGTATAACCTTAGAATTAAAAGACCTTGCAGACGTTGCGGACTTTGAACAGAACGGTGAGATAGGCGCTTTGTATGGTTTTGAGTACACTAAAGATGGTGATTATAAACGCAAAGAGGTTGGTGACAGCAAAAGGTTTCCTAAACTAGAACAACTACGCAATGTAGAAGCAAATAATGCTGGCCAGTATGAATATAAAATAGTTCGAAAACCTGACAGCAAATGGCACTTAGAACCATATTTAGAATGGGAAATAAAATTTGAATTCATAAGCCCATTTACATTTTTTAGCCGTCAAAAAAGTTTCAGAAAAGCATTCAACTCTGGCCCTTTACATGTAAATCTTATACCAGAGGACAATAGTCGGAAAGAGATTGAAATAACGCCGTATGGGAAAAAACAGTACATCCTCCACAGAAGAGAAACGGTTTTAAAGGAAGCTTCTACAAAATTACAGTTCTTTCCACATAGAAAATTAGGAGACACGTTCACAATGATATTTGAAATTTCTGTCTTTAAAGATGTGGAGAGGGATGGGGTTGTGGGCGTTAGTGACGTCCTTATAAAAGGAATTAATATTAGCTGGCAAAACTTAGACGTTCAACGTCTTAAAGTTACCATCGTCGTTCTTCACAATGGTGAGGATATTAAGGTCATAACAACAAGCAACAAAATCAATGTTGACTTAAATAGAAACAATCTTACAGAACTGAATTGGATTAATCTTACACATTTAGGCCTCATAGGGTTTTTATTATACTGAACAAGTTTTGACGGAGAGTATGATAAAAATAATAACTGGATTAGATTAAATTATGTTATAAAACTATGGAGCAGACAACTTTGGTGTCAATGCCAATGTTAAACTTTATGATAAAAACCCCTCATTGTTCACTAATTTGTGGACAGACTGGTTGTGGAAAAAACAATATTTATCCTCGACCTATTACAAACAGTTTATCGTTATAATTTTGATCATATAGTAATTTTCTGTCCAACACTTAAATGGAACAAAGCATATCATGATAGAAGGTTTATATGGATGGATGATAACATATATTTGATTGGTCCCAGCAATAAGCTGAGTGAGTGTTTAGAACACTTTTATAGACTGTTTGAAGGAACGCAGACACTATTCATTATAGATGACTGTTCGGCAGAAAGAGACATAGTTAAAAAGAGAAACACTTTATCAAAACTGGCTTTCAGTGGAAGACATGCTGGGATAAGTGTGTGGATTTTATGTCAAAAATATAACTCAGTTTTAAAAGACTTTAGAGAACAGTTAAAGACTGTAGTTTTATTTCACATGAAAGACAGAGACGCATTTGATGACTGTATGCGCGAAAATGATGTTATTGAAAATGATCAGGAAAAACACAGGATTAAGCAAAAACTAAAATCTGAAAAGTTTAGTAAATTAGTATTGAAAACAGACAATCCTACACAGTATGCATGTTTGTAGGGTTTACTAGGAGAGAACTATAAAATGCCAATTCCTAGCTTAACCGCCCGAAACTGGTTGAGGGCGGTTAAGCTAGGATTGGCATTTTATAGTTCTCTATTACTAACGGCTGTAACGGCCTGTAACGTTTTTGTTTTTTTTTCCTTTATGGAATATCCCAGAAAGTACTTGGCCCATCTTTGTGAACATTAGCAGGTATGTTCACTATGGGTTACAGATGATGCCCGATGTTTTAGTTTACCGTTACAGCCGTTACTAACGGCTGTAACGGCCTGCAACGCTTTTCTTCTTTATGGAATATCTCACAAAGTACTTGGCCGATCTTTGTGAAAATTAGCAGGTATCTTCATAATGGGTTACGGATGATGCCGGATGTTTTAATTTCCCGTTTATAGCCGTTACTAACGGCTGTAACGGCCTGTAACGGTTTTTCTTCTTTATGGAATATCTCAGAAAGTACGTGGCCGATATTTATGAAAATTTGCAGATATGTTCATTATGGGTCACGGATGATGCCCGATGTTTAAGTTTACCGTTAGAGCCGTTACTAACGGCCCATAATGGTTTTCTTCTTTTTTGGAAAATCTCAGAAAGTTCTTGACCGATCTTAATGGAAAATTTGTAAGTATGTTCATTTTAGGTCACAGACGATAGCCGATGTTTACCAGAATAGCCATTACTAACGGTTACACCAGCTCAAGACGGTTTTTTCCTCTTTATGGAATATCTCACGCGTATTCAGGATAAACTGGGAGTACGTTTATTACTTTGCATCTTGTTGTCATTTGTGTCACGCCAAGAACAGTCACATTCATCATGTGTATCACAGTGCTCCAACTAAATCAATCACTGCAGTCTGCTCCAAGATCGAAACTTTCATCTGTTACATCAGAGACCGTACAGCAAAGGGACTAACAAGAGCCAGATGGGCCGCGCGAAGTACTGCTCGCGAGCAGACGGCCGAACTTGGGCGTAAAGAACTTCCGGTGGCAGCTTCTAGCGAGTAAACAATGTGTGGAACACGCGTGTCGGACGGTGTCAATCTCGTTTTTCGCATGAACACTCCAATTTCTTGTACCAAAACCACATCGCATCTAATATGGGGGGTGCAAACTGTGCCATTGTTGGCTGTCCCGCCCAGAAATCTAAACACAAAGGGCTTACATTTCACAAATTACCGGCGAAAGGTACGAACGATGAGTGGAGAATGCAGCTGATCAACAGTATCAACAGACAAGATAAATCGTTCAACCCCGACAGGGCAACAATTTGCTCCCGTCATTTCAAGGATTCTTGCTTCAAAAACTGGTAAGTCTGAGCATAGACTCTATATCGTTCAGTTAATAGCAGTATTTCATCGAATAGGTTTCTGTAATGACAATTAAGTTCGGGCATCCAAAATTCAGTGATGTCCAAGTGTTGGTTGTTTTACAAGGGCCGCTCATTGAAGTAAACAGTTTCCATTCTGTGTGTGTGTGTGTGTGTGTGTGTGTGTGTGTGTGTGTGTGAGAGAGAGAGAGAAGAGATGAGGGAGAGAGAGAGGAGAGGAGAGAGAGAGAGAAAAGAGAGAGAGAGAGGAGAGAGAGAGAGAGGAGTGGAGAGAGAGAGAGTAGAGAGAGAGAGAGGAGAGAGGGGAGGTATGTTTATGTGTGTGTGTCAGTGCATGTTTATGTGTGTGCGTGGTAATTTCTGAAGTCACGGTAAAGGCAGAACACATCGTCTTTTTTGTTATACACACAAATAGTAATTGATGTACATGTACTCTTGAACTTGCATGATGTAGTCAAGCCATACGTCACAGGTTTCATCAGTAGACTACAAAGCCTTTTAGACCTCTCTCTCGATCTCTCTCTCTCTCACACACACACACCACACACACACACCACACACACACACACACACACACACATATATATAATATATATATATTATTATTATATATATATATATAGATGAATATAACCAAAGAGCCTAAAATGATTTTAAAAGTGCTCGACCCTTGGGGAGCAACATTTGTCAATGATGTTAAAAAGGAAGGTTAAAACTCAAGGTTTAAAACTCGACAAATTTGTTTCTAGCGGCGTTGCGCTGTCATCAGGATGGTCTCTGTTTGCCCACCGCCGATGTTATATAGCGTGTGGGCTCACGTTTGCGGTTGTTTGCACGTGCGGGTTGGCTGCACGTGTTTTTTGGGGCAGAGAACAGGGAAAGGGGCATTCTGGGCCACTTCCGCCCTCACTCAGTTCGGGCGAAAGAAACCCCGAATGCCCCTTTCCCTGTTCTCTGACAGTAAACTTCAATAACCAAAAAATAACGATTTCTAAAACAAAATAGGTGGGGTTGCCGTTTTATTACTAATTTACAATTTTTTAAAAAAAAAAAAATAAAAAAACCTCTTCGCATCTAGCCACATTACTGACCCCAGGGGTCTAACTTGGGGACCCTATGGCCCCTAGGGCCCCAACCAGTCCGAGGATAAACGAAAAGTGGCTAGATGCAAATTTTTGGGAATATCTTCTAATAGTTATTTTACACTTGGTTCCCTTCTTTCAGTTTGTTAATTGGGGCAATTCTCCCCCCCCCTTTTTCAGTGGCCCCTTTCCCAGGACACAACATTTTGGTTTGCGGGGTTTATAGCCACGCCAGTGAACCCCGACATCCATTGTGGTTTGCGGGCGTTTATAGCCGCCGTGACCAGACGAAACCGAAAATGGGGAAAAAGGGTCACTATAGGGGAGAAGAGGGCCAATTTTGACTTTTTCTAACCCCCACAAACAAGCACAAAAACCACCCCAGGCATATTCCCAACTTTACATTTTGGGTTAAAATATAACGCAAACTGAAAGTTTTAAATTTTTGGTGTTTTTTTGCATAATTGGGGGGTTATTAAAATTGTTTTTTAATTTAAGCAGAAAAGTTTTTAAAAAAGGTTTAAAAAAAACAACTTGCTTTAAATACTTTTTTTTAGCTACTTTGTACAATATTTAATTTAAAAAATTTTTGCAAATTAAACACAAAAAAAACAACTTTTAATAATCAATTTTTCTCTCACTGACTATAAAATAGAAATTTCCTTTTTTGGGGGAGGTAATTTAATTTTTTTTTGCATACTTTAAAAAGATAAATTCTTTCAAAAAAAAATTTTAAAAAAAAAAAATAAAAAATAAAAAAAAATAAAAAAAAAAAAAAAAAAAAAAATTTTAAAAAAAAATTTAAAAAAAAAAAAAAAAAAAATTTAAAAAAAAAAAAAAAAAAAAAATTAAAAAAAAAAAAAAAAAAAAATTTAAAAAAAAAAATTTTTTTTTAAAAAAATAATTTTTTTTTAAAGTCACCTTTAAAGGGATAAGCAAAAAAAATCAATTTTTTATTTAAGTTTTTTACCCCAA
>CM031609.1:36341908-36418994 GCA_018398815.1 Conus ventricosus | reverse complement strand
TTGTGGGGTTTTGTCAGGGAGAGCTTTAAACTGACCCAGATTGAAGGAAAGTGTGCAAATGTGAAGACCGCAAAAACGCGTCCGGAAATGCTCCCGTAAGTGTTTGCTTTGGGCCCCCCGGTTTTGTGGAAAAATATTTTAAGAGAAAACCCCTGACTTTGGGGCTGCACTTTTTTGCTGTTTTATCATGTAAATCACCTTAAGCTTCGTGTGGGGGCCTTTTGCTTAACGGGGGGCTTTGTCTTAAGGGACACAGAGCTTTTTTACGTGTCATGTTTTTTTGTTGTTGACAGAGTGTTCGATAGTGGCATAAACTCGATGAAAAAAAAACGACACGAATTTGCAAAATTTAAAACCAAAATTAGCTTAAAATCACTAAAATTAAGCGGGTGAATGAGAAAGAAAGGCTTTTTTTCCACTAACCATGATAATAGTACAGCTAGTCCTCTTTTCTCTCTGTTTTGCTTTTTTTGAAGAGTTATCGAAATAAAAAAAAGACTGTTCCAAAACACCAGCAGTTCATTTCTTTTTGTCACGGTAAAACCAAGAAATTCAAGCTGAAAGAACCTCTCAGAGTCTGAGATTTCGAGGAAACCAAACTGATTTTCAGAGGCAGGAGAAACAACCCGGGAAAAAAAAAATTCTCTAAAAAAAAACCCAACACACAATTTTCACTAAATTTTCTTTAATTTTTTTTCACCCCTAAAAACCCGGGTTTTCCCCCCTTTTTGCAGAAACCTCCCCTTTCCTTCCTGCAGCCCGGAAAACCGGCACACAAAATCCCCCCTTTCCTCCCTCCCGGAAAATTGGTTCTCCGGTAACGCTTTGAACTTCTGTGGTCGCGTCATCAGAAACCGTGCGGCATATTTTGAGGGAATGGATTGGGGCGGCCCCTACAGCGTGGAAAGATTCCACCATTCTGCCCGATTTGCTTCTGCATATGTCATTTCCCACTTTACTCTCCTTTTTTCTTCCCAAATCCAAGTATGAAGCGAATACTCTATCAAGAACTGGGAACAAGGGGAAAGTTATTTTTCATAAAAAGTGGAATGAAATTTAACATATCCTTTCTTCCAATCCATGTTTTTATAACTAAAAATTCAGGGCAATGCCTAAACCTCTTAATTTATCCATAGCGGGGTTTTTACTCCTTAGCAGTATCTATGGGAAAAATTCCGGGACCACCCTGAAAAAAGGGACATTTGTCCTCTTCAAACAAAATAAATCGGACATTTTGAACCAAGCCAGTTAATGATTTTTAAGTTTTAGCAAAAAAAAAATTTAAAAGGGGTATTAAAAAAGCGACAACCCTAAGGGGGAAGCCATTTTTTGGTAAAAAAACTTTTACTAGTCCCACACACACACAGTCACACACACAGGGGCATGTCTTTCCTAAACACTTCACAGCCGTTTACCTTTTTTTTACTCTGTTTTTTTGAATAAAAGAAACACGAACAGCTCACACTTTTTAAAAAACGTGTTCATAAATGGGCTCACTCCGCTTTTTCCCGCCACACCCGAAAAAACATATAGCTCACTTCCCCCAAAACAGTCGCTGCTTTCACTCCAACATTTATAACAGACCAAAGAAAACAATTTCCAAATTTTTAACTTGTAAAAAAAACCACAAAACTTCACTTTCAAATTTTAAAAAAACATTTTTTGCACACAAGTATTCAAAATTTAACTTAAATTACCCAAACCTAAACATATTTATTTCAAAACTAGCTACCTCCCTAACGAACTACTTCCCCTAACTGTAACTAAACCACCAAACCTCTGACCTAAAAAAATTTAAAAAACTTCCCAAGTTCCCAACTAACAAATTAATTCACCCCTATGTCCCCAATTACTCGAACATTTCTTCAAAAATCTTAGACCATGCTCCCATCCCAAAAAAACCAAAACACCGACTCAACACGGAAACCACAACACGCAACTGCGAACTTCAGCCACACCAAGCTCTCCATAACATTAATTTCCCGGGCCCCCGGGGTGTGCAACACGGCCGCCCAGCTATCAAACTGATGCCTGCACAACCAAAAAAATATTAAAAACCTAAACAAACTCTTTTTTCCTTTTTTCAAAAACATCTTTAAATCTCTAATCAAATAAACACAACTGAAGCCTAAAATCCGAACTTTACCACCAAGCCCCACACCTCCAGCATTCAAAAGGACCGAACACGGCCCCGGACACGGCCAAAATTCCACCTTTGCCTCGTTCACCAAGGGCATACCCACAGACGGAGATTATAAAAAAATCCCAAAACTTTAACACTATCACAACACTTTCGACATCCCCCCCTTCCCCGGGGGAAAAAAAAAAAAAAATAATTATAATTTTTTTTTTTTTAAAAAAGAAGACCAGGACCGACGGGGGAAAGTTCCCTGAAGATGGCTGAAACTAGGTTATTTATCCTTTGGGAAAATCCACTGTTTAAGAGCTTCAAAAAAACCTTTCACCAAGGGTTAAAATTTGAGTACCACACCAAATTGACTATCCCCCACGTAAAAATGTCAACCCCTTTGAGAAATTTTTCCTATTACTCTATCCTTTTTAAATAAAATTTCCCTCGTCAAATTAAACTTTAGCCAACCCCTTCACGGGAAAAGGAAAAAAAAAGTAACTCGAATCCACATACAAAACTCTCTTTGACCCCCGCAAGGAACACCCAAATTTGTTGCATCAACATCCCAAACAAACCAAAGGGCCCCCTGGTCCCTATCTAAAAAATAGTTTAAAATTTAAAATAACAATAAATTATAATTCCTGCCCAAATTTTCCATCCAATAGTCATTTTTTCCCCCCACGCTTTGAACTCCCCCGATCACAACTTTTGATTGAAAATGTTTTTTCATTCCCAAAAGGGTTTTAAGTGTTTTTTTCACGTACTTGAACAGCTTTGGGAAAAAAGTTTATTTTTCACCGTAACACATACATTTTAAAACATTGGACTTGGCCTTAATAACGACTCACCGTGAAAATAACTTGAACTTGCGATGGAGCAGTCGGATGCACAAGGGAACGTCTTTCATCAGCATTTTCCTGCAACAACCATCTCCAGCAAAAAACAGCTCTCCAACTAACAAGTTAATGTAAAAAATACAAGCTACGCACCGCATGACCCTCCCCCCCACCAGACAGAAAACACATCCGCTTCATAATTACTTTGCCCCGGTTTGGGAAAAATTGAAAATGAAAATCTTGCAGGAAACCCCGCGAAAAACACGCGCATTTTTTGGTTAGTTTTTTTTCGAAGACTAAAAGCGGTTTGTACCTCCCACAAGAAGTGACCCCAAACAGATAGCGCTGGAATTTCTCCAGGGCCCAGATAAGCCAAGGCACTCCCCCAATGTTGAGTACCTTGTCTCTCTGTCCGGGACCCCTGCTTGCTATAGGAGGGGTGAACTTGCCCCCCCCGGGACTGCAGCAAAACCGCCCCTAGGGCCCCCCATGAAGCACATGCGCACAATAAAGGGCGCGCAAAGTCAGGAATGCCACGACGGGCTTTTGAAAATACCATTTCACGGTGTCAAACCAGTTTGACAAGGGGGTGACCACTTCCCCTTGCTTGGACACTTTCCTTTGTCAAATCCCCCAAAGGTGCCACTGTGCCTGAGAAGTGCTATTACCGACAAAAAAATCCCCTGCCCAAAAAATAACAAATTTTCGCTTGTTTTTTGGTAACGACTAAAAAACTTTTGAAACCTTCCCTTGGTTTTCTGGTGACATCTCATTCCCCCGATGACTTTCCCCAAAAGGTAATTTTCTATAGCCACTTCAATCTTACAGGCCGAGCTTAGTCCATGCAAAGACAACTCTCTCAACAAACTCATGACATAAGGCTTTCCACGACAGTAGCCACCAAATGTCGTCGAAGAAATTCAACGCATCGAACTTCTTCAAATCAATTCCTCAAAAATGCGGGCAAATGTGTTTGGGGGGCTGGGATAACCCAAAGCAGCGCTTGAATTGAAACAAGCCCTGTGGATCCAAAACTTTTTTCCCTACACCCTCACCACTTAATCTCCCAAATACCCTTTTGTCAGTCAATTTTGGTGAACCACTTTTTGTCTTTGAAAAAAGAATACCCCCACATCTGGAATTGGTTTCAGAATCAAACTGGTCACCCTTGTTGATTTCTCGCATGTCAATGCAAAAGCGCACAGAACCAAACCCCTTTTCCCGATCAAACCGGGTATGAAAAGGGAACAAGAGGTTCATGATTCCATTGTAACATTTTACAATTTCTTTTTTGCCAAGTCGTCTGAACCAAAAGGAAGAGGTACGCCAAACTTTCACAGGTTTGGATCTGTGGCGAAATGCGTGTTCCAAAATCAGGACGCCTAAAACCAGTAACATCTCAAGTGCTTTTCCATGACCTGTTAAAATTTCTAGTCTTTTGTCCTTGGCAAGGCAACATCATATTGACCTCTTTCACACCTTCTTTTTGCACTGTGAGAACGTTGTATAGACACTTTGGAAGAGTTTCGGGACCCCTTTCTTTTTTCATCACATAAAGGAACACTGACCGACGCAAGACCACCTAAATTTTTCCTTTTGTACCCCAAAATTTGATGTAAAAAAATTTAGTACCCCTTTCATGTCGAAAAGGTAATCTTTCACATCAGTCTCTAGTAAAAAAAACAAAGGGCCCCCTTCCTTTCACCAACATTTTGTTTGTGTCAGGGGGCACAACCAAAACCCTACCCCAATTGAAATTTTTCGTCACTTCCCTTCTGAAGTTTATACTGCGGGCTACGACCATTTCCCTGCACCGACTTTTGTGCAAGTCAATCATGTCATCAAAGGGGTCTTCAGTTTGTACATAATCATGTATTGGTTCACTGGTTCGGGTTTTACCCCTTCCATGATTATACAAGAGTTGGGAGGACCCCTGGTATCTGCCATACAAAAAATGGAAAGGAAAAACCCCTGTGGCTTCTTGGGGAAAACCCCTTTAAAGCAAAAAGCCCCTGGTGTTAACGACCCAATCTTTTTTTTGCCATCCAATTTCCTTAGCAGGTCTTCAGTGTGCCTTTAAAAATTTTCCCACAATCCATTTTGCTGGGAGGTAAGGAGGGAATGAAGTTGCGAGACACCAACAATCTCAAAAAATTTTCCCTCATCAATCTAGTAATTGTGCCCCTGGTCCGACAAAATTTCGGGGGAAACACCATGCGACAGAAGACCAAAAAACAAAGCTTCGCTACTGTTTTCAGTCGAAGGGTTTGAAACTCCTCCGGATATCCCGTTCCCATGTCACACATGGAAATGATCGGCAACCTAATAAAAAAAGGCAGGGACCGAAAATACCACCACGATCTCGAGAATGTTTTTCTATCACAGGAACTGAGCAAAGGGCTGGGGGACCTGCCTTTGGAAAAGTCTTCTGGCAAATACCGGGCCCTGCATTTTCCCTTAAATCTCTCTGTGATATCCTGGCCAAAAAATAGGGGACAATTCTTTTTTAGGTACGTTGCTGGCCATATGCCCACCCAACCCCGCATGACTCCCAAAGGGGGACAAAAGGGTCGCAATTTTTTTGGGGGACCAAAATTTTTGCCACACAATCCTTTCTGTCCGTACCATCACTGAGGGGTACAATAACCCATTCCTGCCCACAAAAACACTCGGGTCCCTTTTTTTCCTGGGGGTTGCCGACTTTTGGGAAAACATGATCCAAAGATTTTCCCTTTTTTAAACGTTCACTTTGTCGGTTGAAACGTCCTTTGGAACCGGGGCAAAACAAAGGTGGGAAAGGTTTGAGTCTTCTTTTTTTGCTCTCTTTGTGACAGCCATTGCAACTTCAACACAAGCAAATTACAACCGGGTATTCGACCCAAAATCACAACCCACAGGTTTATAACAACGCAATTTTTGACACCCCCAAAACTGGGACAATCAATGTTGACAACTGCTACGGAAAATCAACTTTTTCACCACTAAACATGTAACGGGAATTGTTTCATCCACATACTGTTTTTTTAAAAACCAATGATTTTCTGACTCCTACTTAGTCAACCTAAATCCAACGACAGACTTCCTGCCTTCCTGTACCCTACTGTTTAAATTTCCCTGGGGCAACCATTTTGTACAGACAACCCAGGGAGCCTATCGTATTTCAGCTTTGGTTTTCCGTCACAGTCTTTCAAAGGTGCTATGTCCCCACCAGACATGTTCGGCCTTTCTTGGCCCCCCTTGTGGGGGTTGGCACATTCTGTTGTTGTTGACAAATGCTTTGGTTTTTGGGCAGTTTTTTTTTCCTTCCCAAAACAAAAGTATGTTTCCTGACCCTCTGGTATTTGAAACATAAATTCCTTTGGGGACCCGCCGTCCCCACGGTCCCCCCCATACCTCCCTAGAATTCTGGAATCACCACGGTTGTGGATTCCTGACACGAACTGTGCAAAATGGTAAATTTTTTTCCTCACGTCCCAAGGTTTCACTCTTATGTACTTCCTGAACCTTTCACCTTCTAAACCCAAAAACTTTCACACTGAAAAACCATTTCCTTTTCAAAAAGGTTACCAATTTTTTCAAACAACGAAAAATTGTTCATGATCAAAAAATCAAAAAACCTCAAATGACTTTTAAACTCCTGACAACTTCCATCGCATAAAAAGCGTTGCAACTTTAAAAAAAAAAACGGGAAAGGTCTCACTTTTTTTTCTGGTTTAACATGGGGAATTTCTCAAAAAAAATCCTTCCTTTACACTGAAAGCGCTCCAACAATGGTCACTCAATTTTTTTGAACGTTCTTTTTGGGCTGAGGGGTAACACTCATAATAATACTAAAAGCCTTTTTCCTTTTAAACCCAAAAGAATTGATCCCAATCATCCCTTTTCCATCCCACAGTTTTTTCATGCTTTTAAAATCTAAACAGTAACTTTTCAATTCATCTTTCTGCATAAAGTAAGGAATTGGGACGGGTACGACTTGAGCAGAAGCTTCAGCTTTTTTTTTTTATTTTCACATTTTCTCTTTTTCGATTTTTTTAGCTTTTTCCTGCAACCCAAATTTCTCTTCTTTTCATTCAAGTTCTTCTTTCCCTTTCATCTGTAACCCAATTCTTTTTCCCCCTTATTTCATTCTTTCATCTGTAACCCAATTCTTTTTCTCTCTTTTCATTCTTTTTCAGCGTAACCCATTCTTTTTCTCTAAATTCATTCTTTTTTTAGTCAACCCCCTTTCCTTCAATTCCTTTCTCTGTGGTGCATTAAAAAACCTTCATTCTCTCACTTGCCCAAAAGTTCTCCCTCATTCGCCAGCCCTTGCTCTAGCCTCTGTTTCATCTTTCCACCTTGTTTCTAGCCCTACCAGGCCTTCACGAATATCTTAGTTTTCGCTACTTGCGACAACCCAAGCAAATTAGCTTCTCTTTCAACTCAGGCCACGAGCGATCTAGGGGGTCAAGGGGAACCCCCCGCCATTTTAAACAATATTTTCCCTTTTGGGAAAAAAATAAAAAACTAAGTCCACAAGCCCAAATTTGACAACTGTATCAATGAAAATTTTTAAACACAAATTTTTAACTAAATTTAAAAAAACAATGAGCCCCCACTACAAAGGAAAAAAAAAATTATAGAGGCTTTTTGCTATCTTTTCCAAAAATGAAATCACTGTTTTTACTGCTGAACCCAAATGTGTACCGTTTACAATACAAATACTTTTTTTCTGATTCCAATTTTAACAAATGCAAAATATTATTGCTTACCCCAAACTCACAAAACAAATATAATACTCTTACTCCAACTTCAGCAGCAATTACAACCCATTTTGCTGACTCCAACCGCAAAATTTTACAAAGCAAGACACTGCTAAATTTCTTTAATCAGCAATGAATACATTTTCCACATTCACAATTACAAAATATTCAAAAGTTTTTAAAGCAACCCAAAAATTTTTCAAAATTCTTTAAAATTTTTAATAAATTGCCTGTCGTGACCCCCACTCTATAACAGTCCAAGAAGTGACTCACCCAAGAGTACAAGTTTTGCCCCCGGGTACGACGCTCCATCAGACCCCAAATGCTCTGTTAACCCCCCCTTCCCCCGTTCCCTCACGGGGCGAGAGTCGTAAACCCAAACAAAAAATCAGGAAAGAAAAATGAAATTAGAAAAACAAAGTATAAAAAAATTTCATCAACAATGACCAAATCAATAACACTTCTAAAAATATAAAATTCTATTTTTCCAAAACAAATCTAGAAAATTACTACATACCAAATTTTTTAACTGTTTCCGACCACCCGGCGGGCTCCCACAATGCACACCCCGTTTAAAACCTTGTTTTTACCTTTTGTTAATAAGAATAAACAAACCTCACGATTTTTTTAAAAACTGTGGATCATCAAAGGCTCACCCCTCGCGTTTTCCCCACACCCGACAACAACAATAGCTCACTTCCCCCAAAACCCCGCGTCTGTTTCCTCCAAAAATTTTAACAACTAAAAGAAATACAAGTTCCAACTTTACTTGACAAAAAACCACTTAAACTTCACATTATAATTTAAAACTTTTTTTTGCACACAAAAATTCACAAATTAATTTAAAATACCCAAACCCAAACAAAACTTTATTTAAAAACAGCTGACCCCCTAACGAACTACTTCCCCTAACTTAACAAACTCACCAAAACCTCCCCAAACCCAAATTAAATAACTTTCCCCCAAGTTCCCAACAAAAAAAATTAATTCCACCCTTCTTCCCAATTACTCGAACATTTTTACAACTTTCTTAGCTCTCTCCCTCGCCAAAACCAAACCCTCACCAACACGGAAACCCCAACACCAACGCAACTTCGCCACACGCAAGCTCTCCTAACTTTAAGTTCACCAGCCAACGGGGTGTGAAACACGGCCGCCCACTATAAAACAATGCCGCACAAGCCGGAATAAATATATTAGAACCTAAAAAACCTTTTCCTATTCAAAACCCTTTTAAATCTCTAATCAAATGAACTACAACTGAAGCCAAAAAATCCGAACTTTACTCACCAACACCCACACCTCCTAAAATTCAAAAAGGACCGAACAGGGGTCGGACCCCGGCCTTAATCCTACCATTGCCTCGGTTCACCAAGCCATACCCACAGATCGGAGATTATAAAAAATCCCAAAAATTTTAACACATCACTAACATTTTCAAACAATCACATTCATTGCAAAAGCAAAATTAAAAATAAAATTTTGATTCATTTGGAGTCGTTTTTTTTTGAAAGCATTCTTTTTTTTCCCCCACTTTTCTGTCCCCTGAACCCCCTTTCGATTCCCCCCCCTTGACATCACTTGGCCTTCCTTTTTTCAACCTCGTCGGGAGAAAGGGAATCCTTCCATCCCGCTTCACAACAGTGCCACATGGCCTAAACAAACAATACAAAGGGCTTATCCTTTTTTTGCCGTTTTAAACGCTAAAAAAAACCCGACACAATTTTGGCTGCGGCTTCAGCTGCGAGCTTAAACCTCGCTGGCTCACCCTGCCAGTCAGGGGGGCAGATTTGCAAGCCAACGACAAAAAATAGACCGCCCGGCCCGCCACTAAGCTTTATACCAGGGGCACACGGGACTAGAAAAAGGCCTAGGATTCACTGGCGGGGGTTTACACAAAAGTACAGACTGGAGTTCTTTACGACGGTGGGAACCTTTAAATATTAAAGCGGCTTGATAAAAAGGGCCCGGGTCCCGGTTTCCCCGTGAGCAGGGAAAGCTACGACGGACCCGTTTTCGGCAAAGAAAAGGGACTTTTTGTCCTCTTCACGCCAGTTATATCGGACTTTTTGCATGTGAAATGGGTTATGTCCGTTCGACGTGGAGGAAACCCCTGCCATAGCATTCTGCATGCAGGGCAGCAAATTTAGATAAATGCATTTTTAACCATTTTGGGGTTGTGCTTAGCAAGACTTCTTTTTTTTTTAAAGGGGGGAAATAGATGTGAATCATAAAAGACCGTGCACTTACTTTTTGCGAAAACTCACAAAATTTTTTAATTTTTACAGCAAACGTTGTTTTTAAAAACCAAAATTTTAATAAAATTTTTTGATAAAGGGCTTAAAAAATGCGCTGAAACTTAACCCGGGGGCCGAGCCCCAAGAGTCGGGGCCAATTTTTAAAATTTCCCGATGGCGCATGCGAACTTCCGCCTCTATGAATCATCAACATTGCTTCCCTGCTTCACCTTCGCGCGCATGAAACGAGAACGAAAATTCAGATTAAAAGGTAGAAGCTGTGACCCAAAAAGAAAAAGAAATATGAACAAAGTACAAACCAGCGATCATACATTTTAAAGTTCTTTACGGTCAAAGAAGGGCGATACGTTCGCACACAGCACCACGGTAACGTCAAATCGCGATTGCAACAGTGGCCCTTTGGACGTTCCGGCACAGGGTCAAAAGCCACAAGGAAAACATGATTCTGGAAAACGGTAGGCAAAAACATTCAAAGCTTTTTTGTGAAGTCGGTTCTGCAGGCACTTCTGATGAAGACTGGAACATCAGACACCGCGGAGAGGGACAAAAAGCCCCAAAAAATCCCCCCCCACTCCCCCCCCACCCCCCACCCCGCCCCAAAAGGAGCACACTGCCCATAAAATTTTTGAAAGCTTCCATCCAAAAGGCTGACTGTTTTAATAATCAGTTCAGGGCCTTTCAGCGACAATTTAAAGGACAGCTTTAAAGGGGCCTTTGAATTCCTTTAAAAATGGGATTTTTCCAAAAGGCCTTTTAAGTCCTTGTTTCAGAAAGTTGGCCCTTTTTAAAACTCACGAGGGGGCCCTTTTAATTTTTAAAAGGGTACTGTTAAGTCCTTTTTTTCAAGAAAGGAGCTTGAAAACGAACCGATACATTTTCCCAAAACCCCAAAAACCGACTTTTGCAATTTGCAAAGAGTTGACAGATCCCGCGCTCACGAAACCGGGGGCGCCATAACGCAGGCCAACATGGCTTTCTTTTTTAGTAAGTTACTAGCAGACACGCAAAGCTGGGGGTAGGGTTTTGGTTTCTGCTGGTGCTTTTCCCGCAACCCCCGTTTTTTTTGGGACGTCAGGGGTTTCCCACATGCAGACGCTTCAAAAGTTCGGGGCATATAGCTGCTTAACATTTCGCTAAAGCATCTATGAAAAAAATTTTCCCCTTTTAATAGAAATTCATTGAATGGGCAATAAGTAAAAATTATTACCCAAATAAATATAGGTACAAAACCATACAGATTGCAACATGCAAACAAACAAACAGTTTGGGGGAACAGCATATGCTGATTCTTGAGTAACTTTTACAGTAGTTTCCTTTTTTTCCCCGCCTTGTCACCCCCCCCCCCTTCCCCATGTTGGAAAGGGGTCCTTTTAAACTTTTTTGAGGGTCCTTTTAAAAGCCTTTAAAGGTCCTTTTTTTGGCCCAGCCCATCACCTGGGAACCCTGAAGGAGCTGAATCCCCAAAAGCAAAAAAAGTTCCATCAAAATTTGTTAGCTCTTCAAAAGACTGGTTACTTACAACATAAAAAGTGCCCATAAAACAATGAAAGAAATAATTACTTCAAGATTTTTTTTCCATTATTCCATCATACATAAAAAGTGAAGAAGAGTTATTTTAAAGTGTTAAAAAAAAAAAAATTCACATCTTAATGTCTTTAATTTCCTGAGCAAATTTTTTTTCCCCATAAAGGGGAAAACGGCAAGGAATTTGGATTAGTTTGACAATCATTGATTGTTAAAAAGCCAATTTAATCATTTCAAAAATACATCTTTTATAGTAATAAATTTTCATGTTTCTAATGTCGGGAATGCATTCAGAAATTGTTTCCTACGCAGCTACTTTGCGTGCAAAACAAAACATTTTTTTAAACCAAATTGTACACATTTTTGACCCAAAAAAAACCCATAAAAATTTCGAGGGGTAACCGGTCTCTAACATAAATGGGGGAAGAAGTTGAGGGAGGCACTTTGCACTTTTTAAAGAGGGGAATGGACTAAAAAATAAAAATTGCAGTTTTATCAGCAGTTTTTGATTTTTCCCTAAGGTGAACAAACGGGGAACATACATTTTTTCGGGGGTTGCTTCTTTTTAAATAAACAAACCACCAATTGGGTTTTTTACAGGGGTTTTTAGCAACATGCTCAACAGGATGCTTCGGGAGGCCGACTCTCCAGAGCAGACGTTTTGACTATTACCTATTGACTGTTGATCCCCCCCCCCCCCTCCTCCCCTTTTGCCCCCCCCCCCCAATTTAATTTTAAAAAAATTTTTTTTATAAAAAAAAGCATGGTTTTTAAATTTTGACAATTACAGCCGATAAGTGATACCGGGTGTTTTAGCTGGGTTGTAAACAAAAAATGAGATGTTTTAGAATTTGTCCACCCCACTGTTCTTCCACTGTCAAGTAACAAAAAACCGAGCTAATGCCTATGCTTTTTTTTTCTGTCCCATTTTCTGTCTCCCTCAGGGGCATTGTCCCCCAACGCTCATTTGGACACACCCCGCTACAATGCAGCCGCCCGCCCACCGCACCCCCGGCAAGGCAATAAAAGGGGCTGTCAGTGTAAAGTCACAAGGGGAAAACCCCACCGAGAGACACTGACGCTGCGAGTCCCCTTCGGGGGTTTCAGGGGTGCCATTTCTATCCAACTACGCAGACACCCCTACTAACCCCCTACGACGACAATCTTGCTTAGTCGCGGAGCCGGCTGAGTGAGCCTCCTCCGGAGGGTCCCCTCCAAGTCGTCCAATGACAGCCCCCAGGGACACAATGCCAATTTTTGTTTTTTGTTTTGCATTCAACTTTATAAAATTTAAATATGTGTGTGTCGGTTTGCAAGTTTTTTTTCGGGTTCTTTGCCTGTCGCATGAAAAAATTTTCTGAAAAAAAAGAGACCACAAAGGGGGCTTCAGAACTGCCAAGTTTTCCCTTTTTGGGTGGGGGGGGTGAAGTCTGGTCCCCCCCCACTGCACCCCCCCCCCTCCCCCCCCTCCCCGCCCTTCTCCCCAGACCCATTGAGACCCTTGGTGGTCCCCTCCCCTTTTCAACCCCGGCCTTTTTCAAGACTTTTCAAGTTTTTCTCCACCTGAATTGCTGAGCAAGAACCCATATTTTTATGATTGGGGTTTAACATTTTTTGGAAACGATTTTTTGTGGTGTGAGGACTTCTGTTTTCACCCAAAATTTCGAAATATTTACCCCGTTGTTTGCAGTACTGGAATGCTGAAAAAAAACAAAAAAGCCAGGGGGAAAAAGCCTAAGCTTCGTTCAAGAAGAGGTAAGTTTCTTTTTTTTTCGGCGCCGATATTGTGTGACTTAATTTTTATGCTTCAATATCCATTCTGTTCTCTGTAAAAGAATCTGCAAAAAATAAGCAAACGCCAGCTACTGTGGTGAGGGTGAGCCCAGCTTTTTGGTTCTTTTCCCTTAAACATTTTTTTTGGGGATTTTCAGCCTTGCCCGGGTTTTGTATCCAAATTTTATTTTTGAGGTCAAATTTGGCGGCTGGAAAAATCAGTCGATTTATCCAAGTAATGGGTGTGTCGAGAGTGTTACTCAAAATCCAAGTTGGGTTTTTGTACAGGCTGCTGCCTGTTGACTAAAGGGGAATATTGTGAAAAAAATTGCGAATTCAGCCCTGTTTTTAGTTTAAACCAAAGGAGCTTTTTTGTATTATGTTTTTCATCGTCATTGCATTAGTCAAAAAAATGAAAGAAAAAGTCTCGTGCCCTGCTGTTTTAAATTGGGGAGAAAAGTTCAGTTCAAAAAAAAAAAACCCCCAAAAAAAATTAAAACAAAATTGGAAAGTGATCTCTCATGCTTTTTATTCAAGGTAAAGTGGGGTTTTTTAAAATTGCGCAAAACAAGGTATGATAGCTTTTTTCTGAGGATGGCTGCAGTGTGAACCAGAGGGGTACATACAAAAATAAGCTTTAATCCCAGATTTTTTTAACACAAGCAGAAGGGATGTGACTCATTAAAGGGGGGCACGGTGAGAAGTAGAGTAGAGATGTTTGAAAGAGCCAAGGACATACTCGTAAAAAAAATGTTTCAGACGGGCGGAGAAGGGGGAAATAAAGCTTAAACCCCACCAGATTGTGGTTTTTGACTTTTGTTTCCAGAATATTTGGGGGCAGACAAAAAAGGTTTTTTTTGATTTCTTCAAAACTCTTTTTCCTTCTCTGGCGCAGAAGAAAATATGCTGCCCTTAATTGAATTCCTAGCATGGAAGTTTTGTGAGAGGAATTTCCAAACCCAAAATTAAATGGCAAAAATTCCTTTTAGTTGGGGTTTTTTCCCCAAAAACCCAGCAGAACACCAAAAACCTTTTCAGGGCAGTTGACACTGGGCAAGTTGTGGCCGCACTTTGGAAAAGACAGCGCCCTGCTGTGATCACTTCATTTTCCTCTGGATTTTTTTTCATGTGCAGTAGGTTTTGTGCTGCTTTGTGCTAAGGAAATGCATTTGTTGTTGCATTTCGAAAACCCTTTACTTTTTTGTCAACAAAAGAAGAGTTTGCCATTTCAGATTACCCCTTTTTGCATACTTGCAAAAAAAATGATCAAGTGAGTTTGGATTTGTGCTTTTGTGCTGCTAGCACAGTTTTTAAATTCAGACAGTACTTGGTAGCCCTTGACACATAAAGAAACAGCTTAAATCCACAGCCACACAAACACAGACATTGCACACATTTACAAAACGCATCACCAAACAACATACACAAACTTTTTGGGGCCCTGATTTTCCTAGTTGTCATGGAAACTTTTCATGCACTTGGGGACCAGTTCTTTTTGTCTCAAACCCTCTCTCCCTCTCCCCCTGTCCCCTCCCCCCACATTTTTTTTTCTTTTTTTTGTGCATTCTTTTCTTCTTTTAAAGGGGTCTGACATCCTATACAAGGAAAGATTAAAGTTAAAGGTAAAAATTTCATACACTTTTCTACATACCAGAAGATGTATCAGAAGTAATTCAGTGACCAATGCCCTTTTTAATTTGACATTCAACATTTTCCCGTTTTTTGCGTTTGGGAATCCATTGTTATTTTTTTAGTGGTGGATGTTAAAAAGGTCCATTTTCTTTATGGATTTTTCTTTTGTGTTTTAGCATTACTGTGAACACAGGGACAGAACCAGAGATTTTTTGACTGCTTGAAAAGGGGAAAGGGGAGAGAATTTACACAAATTTCACGCATTGCTTCCGCCAGACACACAGTCTAAGGGGAGTTTTTTTTCTGTTGAACTTTTCATCTTGTTCTTAACCCCCAAACAAATCTAGAAGCCAGACCAAGCTGGGGTTTTAACCTTGGATGCAGTGTAGCCAGTAATTCCCAGGTAGTGGGGCCCTTTTTTACGGACAGGATGGTTCCTGAGAGTGCTCATGCTTTGAATTTGTGGTTTAGGGGTTTTTGTTTGAACTTCTGGCAGGGGTGTATGTGCTGTTTTGCTCGTTTTTGAGTCGTACGTGCTGGTCAGATTCAGAATTCCTGCTCCGGGAATTTTTCAGCTTTTGAGCAGGGGACCACCTACACTGGATTTTTTAAAAACGTTGGGAACATAAATCGACCATTGTAAACCCAATCTCAAATTTGTCGTAACAAGGAAGCTTAAAGCTTAAGGAGAATTCCCGTGGAACCAACATACGCAAACCCTTTCCGAATGATTACAGACCAGGAATGTGAAAGAAATCATTTCCTTGTTTCTGAACATTGATCCAGAAACGGGCTCTAATTCATGCCTGGATATACTTTAAATTAAACGTTGTTGTGCTGGTTTTTGGCCCCGATTCGCGAAACCCCGCTGCAGAAGAGCTGTCAACAAGATATACCCAAGTTTTGCTCGGATGTGATTGCCAAGGCTAACAAGATGCCAAGTTGGGGGGCAAGGTCATCGTTGTCTGAAACAGCAGTTTGTATCAAGGGCAGTTTTGGGGGATCTGTGCCTAAGTTAATTTCCATGGTTTCCCGTTCATCGCAAGGCAGTTTTTTTACAGTGTTAACAACCATTTTTTTACTCCTTTATTTTCAGTTTTTTAATCTCTTATTCTTTGTTTTCTCCTTTATTTTTTTTGTTGTAATCTCTGTATTCTTTACTTCTCTCTTTATCCCTTCTTTTTTTCCCTCCTTTCATCATTCCCCTTTTTTTTCTTCACTTCTTTCTTTTTTTCCCTTTAAAAAAAAATTTTCCCTTCTAGTCTTTCCTGTTCTTTCATTTTCCCTCCTTCTTTTTTTTTTTTCTTTCTTTCTTTTGTCCATTTTGAACTTTTGGCTGCAGGGAAAATAAAACCACTTCCCCTCCTCTCTACTTTGGGAAAGGGTTGTTGGGGGTCAGTTTTTGGGGTTTTGTCTTTCTCCCTACGGGCCTTAAAAACCTACAATTTGTTAACACTAAAATTTTTTACCACGGCTTTGGTTTTTTGAATTTACCCATACTTTTGAGTTTATACATAGAAATTTGCACAGGATACGGTTGTTGGGTGTGGCGTGCGTGTGGGGCCTTGCCTTTAAAATCCTTGTTTTTGTGTGTGTTGTTTTGTGTACCTCTTGCCTTAATACCATTGTTATTTGTATTGTTGTGTGAACCCTTGCCTTAATTCCATTGTTATTTGTGTGTGAGTGTATTTTTTTTGTTTTGTGTTGTGTGGTTGGTGTGTGTGTGTGGTGTGTGTGTTGTATTGGGGAACTGTGCTTTCAGCTATGGGGTTGCAGGGCTCTAACAATTTTCAAGGATTTGCAGCCACTTAAAAAATTTTTACAGACTTAAAAGGGGGGGTTTTTCCCTCTGCTTTTTGGGGTTTTGTAACAGAAACATAGGGGGAAATTTTTTTTTCGTATGAAAATTTCAACCGTGTCTCTGATACAAATTTTTTTTTGGTACAGAGCCCGTCGGCTTCCTCGAACACAGATTTCCCTGACCGATCAAAGCTCATCGACAGACATTTGCAGCTCCCCCTTCTTTTTGAAGGCCGTCGAACTGAGGTCATGGGCAGCTTACCTGCCTCTGTATGGAAAGTTAAATAGCAAAATTTGTTTTGTATGGGTTTCTTTTTGTTTGTTTGTCTGCAAAAACCCCGGGCATGGTTGGACTGTACAAATGTATGTTGGATGCCCCCCCCCCACCCCCCCCCCAACGTTAAGTGGATTGGCCAAAAAAATTTTCAGGGTTGCATGCCCCCCCCCCCCCCCCCCCCCCCCCCCCCCTCGATACAATGATTTGGGCTACAACAAAGGTTCAATTTTAACTCCCCCCCCGAGCAGGGGTGGATCTGTACAAAGTTTCAGGGGTTGGGTAAACCCCCTCCCCCCTTTTCCCCGAACTGGTGTGGTCTGTATCAAATGTTACAGGGTTGGGGTAAAGCCCACGCCCCTCCTTCCCCAGAACAGTGGTTGACTGTATTAAATGTTGCAGGGTTAAAAACGCCCACTCCCCCCTTTCCCCCGAACGGCGGGGGATCTATTTAAATGTTACAGGGGGGATAACCCCACTCCCCTCCTTTTCCCAAACATCTTGGATCGAAAAAAAGTTTCAGGTTTGATAACACCCCTTTTCCCCCCTTCCCCAGGGGGGTCTGTGGATCTGTTTAAATGTTACAGGGTTTTTATAACACCCACTCCCCTCCTTCCCCAAACAGTGGTGTGGACTGTATCAAAAAGTTACAGGGTTGGATACATTTGTAAGACCCTGGCAGGGGGATTTAACACCCGCCCAGTAACAAACTCTTCAGACCGTCCAAACCTTAAGGACTTCCCCCATCTAAATCGGGGGTCGTAAAGAGGGAAACGGTTTGTGCCGGGTGCACACCGCCATCATATTTTAAACCCATTCCTACCCTTTTTAAAAAGTGAAGAAGCCAGTGGCATTCCATGCATGCGCCACTCCAATGAAACAGTTCTTTTTTGATGTTGGGATTTGCACAATGTGAGACACAAAACATTTTCAGCGGAGTCCATGAAGATCCTGTTTTAATGTCCCCCCTGACGTGATCCTCAGTTTTTTAGAGAGATTAAAGGGGTTTTTCCTTTATTTTCAAAATTTGCGAATTATGCTTTTTTTTCCTTCCTACGCTTTTTTCGCGGCCGTGCGTTTAGCGACGCAATTTTTCCCAGGACCCTTTTTTCCCAAACCCACCGCCATTTAGAGGGCAAACACGGCACAGACCTACAGCAGACTGTTGACCGCGACAAATGAGCCCCCCGCCCACGGTTGAGACGAAAATTTGAACCGTGCGCTCCCACCAGTCATGTCGAAAACGGAGTTTTCTTCCGAAAAAGTTTGAACCTGTGCGGCCACCTATATGCGAGTTTTTAAACCTTTCGAGTTTTATCCCCCAGCCCTTCAAAGGGCGTACAATTTGATACGAAATTTTTTTTTTAAAATTTGATTCTTATAATTTTTTGAGTTGACATTTCCCAAAACACATCATGGCCTTGTACGATTCAATCAAATGTTGTCTCCGAATCGGACAGTCCGACCCTTGCGGGCGACGCCATTTTTTCCTTTTCATGGGGGTTTTTCCTCAAACACGTTGATTGGGTTAGGATACACTGTCCGTTTCGAATAGACACGGGGTATCTCGAACGGCGGGCAACGGGTCCGAATCCGTTTTGGACTACTTTACAAAACAGACGCTCCGTTTGGGATCGGGGTTTGAAACCCGGGACTCCGAACGTCGGGCGGGGGGCCCCGTGTGTCAGCAATTTTACTCTTTGGAGGGTGATTTTTTTCTAGATCAAGATTTCCAAAACCCTCATCCTTTTTCCCCCCAAATAAAATGGAAATCTTTCCCGCGCTGCGAGGTGCCCTTCCAATCGGAATCGTTTTGACTTCCCACCACACACGTCATCCCGGGCCGTTGGCCAAAAAAACATTCGAGCGTTTTTAACGGGGGTAGTACAGTTTACTTTTTACCATTTTTTAGCGCGACGCAATTTTTGCGGGGGCGGCTTTTTTGACCAAAAACTAAAAAGTCATGGAACCCCTGGATTTAAAATTTTTTCTCTGATTTAAGATTTTACGGAAGAAAGAAATTTTTAAAAAAGTTTCTGGTCGTTTTTTAGACATGTCATTTAAAAAAAAAGGGAAAGGGTTTTTTTTAATTTTTTAAAATTTTTTTAAAAGACTGGTGAATTTATTTTTAAAGGGGGTGACAGCCCTAGTGGCCCCTTTTGCTCGCGGCTATAAACAACATTATCTTTTTACCCTTCCCCCCCTTCCCCAAACAGTGGGTTTGGGCGACAAATGTTACAGGGTTGGGTAACACCCCCCCCTCCCCAGATGGGTGTGGATCTGTATCAAATTTACGGGGTTTAAAACACCCCCCTCCTCCCCCGAGCTGTGGGTGGGTCGACAAATGTTACAGGGTTGGGGAACACCCCCCCCCCTCCCCCAAACTGTGGGGGATTGTAACAAATTTACAGGGTTGGATAACAAAACCCCCCCCTCCCCCCGAGCTGTGTGTGGATCTTACAAAAATTACAGGGTTGACAACCCCCCCCTCCTCCCCAAGCGTGGTGTGATCTGTATCAAATGTTAAGGCTTTGGATACCCGCCCCCCCCCTCCCAAACGGGTGTGGACTGTATCAAAATTTAAAGGGTTTGGGTACCCCCCCCCCCCCCCCCCCCCCCCAGCGGATGTGGATCTGTATCAAATGTTCAAGGGTTGGATACCCCCCCCCCCCCAAACAGTGGGGTGATCGTATCAAATGTTAAGGCTTGGATTTAAAAAACCCCCCCAAACAGTGGTGTGGATCCATCAAATGTTACTGGGTTTTGGTACCCCACCCCCCCCCCACCCCCCCCCAAACAGTGGTGTGTTGTATCAAAATTTACAGGGTTGATTACCCCCCCCCCCCCCCCCCCCCCCCAAAAAGGGGGGACTCACAAAGTTACAGGCTTGGATAAACCCCCCCCCCCCCCCCCCCCCCAAACAGTGGTTGGGTCTGTATCAAAGTTACAGGGTTGGATTACACCCCCCCCCCCCCCCCCCCAAACAGTGATGTATCTTTCATCAAATGTTTTAGGGGGGGAATTTTCCTCGATCCGCGATTTTCCGCGTAGAAGCAAAGATTTCCCTCGGATTGAAAGTTTTTTCCTCGGAAAAAAATTCGCGGGGATAGGGCCACCTCTTTTTCGGGTTTCGGCATTTTGGGAATCAATGCCCGTCTACAGGATAAGTGCCTAATTTTCCCGCAAAAACGTGGGAACATTTAAAAAGGCTACCGACAGACACGAAAAGCGGGGCTTTAGAATTTTTACGAAAACAAATAAAAACCCCTGGAGATGGGGTGGATGGAGAAGACCAACAACAAAGGCTGGTACATCATAAAAAATTCGGGTCCGGGGCCCCTTTTTTGTCTCTTGGGGAAAAAAAACAACACTCCATCTGGGCTTGTTGCCCTGCAAAACCAGTGAAAAGTGCCAACACAAAAGCGTGTCAAACTTTCCCGGGAAAACACCCACTTGAAAGGGAACACTCTCTACTCTCTCTCCCCCTTGTCTCTCTCCCTGTCCCTGTCTCCCTCTCTCCCCCCTCCCTCTCTCCCCCCCTCTCTCCCCCCCCCCTCTCTCTCCCTCCCTCCCCTCTCTCTTTCCCCCTCCTCTCCCTCTCCTCTCTCTCCCCCCCCCTCTCTCCTCCCCCCTCTCTCTCTCTTCTCCTCTCTCTCTTCTGACTCTCTCTGTCGACTCCACCCTCCTCACACACACACCACACACAAATAACCTACCAAAATTTAAACACAACCCCGCATTTCCCCAGCACACCACACACACACACACACACCACACACACACACACACACACACACACACACACACACACACACCACACACACGCACACACACAGAATATACACACAAAATTGTTATGCACACAGGCATTCACACATGCACACACACCACACACACCACACCCACCCAACACACACACACACACACACACAACACACACACCACACACACATACACACACACACACACACCACACCACGTACACACACACAAACACACACACCACACACACCGAAATCACCACAAAAATGTATAATGCACACACGCATTTACACACACACACACCACACCACTACACACAAAAACCCCACACAACACACACATAACACACACACACAACACACACACACACCACACACACACACACCACAGAAATACACCACAAAATTGTGCACCTCATTCTTTTTAAAAAAATTTTTTTTAATGCATCTCAGGGAATCCTGTTTTGGCCAAGAATCATGGGGCAAATCCCGCTTCCAAAAATCAGCACCACGAAAGGAGAGAAGACATACCTTCACTCCTTTGAAAAGACGGGGGGAAAAAAGTGAGGCCAGCTGGTTTTTATTTCTTCAAGAAGTCTGCCTTCTCTAGGGACCAAAGATGATTTGCACAGGCTTTGCAACAGATCAAAAAGTCTTAGAGAAAAAGTCCATGGATCGGACTGCACTTCCTACAAATTGAAATACGGGTTAGCTCAGACGTTTGAAAACTTTAAATTTGGGCAGTTAAAGGGGCCACCATTTTTCATTGAATTTAATGAGGCAATGAACGCAAACAACAGAAAGTGGTAAAGTTCAGTCATCATTTTTCAAAACCCCTGCAAAGAAAATGTGACAATCACCACCCATTTGTTGTTACAAGAATGACAAGGAAGCATTGTTCCCAAATTGAAAAAATTTTTACATTTTGACCCTTTCCTTTTTAAAAACCCCCTGGGTATGTTTATGGGCTCTGCAGAGTAATGAAGGATCAAAAAAATGCCTTAAAAAAAAATAAGGGAAAGGAAACCCCCATCTCCTTGATGTGGGTGGCGACCATCCATCATGCACATAATCGCCAAAAATTCGTGCCGCATTAAAGGCATTTGAACACGTGAAAAAAACTGCATCAGATTTTGAGTGGTCTACTTCCAAGAGATTTGCTGGCCAAGATCTGTACTCCTTTATAGCAAGCCCACAAAACCAGACAGTTTTTTTCAAATCGGGGCTGCTTTTTTTGGAGACAGGAACCCTTCGCATTTTTATTGACCCATTTTTTTTACTTCTCTTTTTGAAGATCAACAGAGATCTTACAAGGATAATTTTACAACATCTTTAAAAAAAGAAATGTTTAAAAACGCAAAAACCGCCATTTCCAACCACCGGGAAAAACTGGCAGGAAGAAGGGGAAAATCTTTTTTATCAAAGACAAAAGAAGGGGAAAGGGTAGGAAATATAGACTGGTTGTAAAATTTTTATCCAGAGAACAAGACTGAGATGATTTTAAACCCTACTCTCATGTTGCCCATCCTTTTACCAGTCGTGCTGTTTTCCAGCTAAAGATCCGTCCCTGCGAACTACAATCCCCAAAAAAAAGAACTGTCAAAGAATTCAAAACTGTTTCATTAACCGGGGTGTCCCGGAAGGGGGACCAAGGCAACTGAAAGAACTTGAAGTAAAGCAAAAGCAACCAGCTTCCTGACAAGCCCTTTTGTCGGGTCCAAATGAAGACATCACGCCCCAAAAAAAAGGAACAGCTGGGGAAGAGAGTTTTTGGAAAAAGGGTTAGGAAGGGTTAAATCCCTTTTGGTACACTTTTTCAAAAGATGCCCCTGGAAAATCCAGTGCTGATGGGTTATTTCCCGGGGTCCATTTATTGAGGAAGTTCGCTGTCTACGGGGAAAAAATCCCTTTCCCTGAAAATCAAACACTGCTACCGGAAAAACCACCAAGACCAAGATCAAAACTCGGACAAAACCCAAACAACACATTGGAATGTAGATGCCTGGACAACAGACACCAGAGAACAGTTGACAAGAGAGGAGGAAATTTCATTTTGAACGAAAACTCCAGAAAAAGAGGCACCAGGATTGACTCATGGTGGAACCGTTAAAAAAGTGAGGTGAAACCTTTGTTGACTAGGCATTAAGCGCCTTTGCTGCTTCATGGACCGTTGGGTTTAGTCGTCGTTTCAGCGAGTCTGAATCATAGACAAAGGCAAAAACAGGGAAAGACAGAAAAATTTCGCCCCCAACTGGAAAAAAATTTCTTTTTTCGCAAGGAAATTACGCTGTTGAGTGTTTTTGGGGGAAAAAAATCCTCTAAAAGAGTCTGTGAAAGAAAACTGACTGCCAACATGTCCATGCTTGAAAAGAACAAAGAAAGGAAGGGGAAATAACAAAAAAAAATAAAGGACGAGCTCATCACAGCTAGGGGTCACAGACAGTGTCCAAAAGAAAGGCAACAAAGATCCTTGCAGAAGAAAAGATCCAAACTGCAAAACCAGAAAGCGTTTCCAGTCAAAGATTTGGAGCACCAAAGACAACAACACCCAAAACTGGTTTTAATTCCAACACCAGCAAGGGAGCATTAGCAACCCCACAGAGGGCAGCACCACATCCAGCTCAGGAAAAACCAACCGGAGTGAATCACAGAGGGCACACCACATCCAGCTCAGGAAAAGGGCTCATCCCGTAAACAAAGCAAGGGACCTTTAAGTTCTTTTTTTTTGAAGTAGGTGATATTTTTGTAATGTTTGCATGGATCTATAATAAACCGTGCCCCAAAAAAAACATATTTTATGCTCCCTAAGTTTTTTTATTTCCCAAAATACACCAATTGCACAATAAAGCATCCTTAAAAAAAAAAAATTTTCCGGGGGGGGTGCCCCCGGGCCCCCCTAGATTTCCTCTTTTTGTTTGTTACCAGTTCCCACCCCTGAATGTTTCGTTGGTACCCCCCCCCCCCCCCCCCAAAAGGGTGGATCCCATCAAATGTTCCCGGTTGGGTACCCCCCCCCCCAAAAAAAAAAAAATGGGATTTTTGTTATACCCCGTTTTGGCTAATATACTTAAAACCCGTCGACCATGCATTCAACGGCAGTTTTGCCAGCTCGTCAGCCGAAATTATCCTGGGCCAAAGCGTCCAAAAAACAGTCACGACGTCACCCCCCTCCGCCTCCGAAGAACCAGTGCAACTTCTTCACCTCTTTACGAGGCCTGGCGCAAGGTACCCCGGAACCTTTTCCTAGGGGAAGGGAGGGGGGCATTAGAGTCGACATGGAATATATTACCAAACAGGGGAAAAACACAAACCCCCATTTTGGCGCATATTCTGTACCCAGACCATAGCAGAAAATTTTAAAGGAAACGGAGGGGGGCGAGCCCCCAGTGGTTCTCGGGTTTGGGCCGGGATGGCTGCATTGGGCCCCCACAAAGGGGGAAAAACCCTTTAGAACCCCTCACTCGGGCATTGGATAACCCCAAGTAAAGTTAATGAAGGATTTTCCGAAAACCAGAGGCTGCCTCCAGGAATTGCGCAGGGGCAGATACGAGCGCCGTGGAAGTGGACAGTGCTCTGACCTCTGGGCCCGGTGATTGGGCAGGGACCTTGTCGCCGACGTAGGCAAACTCAAACCCTTGGAGACCATCAGAAAACCCCGCCGAGATGTCTCTATATGTTTGGGGTTGATAGATAAGGAGCGCCTCTGGGAGGTGCCCGGGGGGAGGCGCCCCCATAGTATCTGAGACACCGCAGGGGAAAGTTTAAAGGGTGTCCCCGATTTCTCTCCCTTTCCCAAGAATCCTCAGGGAGCGGATGCGAAAGGGGGAGAGGGGGGGCCCGGTTTCCCGATTTTTAGCTAAAAATCTGGAAGGAACTTGAGGGGAAACAGAGCCTCCCGTGGGGGGCGTACTCTGGGGGGCACCGCGAGGCTGGATCTCACCGCTCTGGCCGAGGGCCCGGGCGAGGGGAAAGGGTCTTAAAAGAGAGAAGGGGCAAAGGGAAAGATTAATGGGGCAAAAGGGGGGTTTTTGAGGGCCGGGACATGGAAAGGGCCCAAAGGGGGGTCGCCTAGGGGACTGGGCTTTTCCTAGAGCAACTCCTCTAAAACCTCTCTACGGAAGATGCAAAAAAACGGGGCCCCCCAGTTGGCAATGGTGGTACAATACCATCTGTAGCCCCAATGGACTGCACCCTTTAAGTGAGGAAAAAGGTGGGGGAGGAAAATTTCCATCGGATTTTGGGGGGCGTCCTGGAACCGAGTTAAAGCACCAGGGACCCATTTTTCCCCATATACTTGTAAATAAGCGTTGTTGTGCAGGGTTGTGGCCAGATTATCGTCTGAATCCCCTGCTGCAGAAGAGCTGTCAACAAGATATACCCAAGTTCTGCTCGGATGTGATTGCCAAGGCTAACAATGATGCCAAGTTGGAGGGCAAGGTCATCAGTTGTCTGAAACAGCAGTTTGCTATCAAGGTCAGTCTTTGGGAGATCTGTGCCTGAGTTTAATCTTCCATGGTCCTGTTCATCTGCATAGGCAGTTTTTCATCAGTGTTAACAACCATTTTTCACTCCTTTATTTTCAGTTTGTAATCTCTGTATTCTTTGTTTTCTCCTTTATTTGTTTTTGTTGTAATCTCTGTATTCTTTATCTTCTCTCTTCATCCCTTTCTTTTTTCCATCCTTTCATCATTCCCATTTTTTTTCTTCCCCATTCTTTCTTTTCATCCCTTTAAAAAAAAATCTCCTTCTAGTCTTTCCTGTTCTTTCATTTTCCCTTCCTTCTTTTCTTCTTTCTTTCTTCTTTCGTCCATTCTGAACTTGTCTGCAGGAAAATAATAGCCACTCTCCAGTTCCTCTCTCACTTTTGGAAAGGTTGTTGGGTTGTCAGTTTGGGTTTCGATTCTTTCTCCCTGACGGCCTATAACCTACAATTTGTTAACACTATTTTTTAACCACGGCTAGGTTGTGAATTTTGACCCTATACTTTTGAGTTTATACATAGAAATTTGCACAGGATACGTGTGTGTGTGTTGCGTGCGTGTGTGTGCCTTGCCTTAATATCCATTGTTATTTGTGTGTGGTGTGTGTGTGTAATGCCTGCTTGCCTTAATATCCATTGTTATTGTATGTGTGTGTGTGTATGCCTGCTTGCCTTAATATCCATTGTTATTTGTGTGTGATGATTTTTGTGTGTGTGTGTGTGTGGTGTGTGTTGCTGTGTGTGTGTGTGTTGTGTGTATTGGCATACATGTGCTTTTCAGTCCTATGTGGTTGGCAGGCTCTAAACAATTTGGCATGTGAGTTTGCTAGCCACTTTATATATAATACAGACTTAAAAGGGGGAGTTTTTCCCTCTGCTTTTTGTGTGTGTATACAGAATACATAGGGAAGATTTTTTTTCAGTATGTTAAGTTGTCAACCTGTGTCTCTGATGACAATTATTTTATTTTGGTCACAGAGGCTGTCGCTTCCTGCGAACATCAGATCCGTGACCGTATCAAAGCTGCATCGACAGACATTCGCATGGCTCCCGTTCTTCTGAAGGCCTGTCGAACTGAGGTCAGTGGACAGCTTACCTGCCTCAGTATGGAATGTTACATACAAGATGTTGTTTTGTAGTGTTGTCTTATTTGTTTGTTTGTCTGCTATATAGCCCCGGACAGTGGTGTGGATCTGTATCAAATGTAGTGTTGGATGCCCCCCCCCACCCCCCCCCCAACAGTTATGTGATTGGCATCAAATGTTGCAGGGTTGCATGCCACCCCCCCCCCCCCCCCCCCCCCCCCCCCCTTCGATACAATGATTGGATCTACATCAAAGGTTGCAGGATTTTATACTCCCCCCCCCCCAGAGCAGTCGTGTGGATCTGTATCAAATGTTACAGGTTGGATAACACCCACTCCCCTCCTTCCCCAGAACAGTGTGTGGATCTGTATCAAATGTTACAGGGTTGGATAACCCCACTCCCCTCCTTCCCCAGAACAGTGGTGTGGATCTGTATTAAATGTTCAGGGTTGGATAACCCCACTCCCCTCCTTCCCCAGAACAGTCGTGTGGATCTGTATAAATGTTACAGGGTTGGATAACACCCACTCCCCTCCTTCCCCAGAGCAGTCGTGTGGATCTGTATAAATGTTACAGGGTTGGATAACACCCACTCCCCTCCTTCCCCAGAGCAGTCGTGTGGATCTGTATAAATGTTACAGGGTTGGGTAACACCCACTCCCCTCCTTCCCCAGAACAGTGGTGTGGATCTGTATCAAATGTTACAGGGTTGGATACGATTATGTGAGAGACCTCTGGCAGGAGGATTGGAACACCCAGACGAGTAACAAACTCTTTCAGATCCGTCCAAACCTTAAGGACTTCCTCCCATCTACGTCGGGTGGTCGTAAAGAGGAAACGGTTCTGTGCGGCTGCACACCGGCCATTCATATTTTACCCATTCCTACCTTTTAAAGAGTGAAGAAGCTCAGTGGTGCATTCCATGTCATGCGCCACTCACAATGAAACATGTTCTTTTAGAGTGTTGGGATTTGCACAATGTGAGACACAAACATTTTACAGCGGAGTCCATGAAGATCCTGTTCAGGGATGTCCCGCCTGACGTGATCCTCGAGTTTTTGAGAGAGATTAACAGGGGTTCCATTTATTGCAAAATTTTGCGTAATTATTGCGTTTTTCTGCCTTCCTACGCATTTTTTTCGCGGCCGTGCGTTTAGCGACGCAATTTTCCCAGGACCCTGTTCTCAACCGACAGCCTATGTCAGAGGGGCAAAACACGGCACAGACCTACAGCAGACTGCTTGACCGCTGACAAACGAGCCTCCCCGCCGTACGGTTGAGACGAAACGTTTGAACCTGTGCGCTCCGACCAGTCAGTGTCGAACGGACGGAGTGCTTCACGAAACGTTTGAACCTGTGCGGTCCGACCTATATGCGAGTTTTAAACCTTTCGAGTTTGATCCCACATGCCGCTTCAAAGGACTGTACAATTGAATACGAAGCTTTTTCTCGAATATTTAGATTCTTATAATTTTTTGAGTTGACATTCCAAAGCACATCATGGCCTTGGTACGATTCAATCAAATGTTTGGTCTCCGAATCGGACAGTCTGATCGCCTTGCTGGACGACGCCATTTTTTCCGTTGTCATGGGTGTTCGCTCAATGCTGAGCGTTGATTGGTTGGAGGATACTAGCTGTCCGTTTCGAATAGATCACGATGTATCTCGAACGGTCGGGTCGAACTGGATGCCGAAGTCCGTTTGAGACGTACGTTTACTATGACAGATGCTCCGTTTGGGATCGGTTCGACCGGTACGTCCGAAGCGTACGGGCGGGGAGGCTCGTGTGTCAGCACATTTTACTCTGTGGCACTGGCTGACTTTTTGCTAGATCAAGAATGTTCCAAAACGCCTCATCCTTTCTCCCCTCGAATAAAATGGAATCTTTCCCGCGTCTGCGATGGTGCCATCTTCCAATCGGAATACGTTATGACTTCCCACGCACACACGATCATCCCGGACTCGTGTGGCACAGAAAACGATTCAGAGTCGTTTTGACGGGAGTGAGTACAGTTTACTTTGTTACCATTTTTTATCAGCACTGACGCAATTTTTGCGAAGGCGTGCGTTTCTTGACGCAAAAACTAAAAAGTCAGTGGAACCCCTGGATTAACATGTGTTCATTGATTTAAGATTTTACGGAAGAAAGATTTTTAACGAAGTTTCTGGTGCGTTTCCAGACGATGTCATTTAAAGAGATGGTGAAAGGGTTTTTTTTTTTTAATTTTTTAAATTTTTTAAATGACTGGTGAGTTGATTTTAAGGTGGTGACAGCCCTGATGTGGCCCTTTGCGGTCGGCTGGGCTATAAGCAACATTATCTTATCTTACTCCCCTCCTTCCCCAGAACAGTGGTGTGGATCTGTATCAAATGTTACAGGGTTGGATAACACCCCCCTCCTCCCAGAGCTGTGGTGTGGATCTGTATCAAATGTTACAGGGTTGGATAACACCCCCTCCTCCCCAGAGCTGTGGTGTGGATCTGTATCAAATGTTACAGGGTTGGATAACACCCCCCTCCTCCCCAGAGCTGTGGTGTGGATCTGTATCAAATGTTACAGGGTTGGATAACACCCCCCTCCTCCCCAGAGCTGTGGTGTGGATCTGTATCAAATGTTACAGGCTTGGACAACACCCCCCTCCTCCCCAGAGCTGTGGTGTGGATCTGTATCAAATGTTACAGGCTTGGATACCCGCCCCCCCCCCTCCCAAACTGGTGTGGATCTGTATCAAATGTTACTGGGTTGGATACCCCCCCCCCCCCCCCCCCGAGCAGTGATGTGGATCTGTATCAAATGTTACAGGCTTGGATACCCCCCCCCCCCCCCCCCCCAAACAGTGGTGTGGATCTGTATCAAATGTTACAGGCTTGGATTAACACCCCCCCAAACAGTGGTGTGGATCTGCATCAAATGTTACTGGGTTGGATACCCCCCCCCCCCCCACCCCCCCTCAAACAGTGGTGTGGATCTGTATCAAATGTTACAGGCTTGGATTACCCCCCCCCCCCCCCCAAACAGTGGTGTGGATCTGCATCAAATGTTACAGGCTTGGAATACCCCCCCCCCCCCTCCCCAAACAGTGGTGTGGATCTGTATCAAATGTTACAGGCTTGGATTACACCCCCCCCCCCCCCCCCCCCAAACAGTGATGTGGATCTGCATCAAATGTTCAGGGGTGGGAATTCCTCCTCGGATCCGCGGATTTCCGCGGTAGAAGCAAAAGATTTCCTCGGATTTGAAATGTATTTCCTCGAAAATGAAATTCGCGGAGATAGGGCCTACCTCTTGTTCGTTTACGGTCGATTTTGGTAATCAGATGGCCTGTCTAGCAGGATACAGTAGGCCTATATCCGGCGCTAAGAACTGTGGGATACATTCAAAAATGGCGTACCGACGAGACATCGTAAAGCGCGGGCTTCAGAAATTTGACGAAAGCAACATAAAAAATCCATGGAGATGGGAGTGGATGGAGAAGACAGCAGACAACGAAAGGCTGTGTACATTCATGAGAAAAATTCTGGCTCCTGGACTCCCTTTTTGTTCTCTGTGTGAAAAAGAAGTCAACTACTCCAGTCGTGGGCTTGTTGCACTGCAAGACCACGTGAAATGTGCCAAGCACAAAGAGCGTGTCAAACTTCGCCGGGAAAACACCACACTTGAAGGTAAGCACGTCTCTATCTCTCTCTCTCTCTCTCTCTGTCTCTCTCTCTCTCTGTCCCTGTCTCTCCTCTCTCTCTCCCCTCCCTCTCTCCCCCCCCTCTCTCTCCTCCCCCCTCTCCCCCTCCCTCCCTCCCTCCCTCTCTCTCTTCCTCCCTCTCTCTCCTCTCTATCTCTCTCCCTCCCTCTCTCTCTCCCCTCTCTCTCTCTTTTCTCTCTCTCTCTCTGTCTGACTCTCTCTGTCTGACTCTCAGCTCTCTCTCTCACACACACACACACACACAGAATATCATACACAAAATTGTATAATGCACACACGCATTCACACATGCACACACACACACACACACACACACACACACACACACACACACACACACACACACACACACACACACACACGCACACACATGCACACACAGAATATCACACACAAAATTGTATAATGCACACAGGCATTCACACATGCACACACACAACACACACACACACACACACACAACACACACACACAACACACACACACACACACACACACACACACACACAACCACACACATACACACACACACACACACACACACACACACACAACGTACATACACACACACACACACACACACCACAGAATATCACGCACAAAATTGTATAATGCACACACGCATTCACACACACACACACACACACACACACATACAACATACACACACACAACACACACATACACACACAACACACACAACACACAACACACACACACACACACCACACACAGAGAATATCACACACAAAATTGTGCACACATGCATTCTTTTTAAAAGAATTTATTTTAATGCATCTCAGGTAATCCTGTTGGTGGCCAAGAAGTCTATGGGGCAAATCCAGCTGTCCAACAATCAGCACCACTGAAAGGAGATGAAGACATACCTCTCACTCCTTTGAATGATCGGCTGCGAAACAGTGAGGCCATGCTGGTTGGATTTCTTGCAGAGAACAGTCTGCCTTTCTCTATGGCACCAAAACTGATTGATTTGTCACAGCTTTGGCAACAGATCACAAAGTCTTAGAGAAAATGTCCATGGATCGGACTGCAGCTTCCTACAAATTGAAATACGGATTAGCTCAGACGTTTGAAGAGACTTATTGGACGAGTTAAGGTGCACACCATTTGCATTGAATTTAGATGAGGCAATGAACGCAAACAAGCAGAAAGTGGTAACAGTTCTAGTCAGTCATTTTTCAAAACCCCTGCAAAGAATTGTGATCAATCATCTCACCTCATTTGTTGTTACAAGATTGACAAGTGAAGCATTGTTCCTGAAGATTGAAGAATTTTTGAGCATTTTGACCTTCCTTGGAAGAACCTCCTGGCTATGTTGATGGACTCTTGCAGAGTAATGAGAGGATCAAAAAGTGGCCTTGAAAAGTTAATAAGGAAAGGAAAGCGCCCCATCTCCTTGATGTGGATGGCGACACATGCCATCATGCACATAATGCTGCCAAAACATTCTGTGCCGCATTTGAAAGGCATGTTGAACAGCTGATGAATGATCTGCATACAGATTTTGAGTGGTCTACTTACCAGAGAGATTTGCTGGCCAAGATCTGTACTCCTTTAGGTAGCAAGCCCACAAAGCCAGAGCAGTTTGTTCAACATCGGTGGCTGTCAGTTCTTCTGGTAGGACAGGATACTCTTCGTCAGTTTGATGGACTCACATTGTATTACTTCTCTTTTTTGAAGGAGTCAGACAGAGATCTGTACAAGGATATTGTGACAGACATCTTGAAGAAAAGAAATGTTGAAGAAACTGCAAGAACCGCCATTTCCAACCACCAGGAAGAACTGGCAGAAGAAGTGAGAAGATCTTTTTCATCAATGACAAAAGAAGGGAAGGATAGGAAAATATAGACTGGTTGATAAAATTTTCATCCAGAGAGACAAGACTGAGATGATTTTAAACCTCTACTGCTCAGTGTTGCCTATCCTTCACCAGTACGTGCTGTTCTTCCAGACTAAAGATCCTGTCATGCATGAACTACATCCCAAACAAGAAGAACTGATCAAAGAATTCTTAGGCTGTTTCATTAAGCCGGAGTGTCTGGAAGGGGGACCAAGGCAACTGAAAGAACTTGATGTGAAGAGCAAAAGCAACCAGCTTCCTGACAATGAACTCTTTGTCGGGTCCAGAGTGGAAGACATCACTGCCACGAAGAAAAAAGGAAACAGCATGGCAAGAGAGTTTCGTGAAAAGGTTAGGAAGGCTTATATCTCTTGTGGTGATCAGCTTCTACAAAAGATGCCCCTGGAAAATCCAGTGCTGATGTGCTTTAGTTCTCTGGATCCATTGATTAGAGGAAGTTCGACTGGTCTACGGAGAATGAAAGATCTTCCAGTGATACTCAAGCACTTGCTACCTGACGAAACCCACCAAGACCAAGATCAAGACTCGTACAACCAGAGCATACTACATTGGTAATGTAGTATGCTCTGGTACAACAGACACTCAGAGAACAGTTTGACAGAGAGAGGAGGAAATTTCATTCTGATCGAAATCTTCCAGAGGTAAATGATGGCACCAGGATTGACTCATGGTGGAACTCTGTTAACAGTGAGGTGTATCCTTTGTTGACTAGGCTAGTGAAAGCTGCTCTTAGCTGCTTTCATGGACCGTTGGTTGATCGTCGTTCAGTCTGATGTCTGATATCATAGACAAAGGCAACACAGGTATTGACATTGAAACATTTTCTGCCATCCAGACTGTGAAATATTCTTTTACTGCAAGGAAAGTTACTGCTGTTGAGTGTTTTGGGAAAAAGAATCCTCTAAAAGAGTCTGTTGATAAGAAACTGACTGCCAACATGTCCAGTGCTTGGAAAAGAACAAAGAAAGGAAGGAGACTAACAAAAGAAATAAGGACGAGCTCAATCAGCAGCTAGGTGTCACAGATCAGGTGTCCAAAAGAAAGGCAACTGAAGAGATCCTTGCAGAAGCAAAAAGATCCAGACTGCTACACCAGAAAGCTGTTTCACAGTCAACAGATTTGGAGAGCACCAGCAAGACAACAGAATCACCCAGAGACCTGGTTGTAATTCCAAGCACCAGCAAGGCAGCAGTTAGCAAACCACCACAGAGGGCAGCACCACAGTCCAGCTCAGGAAAGGACTCATCCGGATGTGAATCACAGAGGGCAGCACACAGTCCAGCTCATGGACAAAGGAGAACTCATCCAGTAAACGAAAGCAGGCATCCATTTCAATGTTCTTTTTTTCGAAGTAGGGTGAGTATTTTTGTAATGTTTGCATGTGATCTATAGATGAAACCGTGCCCAAAAAAAACATATTTTATGCTCCCTGAATGTTTCATTTATTTGCCCAAAATACACCAGATTGCACAGATATGCATCCTTAAGAAAAAAAATTTTCGGGGGCGCCCCGACCCCCCTAGATTTCCTCTTTTTTGTTTGTTACCAGTTCCCACCCCTGAATGTTACTGGGTTGGATACCCCCCCCCCCCCCCCCCCCCAAACAGTGGTGTGGATCTCCATCAAATGTTACTGGGTTGGATACCCCCCCCCCCAAAAAAAAAAAAATGGGGAGTTTGTGTATACTCCCTGTTTGGCTAATATACTTACCATGTCAGACCATAGCATTCAACGGCAGTTAGCCAGCTCTGTCAGGCCGAATTTATCCGTGGCCAATGCAGTCATAAGACAGTCACGTGACGTCACCCCACTTCCGCCTCCGGAAGAAGCCAGTGTCAACTTCTTCTACCTCATTCAGCGAGGCCTGTGCGCAAGGTAACCCCGAGAACCTTTGCGCTAGAGGGGAAGGTAGGGAGGGCATTAGAGTCTGACATGGTAAGTATATTAGCCAAACAGGGAGTATAACACAAACTCCCCATTTTGGCGTCATATACTGTACCATGTCAGACCATAGCAGAATTTAAAGGAATCGGAGGAGGGCGAGCGCCCTAGTGGTTCTCGGGGTTGGCCGGTATGGCTGCATTGGCCGCCACAAAGGAGATCCCTTTAGAACCGTCAGCTCTGGTCATGCGGATATCCCTCAAGTAGAAGTTAATGAAGGGATTTTCCGAACCCAGTAGGCTGCCTCCAGGAGATTGCGCACGGGGACAGAGTACTGGAGCGCCGTGGAAGTGGACAGTGCTCTGACCTCGTGGGCCCTGGGTGATTGGGCAGGGAGATCCTTGTGCGCCTGAGCGTAGGCAGATCTCACCGTCTTGGAGAGCCATCTAGAGATAGATCCCGCCGAGATGTCTCTAGTATTGTTGGGGTTGAGTGAGATAAGGAGTCGCCTCTGGAGGTGCGCCTGGGGCGAGTGCGCTCCCAGTAGTATCTGAGACACCTAGCAGGGCAAAGGTTAATGTGTCCAGATTTCTCTCCCTTTCCCAAGATATCCGTCAGGGAGCGGATGACGAAGGAGGGAGAGGGGGTGCCCGGTTCCTGATTTTTAGCTAAGAACTCTGGAAGGAACTTGAGGTAAACAGAGCCGTCCCTGTGGAAGGCGATATCTCTGGGATCACCGCTGAGGGCGTGGATCTCACTTCGTCTTCTGGCCGAGGCCAGGGCGAGGAGAAAGGTGGTCTTAAAAGAGAGAAGGTCAAAGGGAATAGATGTAATGGGTTCAAAAGGGGGCTTTCTGAGGGCGTCGAGGACGATGGAAAGGTCCCAAAGGGGGATGCGCCTAGGGGACTGGGCTTCCCGTAGAGCAACTCCTCTAGAGACCTCTCTGAGCAGGAAGTCATTGTCAAAAGACGGGCCGCCCAGTTGGCGAATGGTGGTACAGATAGCCGATCTGTAGCCCCGAATGGAGCTAGCTGACCGCTTAAGTGAGGAAGATAGGTGGGAGAGGAAATTGCCTATCTGGATGTTGGAGGGGCAGTCCTGGGGAACCGAGTTATCTAAGCACCAGGCTACCCATTTCTCCCACCGGTAATTGTAGAGGGACTCGGTGCCGGCTCTGCGAGATGCCGAGGCTAAGTCCCTCAATCCCTGAGAGGCCCCTGCCCCGGCTAGAGTGTCTAGGACGGACTGGGGCCTGTCCGAGTGGGGAGTGGATGAAGATGTTCGCAGTTGGGCTGGCATAGCAGCCACGCATGTAGGCGAAGCCTCTTGGGATTGGAGTGAGGAAGACCCGAACGGGGTTGTCTCAACATGTCCCACCGAGGGCTGAGCCGTAGAGGTGGAACGTGAGTGAGGGACTTGAGGTCTGGGAACCAAGACTGGGTCGGCCACCACGGGGTTATGAGGATCAGCCTGGGTTTCTCCAGCCTCGCTTTCCTGACCCCCCCCCCCCCCCCCCCCCCCCCAAACAGTGGTGTGGATCTGTATCAAATGTTACAGGGTTGGATCCCCCCCCCCCCCCCCCCCAAACAGTGGTGTGGATCTGCATCAAATGTTACTGGTTGGATACCCCCCCCCCCCCCCCCCCCCAACAGGGTGTGGATCTGTATCAAATGTTACAGGATTAACACCCCCCCTCCCCCCCCAAACGGTGGTGTGGATCTGCATCAAATGTTACAGAGTTGGATAACACCCTCCCAAACAGGGTATAGATCTCTATCAAATGTTACAGGCTTGGACCCCCCCCCCCCCCCCCAAACAGTGGTGTGGATCTGTATCAAATGTTACAGGGTTGGATAACTCCCCTCCTCCTCAAAACAGTTGTGTGGATCTGTATCAGATGTTACAGGTTGGATAACTCCCCTCCTCTCTCAAACAGTGGTGTGGATCTGTATCATATGTGACAGGGTTGGATAACTCCCCTCCATCCTCAAACAGTGGTGTGGATCTGTATCATATGTGACAGGGTTGGATAACCCCCCTCCACCCTCAAACAGTGGTGTGGATCTGTATCAGATGTTACAGGGTTGGATAACTCCCCTCCTCCCTCAAACAGTGGTGTGGATCTGTATCAGATGTTACAGGGTTGGATAACTCCCCTCCACCCTCAAACAGTGGTGTGGATCTGTATCAGATGTTACAGGGTTGGATAACTCCCCTCCTCCCTCAAACAGTGGTGTGGATCTGTATCAGATGTTACAGGGTTGGATACCTCCCCTCCACCCTCAAACAGTGGTGTGGATCTGTATCAGATGTTACAGGGTTGGATACCCCCCCCCTCCCCTAACAGTGGTGTGGATCTGTATCAAATGTTACAGGATCACAAGTGGACTTGGTAGGTTGTGTGTGGTGTATGTTGGATCAGGCTGGCACCACTAAACACTGCCAAAGTCACTGGGTAACAAAGCAGTGTCTCTTCTGGTAGGTTGCCTCTTCCTGTGAAAGTGAACTTGGGTGTGTATGGTCAGAGCCAGAATGAGCAGCTCAGGAGTTGAGAGGGCACGCATGCTAAGACAGCGAAGAAAAGGAAAAAAGAATACAGATTTGGAGGTTTACATCAATAGAATGCCAAAGGAAAAACATGGGATGTTGTCGTAGGTCTTCATTGGTGAAGGTAATTGGGCTAGAATTGGGGTCCTTGCTTGCAGACACTGCATGTTGGCTTGCTAGTGGCAGAGAGAAGAAATGTTGAAATATCTAAAGAACATGTTGGTTGGGTGAAAAAGAAATACGTGAACTGTTCATGGCCTCATCTTCCACAGATCCCTCGACTCTGCAGCAAGGACATGATGGAAGCAGGAGAGGGTGTGGAGAACATGAACGTTGCTGACGCCGGTCATGGCAGGATCATCGAGTGCCTCAAGACGAAGCTCAGCGAGCGTAAGATTGAGAACAGCGAGTGTCGTCGTGAAGTGGCCAACCTGCTGGCGGAGAGCCATGTGGACGTGAACGTCGACCCCCTCCTGCACACGGCATGCCAGCAGGACCTCCTCACTCTGTGCAGACAGGTCAACGCGGGACAAGGCAGGCGTGAGTAGCTGCTTTTTAACCCTTCGTGCAGGAGTAGCCCAGGGATCAGCAGAGGAATGGTTTTTTTTTTTTTAACTGAATGTGTGTGACATTGTCTGTATGCTGCCAAGGAAGATAGTTGGTTCTTCTGCAGGCTTTACAGGCCTGCCTGTAGGGCCAGAATCTACCAAGGATTAAGGTGTCTGTGCAGATGTGATGATATGCCATAGGAAAAGTCTATTGTCAGAAACAGAAAAAGCAACAAACAAAAAAACAAAATGTCAAGCATGGGACGTAGTTTTCTTTTGTGCAGGAAATGGCCAATCCTTTTAAATTCTAATGACAGGAAGGGCAGAGATTTCAGGCCAACCCGGGCTGACACCAGTTTCCGTGGCGTTTTTTTTTGGGCAGGGTGAGATTTTAGTCTGACCAGTGCAAACAGACCTGTTCTTGTTTTATTTTTGATGGACATCAGGGGGATTGGGATTTTAAGAGGACTAAGGCTAATGTCAGTTTCATTGGGTTTGTTATTTGATAGGAAGGACTAGGACTTCACAGGGGACTAGGGGTGATATCCATATTCTTGTTTTTTTTGTATGTGATAAAGAAAGGTGGGTGGGTAGGGGTGTCCAGCGAGTGCTGATACGCAGTTCATTGGTCTTGTGTTGTGATGAGGAGGGCTGGGATTGTTTCAGAGATGTCCTGTTTGTTGTCCTTCCTGGATGAGGATCCCAGAGCCATGACTGGTCACTGCCGAGAGATGCTGAGGAAGCGAAAAGAGATGTGGGAGTATGCAGCACAGGTAGGAGCTGTTTCCGTCTGTTAGTAGGTTATTTTATTTCAGGTGTTTGCCTGCAACAGCGGCACACCTGTGTGTAGACTAGAGTGTATTGTGAAGAGAAGTTGCTGTGATGGTGGATGTTTTCACCTGTTGACATGCTTCACTGTTGCTGTGCGTGCACCTATTGTCTGGCACATGCTGGGCCAAATGATTGATTGGAAGACAAGGACATGGGGGATGTTTCTCACATGTGAGGAAATTCCTATTTGAAATAGCTGATTACAGAATTTCTTTGACGATTTTTGATGCCAAGAAAGACTACCCACAGTTTTCAGTGCCAAATTGTTGTTTCCTTCTTTCCACAGTTTTTCCCTTTCTGTTTGTATAGGGAGGAAGTTGATTGCATGTGCAGGCATGAAATTCGTCCGCCTAAGGCGGATTTTCCGCCCATTTGTTTCATCTCCCGCCCCCCCCAAAAAATGTGCCGCCCAAAAAAAAAAAAAAATAGAAAAGAAAAATCCTGAAATAAACTTTCGTTCGATGCTATTCCCATTTGGGCAATTTGTTATTCTCAAAAGAGTCAACCGGTCACTTCTGCCGTCAATCAACATCCGGTCTTTTCGCGCCTGTCGGACATCGTTAAATTGCCGAAGTTTGTCAAGCGCGTCGCGATTTCACGCCAAAAAAAAGGGGATGAGAAACGATTGGAGGTGGGACTGGCTAGACCAGGAAGTGGACGATGTTCGAGTTGGCGATGTGTTTCGCAAATTAGACGAAAAAGGCGCTGCATTTTGTGTTCCATGTGGAAAGATTGACCGACTGAATCAATGTTGTGATGAAGGCTGCCTCATTGTTTTCTTCTTCTTCTTCCTAAAATACTGGTTCACTCAAAAATGAGTAGGTCACCAGCGCGCATGTTAAAAAGTAAAAATAAAATAACACAAAATAATGCGAGTGAATGAGTCAGTATGCACATATAAAAGTATATTATTATATGATCTTTTGAAGTATTATTTTCATTACTGAAAACATGAAAATGTGGCTTATTTGCCCTTCTTAACAGCGCTGAAATAGGGGTTTATTTGCAGTTTTAGGCCTTTTATTTCATAAAAAAAGCTTCAGCTTCAGGGGCTCTGCCCCCTGACCCCCGCCGGGGCGTTGCCCCTGGGCCCCACTGGGGGCCTACGGTGGCCCCCAGACCCCCGCCGATTTTTCAGCCTTTTTTTTTTTACTGCAGGTCACTTTCATGCCTGATGTGGAGAGGGCAGGGAGGGAGTAGGCATTGGGATGGGGAGTGGAATCCAAGTCTGTTAGGGTGTATTCCTGAATTGGAACAACTCTGAAACTCTGAAACCTAAACCGTGATGACAAAGAGAAGTTCAACTACCAACCAAATAAAACCAACACAGTTATAGATTTTCAACAGAAGTTGTCACAAACTCGGCAGCTATCTCTGTTTGTTTGTTTTTCTTTTGCAAAAGTAGAACTGTAAATCATGGGTCTAACATCTCTGGGTTCTGTTTCAGAAGTCAGTTTTTTCCCACCATGTATTTAGAACTCTTGGTGTCCCAAGGAATCTGGAGAACTTGGTTGTCAGTCGTAAAGGCTTACAGATGCCAACACTGATAGTTTTACTTGTATGTGTACAATGTTTTGCAGTTTTTGTGGAATGGTGACTATTATGTTGTGTGTGCACGGCTTGGTTTTATCTGTATTTGTACAGTGTTTCGCAGTTTTCATGCAGCAGTGTGTGTGTATGTGTGTGTGTGTGTGTGTGTGTGTGTGTGTGTGTGTGTGCAGGTGGCCCCTCCTGAGAGCTTTGGAGAGATTTACGACTCTGTCATGTCCTCCCCCTCCAAGAATTACTTTATGGTGGTCATGTTCACGATCATCGCCATCATCTTCATTGTGGGCATATCCTGTGGACGGGTGACAAAGCGTGTTCGAGCGGAAATCAAGAACAAGTGATGCAGGCTGAGTTGGGTAATGTCAGAGTGTGTGTGTGTGTAAATGTGTGTATGTGAGCATATGTAACAGGGGAGTTGATTGTGTCGAGTCTGTCTGTGTGTGTGTGTGTAAGGAATGTCCAGTAAGGGTGATTGGGTGTTTCTTTTGATTTCTTTCCTTGCCACAACATGCACACAAATGCACTTGTTGATGTTATGTGCTTCATGGAACAACTGCAGTTTCTTTCTTTCCCTCTTTATAGAAAAACAGCGCTTTTTGTTTTTTGGTTTTCTACATATATATATATATATGTAGAAAAAAATATGTCATATTTTCATGGAGAATTTGTGAGACACCCACATGCATATGCAGACACTACACCCCCCTACATGCAGATTTTTCGTTGTATGATGTCAGAAGTTTTATCTGTATTTGTCTTTTTTTTTTCAAGAAAGGGGAACAGGGTTTATTGTACTATATGTCAAAAACTTAAAAGTTGTCAAAAATTATTGTTGGATCAAAATGGCCGGGGTGATTTTTCCCTCCTGGGTGTAGGCAGTTAGTATGGTGTGAATTGTGCAAGTGATGATAATGATGTTTGATGTTGTATAGAATGTGGTGAGTGATGAAGCAAAAGGACCTCATTCCCGACTAACTGAAGTTCCTTCTCACATGGATTGATTCCTAGCTCGTCTTCAGCTTGTTCCTTCACCCGGAACATCTCTCTCTCTCCCTCTTTTTGTCTTTATTTGTGTATCTGTATTTAAGTATTTTTGTACCTTCCCCCCCATCTACTTTGTGTGATGTTGGTTTTTTGTAAATGCATTTTTCTTCTTTTTCTTCTTCTTTGATTCATGATAAATGATTTTAATGAAAAAACATGTTGTATGTAGTGTTGAGAAATCTGGTTAATTGGTGAATTTGTACTTTTACTGTTTGAAATAGAAAAACATGGTGAGTTTTCATTACAGTATCTGTATTATATGAATACCTCTAGTGATTTTAATGCTGTGTCATATTGTAGAGTAAGTTCTATATCTGGAAGATTTTTAGAATGTGGAAAACAAAGCAAGTCATTAGATTTCTAATCAGACGGAGGAGGTTTAGATCAAGATGAAAATGATGCATTACACTTTGGCGAAGTGGGTTGGCGTGATGGTCGTCCCCACGAGGATAACGGAGGTTCTTTCAGTTTAAATTGTATCCTCACCTTTTGGAAATTCTGTACAAGTAATTCCTCCTTTTCTGTTACATTTTTTAAAACTCTGCTTTATTGTGTATGTTGCTCTGTTGTCATCTGCGTACTTTCTGCCTTTGTAGTCCATTCATTTCTTTGTATGTCTTTGTTATAGCAAGTCCATACTCACTTCAGTCTGTAGGAGGTGAAGGTGTATTAATTGTTGAGGGTAGACACTGTGTATTCTGCAGTGTCTTTATGCCGATATAGTCAGTTTCATTAGAGTCTGTTTGTTTTCTTTTGATCCTTTCAAACATATTTCATGTTTTTTGTTTCGTACACTGGGGCAAAAGAAGAAGGAAAAAAGCTAAGGGGAATGCGTGATGCCCGCAGCACCTTTTATCCACCTCAAGAACATTGATAGATTAGTTATCTTGCAATAGATGTCATGTAAATATATCCATAATTGTACATTGTCTTTCTTGCACCACTGGACTTTTCATCCTTGAGCAGAAGCCTGAAAAAGCCCTGCTGGGCAATACTAATTAAGAGTAACGTGAAATTATTTTGAATAAAAAGAAAAGGATATCCGCTGCAGTAAGCACTTGCACAGAAGTAGAAGTGCCATGACTTGGTCATGATACCTACAATAATCTTGGAACTTAATCATAAGCTTGATGATTAAGTAGGTGCTGTGTGTGTGGTTGAGAACTGTTTCTGGTTAATGATACTCATTATAAACTATGAAACTGTCAGCTCTTAGTCACAGGTTACATTAAAAGTACAAAGGGAATCAGACTGTTATAAACTATGAAACTGTCAGCTCTTAGTCACAGGTTACATTAAAAGCACAAAGGGAATCAGACTGTAGGTGAGTAAACACAATTGCCAACGGCGTGAGGTTTATGCTGTTGCAGCGATTCACACACATTTAGGGCTGTAGTCATGATGGTAATTTGCCAAGGCGAGTGCTTTTTTTGTTTTACATTTTAACACAAATGTAGCTGAGCTCATTTGTTTCTAGACTTTGTAGTGATGATAACAATTGTGATGATAATATTTATGAATAAAGTTGTGCTGTTCATTTGGTTTTGATATCAGCGCTGGTTCTGTGCTGTCAGTGGTAGAGAGAGAGGGAGGGGCAGAATCCGGCACTCTTCAAGCAGTGGTTGCCAGTTTGGGCACATCTCTTGTTATGTACTGTTTGGTGTCTTTTGGCAGTGGAGTTGTTCAAGAGTTTGTTGCCACCTGTGTCAAACTTACTTGATGTCTGGGAAACAAATGAGTGTCTGAACTTTATTGTCTGTATGTGATTGATTAAGAGGGTACAGAGAGAGAGGGGAGAAAGAGAAAAAAGGGAGTGAGAGTGAGTTGTTTTGCACACTGACCACTTATGAAATAAAGTTTCAAGCTCAAATTTATAATGTTTAGCCATTAATCTATGAATAAGGTGACGTATATGTGCATGGTGCAGAATGGTGATCAATGTCATCAATCGTGACTTCACTTGTCCGTGAAGGGAAAAAAAAAAAGAAAAGTATACTATATATTTACTACGTGTGTCATTTCAATCATTTTTTTTTGTGGTACTTTCTGTCTGTTCGGAAAACAAGCTCTGAAATTGGAATCTATATACTTCTACAAAATTAGAACATGAACCATAATTGTTAGTATATTTTTTTGTTCTTTATACATTACTCTTCAGAAATGTGTTACATAGTTTTGTGCTTTTCCTCATCCCAGTTTTTGATATTTATTTTCGTGGACAAGTCGGCCCATTTTGTTTGGTCTGTGCATCTTTGTGTGTGTGTGTGTGAAAGAGTCATCTTGATCAAATGCTGTGACAGGGTTGCTGAAGCGATAGAAAAAGATTGTCAAAATTATTGAGATTTGTTTTTCCAAGTGAACAAAATATTGGGCTACTAGACCGTCGAACAAATGAAGAACATTTGTTTTTTCTTACATCTTTGGTGGCCTAGTAACTACTTTTTGTTCCTTTGCTTCAACTCTCTCTCAGCCTAGCTATTATTTTCCCAGATCCTTTTCTCCCGTTCCGGCCCATAACAATGGCGATATTTGGCAGCAAGATGCATCGGGGACGGTTTCATTTGATCTGTTTCTTTATTTTGTTTTGTGCAATTTTTTGGTCAATAAAATGATGTACTTGATTCATGGGATAAGATCAGCTTTTCAGACTGATCCATTCAGATATCAAGCATAGCATCTGAACAGGCCAAGCCTTAAATTGGTGGTTAAATTACAGTCAAAAGACCAGAGACACTGAATTCTGTTGGAAGATGTGAAAGGCAACACCTTCATGCTATCAGCTGAAAGTGTGGTCAGAAGACTTGGGCTTTGTTGCAGCTTGCACAGGGATGGATCGTAGGTTGTAAATCAGCCTACAGCATGAATAGGGGGGACTTTACCAGTACCAGCCATGAGCAGGCTACCGTGCTTTGTTCAAGTGTCCAGCAAGTGGGTACACAATGTGCAGTGGATGTAGTGTTGCATGCAAGGGGGCTTAGGGCTGTGTAAATACCAAAGTGCTTTTTGTCCTTTTACAGATCATGTTCAACACCTGCTTTCCTTTCTGTTTAACTGTGGATGGTATGTTGATGAAAGATTTGTTTGTTAGTAGCGTAGCTTGTGTGATTGATATAAATCTCGATGAACTTTTCGTTGGTGGTGGAGGAAACAAGTTTTACACCGCTTATGTAGACATCGGTTCACAGGCTTTGAAATGTTTAACCCTGATGTTATTTGTAGGTTAAATCAAAATAACATGAACTAACAAATTCCCAGTTGGCAGCAGCTGGATCTCAATTTCATTCAGCTGCTCATATGCTTAAAAGTTAAGCAGGGAAAGGAAAATGTTTAAAGTACACTGCAAATTACTTACTGGAATTTTCTTTTTTGTTTATTTTATCATAAAATCATGAAGGATATGTGGGCTAGTCATCGGTCTCTTTGCCATGTTCACTTATTTCTGCAGGTTTTCTGTTTTTTTGTTGTTTTTGTTTTGTTTTTTAAGCTGGTGCAAAGCTGCCAATCTTAACCAATTTTATTTTATTTTTTTAAAAATCTGTACTTTTGTAAAAGAAGTGATTACCCAAATACCGGATGTGCTGCAGAAAAAAAACTGAATGTCTAAAATTGGTGTTGGGGGGGGGGGGGGGGGGGGGGGGGGGGGGAATAGTAGAACCTTGCGATTAGTTTTTGGGAAGGGTGAAATAAAACGTTGCTGAATAGATGCCAGATTGTTCAGCGAGTGTTGGCAAGTACACATGGTGGAAGACTGGTTCTCTCTTGAAGCTTTTTTTTCTCTTTCTTTTAGTTGAGGTAGTCATGAGTAAATGTGTGATAAAGAAAAATAAAACAGACATCTCTGCATCTTTTGCAACCAGATTTTTGACACTTGATGGTTGGTAGCTGTGTCAGTAGAGTAAGCATAGGGGATGTTGACAATCAGAAATGAAGGAATGCAAGGCCAAAAGAATGGCAGTGGCACTCAGAAGTTTGTTAATGAACAGTCTTCAGTTTTTTTTCTCCATTGCATTGAAATGAATGGAATTTAAGAACATGTTTCAAACATTTATTCAACAGTGGCTGTGCGAATGTTCAGTGTGTGTGGGTGGGGTGGGAGGGGGGGGGGTGCTAGTGGAGAAGAATGGCATGGTGTTTCAAAGTGGGAAGTGGATCTACAAGGTAAGTGTCACTATCACACGAAAGTTTACAGTATTTGGCAAATCACATAGCCCACCATATATATATATATATATATATAATATAATATATATTTATTATTTATTATATATATAGATAGATATATATATATATAGATGTGTGTGTGTGGTGGGCTATGTGATTTGCCAAATCACTTGTTTTCTCCCACTACTTAATTGTTCAGCATTATATATATATATAAGATTAATTTTAATCATATATATATATGTAGATGAAATAGATTCCATTGATAATCCCCATAATTTCTATGCAGAAAAAAAGATGTTCTCTCCAGGCTGGAATGGAAAGTTTTCAATGCTCTCTTTCCCCCCATAAGTAGACCATAGATGGAAACATCCTCTGATTAGTTGATGGCCTACATGGAAATTTCACAAACAGATCATTTTGTTTTTAAATGGTCTTTTGAAGTTAATTCCTTATGTGTAATTATGGATTTGACATGATTTAACATCCTTTTTGTGCTGATGATTTTTGTTTGAATTGCTTAAAAGGTGTTCACCACGATGATATGTTTTGTCAGCGTCCATAAATCGAATCAGCGCAGTGTTTTTTTTTGTTTAAAACTGTATAATTTATTTTCAGTGAATGCCTCATTTCACATGAAATGTTACATTGTTTGTTCAACTAAGCACTACTATGGAAAGCTTCAGATATGGACTGGCGATGGTCGGGATAGACACGCACTTTGGAATTCTTTCCCTTGCACTAGGTGTGGTGCATGATCAAGCTTCAGATTAAAAAAAAAGAAAATTGAAATGGAACTTTTTTTGATACAGTGTTAGCTGTACAACTCGTCTCCCATCAAATTAGTGAATATGGCTCGTCGATTTGGCTGGAAGTATGAAAAGTGTTAGCAGGACGTCTTAGCATCTCGTTCACTACAAACTGTCAGCCAGACAGGGCCAGCAAACTCCACTCTGTTTGCAAAGAGTTCACATGGTTAAGTATACTTAGAGAAGAAGTAAAACCTCCCCTTCAGAATCATCTAAGCGGACGAATGTCGTTCCTTATGTGGGTTTTTTTTCCAAAGAAATATTTGCAATGATACACAAGAACTGAGAAGTGTAAAGCAGTGAGGAGATTTATAGCACTCTGTCGCCATTTCACACACATTGACTGAACATGGGTAGAAGACTGATGGCTTCGTGTTGACAGGAGAGAGAGAGTGGGTCCTGGCAGACTGGCTCCTTTGTGTTTATTTCAGACGCACTTGGATCAGCTAAGCTGTAACAGTCCAGGTATCACAGCTGTGTGTCGTAGGTGAAGGTAGTTTGCCCTTATGTTGTATCATGCTAGTGTCTTGGGCTCTGTTCTCCGTTAACCCATAGTCGTGCATTCAACTACAGCATCTGTGCGAGAGGGATGGAGGTTTGAGGGAAGGAACATGGATACTTTGTGTGTGTTGTTTTTACAGATTTCTCTTTCCAATAATCGTGAATGTGTTACCTGTCATTTGGGATGGATTCGAAGTTCAGTTTGTTTGTCAGTGTATATATTTAATGTGATATGAACATATGCATATTTTACAGATCTCTTGGTTTTTGTTTTTTTGCCCCCCCCCCCCCCCCCCCCCCCCCTGTATAGTGTGTTTCAAAGATTTATAAGTGAATAAACGAGTCAGCTAGATAAATAAAACAAGAAAAATTGCTCAGACTGCAAGGTGAAGAATTACAACTCATGCTTAGAATTAAGATAGAAAAAGTATACTTTGGGGAAAAAGAAAAAAAAAGACATGAGCTAAAAAATCAGTCGCCGACCGTGAAAAGTCAAAAAGCAGCTTCAGCAGATGCCTTTTTTCCCCATGTGTTCCAGAGTGGAAAGGGAATCAAGAGTCAAAGATTGCCGGTACCTTGTAATATTTAAGCTTTTTTTCCTAATGGCTTTCTCCATTTGTATCAATCATACGTTTGTCTGGTGCCATACACGTCCACATTTGATAGCTAGGGGGATCTCTGACTCACTGCTGTGGATCCATAGATACGAGAAGCCCTGATTCACCGTTATGGATCCAACAGGGAGACCCTGGCACAGAACAAAGACAACATGTCATGTTGAACCGTTGCACTTGCTTTAACAAGGATCATTGGTTTGGTGCTGTCACAGTATTGTCTAGTAATGTTTTGACTGAAGCCCAGCAGCATGTTGTTGAAGAGAAATACAGGTGGTGTCTCTTTACCTGGGTTCAGGGAGAATCGTGATCCGCAGACACCTTGATGCACTCAGTGTCTGTGATGGGATTAAACCGTCAGCAGGCAATAGATGCCACTGTAGGGGCTGTAAATGCCTTGGCAGCAGGGCGGTGTCTTCTCAGGTAGTCTGCCTGATAATGACTGTTACAGAAAGCTTTGGATTGCTGTAATGTGACTACAACAGGACGAATTTAGGTCGACTGGAATAAGCAGTGTAGGACTAAGGCAAAAACGGGAGGAGGGGGTATGGGGAGGGACTTGAAAGTCCTGACATTTTTTGTAGTTCACTTCGAAAGATATACTCAAGTCATTCTTACTCTGAATCAGCTATCGTCATTGTTGTTTACAAACTGCATAGCGTTATTTATTTACTGAAGAATAAAAAAAAATCAGGAGAGAATGTGCAGTGCGACGCTTGATCATTTTTGAAAAGGAAAAAAAAAAAATGGCCATAAAAATGGCCCATAGAATATCTGCGACTTTGAATATGTACTATTACAGGTTATTACTTCTGTGTAAATGTGTATATGTACTATTACAGGTTATTACTTCTGTGTAAATGTGTATATGTACTATTACAGGTTATTACTTCTGTGTAAATGTGTAGTGTTTGCATGCGGTGTTACCTATTCACTGTGTCATACATTTTAAGAGTTGAATTGGATGTATCTTTGAAACGTGTGCAACAGAGTCGACGTTCGCAGCATTCATTGCTTATCAGTTGATGTTGACCCATCGCAGAACAGAGTCGTTTAGAAACAGTGTTTGACTAATCATACAAGTGTTCAGTATTTGGCATTCAGGCTTTTGGCAACAAAAAATCATGCACATGCCAGTTGAATCCCATGGGACATAGAACTTTTGTGGGGGCAAGGCAGCAGATTAATGCTGCGCTTATCATATGAAAGGTTATGGTACTCGGCAAAATGTTGTGGGCCAACATCCATAGATCAAAGCAATTGAAGCGGAAAAGAACAGGAAGGCATAAGTAGCCGAGTCCGATTTATCTTCTGTGCAGGGTTCGGTTTACTAGTGCGCCCTGCGGCATTTCCGCATGGCTTCCGCAAATGCCGCATCGACTCTGCTTGCCGCGTGTCAAAGGGCGCATCGCTTTACGGTACCAGTGCGCCACCGTGCTACATTTAGGCCTACCGCGGAGACTGACGCGCTAGGACCGCGGCAGACAATGCTTCATTTGTCCGCTGATTTGATTGGCTGCTGCTAGCGAACCATGCAACTTTCTGCCAATCATGTGTAGTCTACTGTCCCTTTTGGGTTGCTTTCTGGGATAGCGATCTGTCTGTGAAAGTTGTTCCGCAGTTTTGGAAGTTTTTATGTGATCGGTCATGCCTCCAAAAAAGAAGCCAAAACTTCTACCAGGGCAGGCAGTCTTGTGTTCGGTCAACCGCAGCCGTCTACCAGTCAGGAATCGCCGAAAGATTCAGTCGGCGCGGGCACAGCTTTACATTTCCGTCCTTATTGAGACACTTAGTGAAGGGCAAACAAACAAGGCTTTACACATTTGTAATCCAATATTTTTGTTGCTGTAGTTGAGCAGAGGCATGTATCAAACTTGTGTACTACTTAACTATGGAAAATTAACTTCCCAGAAGTGATGATGTCATTTTTGCACAATATTGTGTTTGTTGTCATTGTTCTAATATTGCCTGACCACTTGCGTACAAGCTTTCTTGCGGCATCTATGTTATCTACAAGAAAATAAACCCAGTCGAGTTTGTATTAAAAGAATTGTTGGAATTCGCCAATTCAGTCATCTCAATAGTGCAGATATATTACATTTTTCATGACAATACTAATTATCAAACCTACAGCCCCATTTGTAATGGCCGCTCAACCTTGCCGAACGCATTGCTGCCAGACAGCTATGAACAGATGACATTCAGTGGCCGAATACAGTGCGGTTAGCTGGCTGGTGGGGAGCGGCCTGCAGAAAACATTCCTTTCCCTCACCTGCATTCACGGCTTGGTCTCTGCAGCTGTAAACTCCCCTGAGACTCAAAACTAAGTAACTTGCTCTGAACAGCCGTGGGCGCATCTCATCCCGATGGGGCCCATTGAAATGTGGTGGGATGGGCCAAATGCCCCATAGTCATTTCTGACCAGGCTGAACCCTGTCTGTGTACTATTTCTTTCAATATAGCAAAATTGAAATGTCCTGAATGGTACTGTAAAAACAACAACAACAAAAAGAAACTGAATTTTTACCTGTAGAATGAGAAGTGTTTGGGTGATTTTTTTTTCAAGCGTTTTGTGAAACTATTTTAGTTTTTTCAGGTCTTGCAGCATGGAAGAAGTTGCCTCTTGGCCTATTTTTGCTCTGTCATAACTGTATTTGTAGTGGTTTGAATTGAACGTTGTACAGGTTTCATCGACTTTGACCATGCATTCAAACTTTGATATTTCTTCTCCGTGATTGTGATATCCTCCTTGATCAAAATCATTGTATTCACTATTTTTGACCAGCTCATGTATGTCATGCACCTGCTAAATTGTAAAATTCCAACACTTCTTTTAGTACAGAATACTACAAAATTGCCTGGCCTACTCTTGAAAGATAATTTTTTTCCCATCGGGAAGAGAGTTCACACCAGAGAGCAGAAAACTGTGTTGCTGACAGTCTCTGTGGGTGATAGGCACTTAGAGTTTTAAACAGAAAACTAAGTGCATGCCTAAAACTAGAAATGGCAGGGAAGGTCTTGGATACAACCATTCCAGTCTGCCATTGAATTAACTCCTACGTTTTATGGCACATAAAGATCAAGCCGTCTCTTTTGTGGATCATCAGCACTGATACAGAAGGCGGTTGCATGCTAGTAATGCACCAGTTGTACCAGACCATCCTTGGCTGTTGGGGGTTCCCCGACATTTTCAACTTGTTCACTTTGATCAGAGGAAGATGACTTGCCTTTTATGTACAAAGATATTTGTAAACTATTTTTGAACATTATACATATAGACTGTAAAACTGTCACTCACTGTTTGAATCTACCCCGCTTCCTCTCCCTTCCCTTTGATTCCCTCATGATTTGTCACTGTCAAGGAAGCCAAAGTGAAAATGGTGAAAAAAGAAGAAAACACTGGTTTATTTTCGTTTTTCTTTTCTTTTTTTCGCCACTGTATGCTTCAGTTGTACAGTTATGGTCAAAAGAAAATTGGTGGAACAAGCAGACCTCATGTGGAACTTAGGTGAAACACTGTCAGTCCACTCACCTTTGGTCAAGGCACATTTGGTTGGGGGTGGAGAAGAGGGGGGAGATAGAGGATGCTATACATAATGGTGCAAGTAGCAAGCATAAAATTCTTCCTTTAGGGAGGGAAATGTTGACTATGCTGTGTGTGACTTATTCACTATGATTTTTTTTTTTTCCCTGTTAGTCAAAAATGTGTTTAGCTAAGGGTTGTCACTTGTTTGGATGAGAACCCAGGCAGATGGCTTTGCACTTTGTAGTTCATTTTTCTTCTATCTAATCGCCAGTCTTGCGTCAGATGAAGTTTTGAAAGAGGCCACTCATGGCTGCATTTCAGAGCGGTCTGAAGAAGGCGATTTCATCCCGTTCTGGTTGATTAGTTAGGTGATTTATATTAAAATATAGAGCTCAGCTGTGTAAATTTCCAGGTTTTCTGTAGTTTTTTTTGTTTTGAAATATTGGTAAGCAGACCATCAGAAATTGTGTTTATATGACAGAAGACTGTTACGCTGCATAAACCCGCTTATACAATCAACCCTCCTATCCCACCCCTCTGCCAATGCATCTTGCAACAGTCATTTGTTCCAGTGTGTATGACAAAGATACTCGAGTGCCATGTACTCATGACTTGCGGTCTGTATTCATATGACGATGTTCCTAGTATGATTGAATGTCTCTGGTGGAAAATATATGGATGTAAGAAAAAAATACAACATAAAATGACAGCAACAGGTTACAAGCTTTTCGCACCACTGATAACAATGATTTCATTCTCCCTGTCCCCTGCTATTAAATTGCTCCCCCAAACCTTCCACCCCTCTCCCAGTGTTGCCAAGACTTTACAAGAATTTTTCTTTCTTTTTTTCCTTCCGACTGGCAACTGACCGAGTAAAGAAAGTGGCTATCTTCAGATAAATAAAGTAATTTCTCATGGTTGAATGGAATCGAATTATGTGGACAGCAGATGTATTTGATGGATTGCTATGCTGTTTAGCTCGGTTGTTTTGGGAATGCCTTGTCATTATCTTTGTTCTTCCAGCTGTGCCAAAGGCTAGAGAAAACAACAAATAATGTGGATAATGACACAGTGAGATGGCAAAAACTAAAGGTTGAAAGTCTGCATGACGCTCTATTTATCCAACAGATGGCAGAAAAACTTACGGGGGGTAGGAAGAGGGGGGGAGAGAAAGAGGAAAACGAGAACAAACAGGAACCTGTCTTGAGGGAGAGGCAGTTTTCCACACTTATTCTTTCCCCACCTTTGTCTACACTTTGGTCTTGTATTGAGAGAGAGGAATGATTATATTATGTTTTGCATTTGAAGGTCCAGATATCTGGAATTGAGTTTTAGGCATCACTGTAATCATTTTTATTTGTTCCTCCTTTATATGGTTTCAATTTATAAAGCCAGCAGGATGAAAAAATCAACTGCTGGGGTCTATCTTGAAGACTATACATCACCAAAACTGTTCAGCAAACTGAGAGCATCATGGTGAATGTTAAGAGATACATTTAGCTAAGGCTTTGTGTCCACAGACCCGCACAAACCATACTTTTTGCGGGCCAGAAAAGGTATGGACAGAAAAGTGCGGTTACCCGTCTCCACAGGGTCCGCATAGTTCTGCCCGCTTTGCAAGATGGCGGTGACAAGGAAGCGCAAGATTTTTCTACTCTGGTGGTGGTACAAGAGAAGATCTCTAGCATCCAAACGACGTTTTGGCCTGATGTGTGTGTACAGTGACGACAGCACGCAAATCACGACCTTTTCTGCCCGTACAGACCAGAAAATGTCTGGCATGCTTGACGCCACCAGATTGTGCGGAACAGGAAAAAGTCTGGCCGTAGCGGACTGGCTGCTGTGGACAAATCTAGTAGTAAAATATAGTGTTGAACGCAACCGCACTTTTTCTGTACGGTCTGTGCGGGGTCTGTGGACACAAGCGCTTACACTGCATTTCCCATTTGTTTTTTTTTACAACCTGTAATCATAACCGTTTGTAAGCCCAGCTTCATGGTGCTTAGATTGCCATATGTGCAGACTGCCTTTTCCTTGTTTTCTGACCTGTAATTTTGCTGTGCAGCAAACCGAGCACCATGGTTAATAAAGATAATCAGAGATGCTTTCAACTAGCACTGGTTTACAAGTTGTCTTCCTGTTCAGCAAGACGAGCATCATGTGAATATTAAGGTTGTCAGAGGCACATTCAACCAACGCTGCTTTTTTTAACTTCTTTTTGTAACCTGTAATCTGCCTGTTCTGCAAGGTAAGCTTCATGGTGCATTGCGATCAGGTTGGTAGACTTGCATTCAGCTAACGCTGCTTTTACCAACATGGAATGTAGCTGTTCAGCAAGCTCCATGGTAAATACTAAGGTAGGCAGAGAAGCATTTTTGTCCTTATCCTCTCTGTTCCATGCTGGCTGCAGGTGAAGAAAAAATGACATAGAAGAAAGATACTTCCTGTCTTACATCATCAAACACATTATTCTTCAGCAGAGTTTAATTAACATAGATCCACAAATTTTTTAGACTTGCTTGTTTGGTTTCTCACTGCAGTTAGTAACAAGTATTAGGATTTTTCGCAGAACAGAGTGGTTAATACTTGCAATGCAGTCACACAGGCTGTACTTCCCTTGTGGAAGACCCAGACCTGGGTTTGTTTTCTTTCGAAGTGCCAAATCGGACCGATTCCATTTTCTCAGCTCTCTTCTTCCTCCTCCTTTTCTCCCCTCTGAAATGTTGTTGGTAACAAGGAGAAGTGTTGGACTCTACAAAACTCATTACACTCTACAAAAAATATTTTCCTAATGCTGTTTAAAATATTCTTTTTTTATGAACACAAATCTTAGCTGCTGAGCTCTGTTGAAGGTAGATAATTGTGTATATATTTTAGGAGAGCAAAATTTTTTGTGTGTGTGTGCTTCACCTGATTGCACTTATGACTGTTGCATTGACATAAAACAATGGTACCTGGTAACTTAATCTATCTGCCCCATTCGATCATTTGGTTGCTTCTACAGTCTCTCATTGACAAGCATACATGTCAGTACAGTCAAATGGTTGGAGACAAATTTGTCACATTGAACCTGTGCACCTAGCAGGTGCCTGTGTAATCGACAGAAATCTATAAAGTTTGTTGTTGCAGTTGAGGCTCTTAAATCTTGAACAAATGTTATGACCTTTGTGAACCTTAGGTTTTTGTGTTTATTTGGTTTAGGTATATATTTCACTGGAGATGATGGGACCTTGTACTGTTTCTGTGGATTCAATTATGCGATTTCAGTTGACGTTTGTTTTGGGATGATGGAATATAATGCTCATTTCTTTATGTGCGAGACATTTCTTGTGCATTTTGCTGTGATTGTGTTTATGGGGAAGCCAGGGTGGTTGTTGAGAGTCTAAAGCTCCTGAGCACCATGTTAACTGGCTAGGTCATGTTGTGTGACCTTACCTTCCAGACTCGCAAATTGAGCTGTCTGGTACTATACACCTAGGGGATGAGGATGAGGACCGTGTTCATGTGGTAAGATACTTCAGGTACAGACTGGCCAGAGAGGATTGTTGCTTACTGAACTGACATCATCATGTGGTAAAAAAGAACAGTTTTTAACAGGTGCAACTGTTAGAATGTATTTTCAGTAGCTCCACTGAAAAACGTGGACAAATCACAAGACAAAACATGACGTGTTTAAACCTCATAGGTCTTCTTCAGGCAAGATAAACAACACTCAGGACGAAGAAGATGAAAATTGAGCCATAATTTATCTTTGTCAAATTTGGCGTAAGATGGGCATAGAATGGAAAAGAGGCCATTGGGAAGAAAATGCGGGTTGAAATAGTAATGATGATAATATTAATACTGATAGTGATAATACTAATGACGATAAAAATTGAAAAAAAAAAAGAAAATTACTTCCTTTGTTTGTGATATGACAACAGCAATTGTAGTATGAGAGAATGGTGAGGGTTTAGAGGATTGTCGAACAGCATAGTTGTCGTGGCAACAGTGTTAGTAGCGGTGATGATAATGTTAATGATGGTAAAATCAATAATGACACTGGTATCAATGATAATGGTAGTAATGCTAGGAGATAAGATAATGTTGCTTATAGCCCAGCCGCCCGCAAAGGGCCACATCAGGGCTGTCACCACGTTAAAATCAACTCACCGGTAGTAATGCTAACAACAGCATTAACAGTAATGGTAATGATAGTAATAGTAATGAAAGTATTTGTACAAAAATATAATAGAAAGTAATATCAGTAATAGTAATGATAATAACAGTACTAATGCTAACACTAATAATGATAAAGGAAGGGAGGAAGAAAAAGGAGGAGGAGGAGAGGGGGGGTAGGAAGAACAAAGAGGAGAAAGTGGGTACAAATTATGGGAACGATGGAATCTTATAGGTCTGTTAATAGTTATAATAGGTTATATTAATAGTTTTAATAATAATCATGATTGTGACCATATACTAGTAGTGATGGTATAGGAGGCTGGAAAAGGGGTAGGCTAGAATGTCAGAAATATTGTGAAGTATAATGGGTGATATTAACATAGTAGTAAATATTATATTTGTAACAGTTATGAAGTTGTAACAACAGTTATATTGATAGTAATAGTAAAAGAAAACAAATTTGGAAAAAGGAAGAGAGAATTGGTAATAATCATAATAATAGTCGTCGTCATCATCATCGTCATCACTATCCTTACCGATGTCACTGTTGTTGCTATTACTATCATTATCACTACCATTATGCATGTGATTGCTAGGTCCTATTATCACTACTCCCATCACAAGCAGAAAGTTGTAATAGTAATAATAATTACATACAATAACTAAATTAGAAAATAAAAAAAGTGTTTGTAGGTGTAGGTTGTGGTTCAACCCCCACACCCCCCCCCTTTTTTTTTTTTTAAATTTTTTTTTACACTTCCCCTTCTTCCGTGCTCCAGTAATACTGTTAACCTTTCACTCATTGATCATCCCTATTCCTTTTCACCTACCGTTACCGTTATTAACATTCATCGTCACCACCTTCTCCCTGATCAAGTAGCACTGTTAACTTTTACTCACCGACCAACTCTATTCCTTTCCACAAACTATTACTATTACCAATTTTGGTTTTATCATTATTGCTATCAGTATCACTGTCATCACATTATTATCAGGTAAGGTAAGGTAATGTTGCTTATAGCCCAGCTGACCACAAAGGGCCATATCAGGACTGTCACCACCTTAAAATCAACTCAAGTCGGCAAAAAAAACCTCAAAAAACAATACCATTCACGCATCTCTTTAAAATACACCTAAAAACGCACCAGAAACTTCATTTAAAATCTTTCTTCCGCAAAATCTTGGATCAGATGAAAGATGTCAATCTCTTTCAGAAATTCAAAGATCACGTCAGGTGGGACATCTCTGAACAAAGTTTCCATGGAGTCTGCCGTAAGGTGTTTATGTCTCACATCGTGCAGGTACCTCTTGCCAGAGGTCTCTGACATAGGCCTGTGTTTTGGTAGCACTATCATCATCATCATCAAAAGAAAAAAAAAAGAAAAAAAAAAAAAAAAAAAACTGAAAAAAAACTACCCACGTTATTCTTCTTATTACCTCAATTAGTATGGACATCACCATTATCTTCATCACTAGTACCACTATTATGATCACTATTATTGTTATTACCAATTCTATTTTTTTGTACTGTTATCAGTATATAACTGTTGTTGCAGCTTCATAACTGTTACAAATATCACATTTACTACTATTATTATCATTATACTATTTCTGACATTCCAACCCACCACTTTTCCAGCCTCTTACATCATCGTTTTCATTACTATATGGTTACAATCATGGTCATTATTAAAACCATTAATATACCTATTATAACTATTAACCCTCAAATGACCAAGTGGGTCCGTTTGGACCCCAGCAGTATATTTTTATGTGCCGTTTTTGAGATTTTCGTAAGAAAAAAGTTTCCTGCCATGAATTTGTCAATCTATGTCTCTTTGAACTTCACATACATTTTTACAAAACTCGGCACAAGGGTATGACAACTGTAGTGAAAATTTCTTTTAGGTCCAAATGGACCCCAGCAAGAAATATTTGTCATCTGATGTTGTCTTCAATTTTATCAAACTTTTCACATCTACTGAATGTTTCGTATTGTGTTACAGTAAACCATGGACAACAGAACTATTTTAGGTTCTTTATTTATTATTTCTTGTTTTATGAAAGAAAGAAAATATGTAGTTTTATAAGAAAGATTCAAAGTGAGTGAATTCACTATTATTTTCTTCTTATTAGTTTTGATTTTGTACAATAAGAACAAGATGCACTGAATGCCAAACTCGGTTAATTTTTTCTTTTTTCTTTTATTAGTTGCTGCTATGGATGGAAGAAACAAGACAGTTTGTTTTATATCAAAGAATCAAAGTGTTTTGCTAATTTGTACACGACGCGCTGAATGCATAGTTCGGTTGAATTTGCTTTGGTTCTTTTTTTATTTGTTTTTATGAAAAAAGAAACGAATGTTTTTTTAAGAAACAGGCAAAATCTGTTTAAATAAACGTTAATTCTTCCTTCTTTCATTTTGTGTTTTTTTCTTCATTTTGTTGTTCAACCATTTTTGGTACAGTCTATTTTTTTTTGTAAACCGTAATTGCATTTGGTGAAAGTTGAAAGAAGCAATAAAACTATTATTTAAAGGAAAACTGACTCAGTAAAGCTAGCATTTCAGCAGAAAATCTGCTGGGGTCCAAACAGACCCCACTTTGTCATTTTCGTAGGTGAAATAGGTTGGTCGTTTGAGGGTTAATATACCTCTTAGATTTCATCCTTTCCATAATTTGATCCCTACTTCTCTGTTCTTCCTGTCCTCCCCCTCCTTTTTCTTCCTCCCTCCCTGTATTACAGGGCTGAGATTTAGCAGGTCAGGCTAAGGAGCCAGCCGGGCTCCTAACCTGGGAGGTTGAGGTTGCCAGAAAATTTTTCAGGTTGCCAGACCCTTTCATTGAAAATGCAGTCCTATTTTAAATTTGCAGCTTATGCACACGCTTATTTTCAACAACAACAATAACACTGTTTCTGCTCATTAATTTTGGAAAACAAATTTATTTTCAGTTGTCATTGATATTGCCACCCAGGTATATCATAACTGACAAAGAAAAAGAGATCTTTTATCTTCTTCTGACTTAGATTTTTTTGCTGGAGGCTCAGAGACACCGGTTAAAAAGCGCCACATGACCACCGACTGAACAAGTAAGCGGAAGAGCGGAAATGGCAACTGTCTCGCGCGACTCTGAACCTCGGCCGGGAAAGCCCCAGCACGGCAGTGATGAAAGATGGCAGTCGGCAGGCGCGTGTTTGTTTTTACAGGGCATGTCGTTTCTGTACAGGTACAGAATCACTGGCGGTGATTTTTAGGTCGCCAGCCGGGCGAATGGTACTGTAAATTGAGTTCGCCCGACTCCAATTTTAGGGGCCATTGGCGAGTTGGCGAACGTTAAAGCTCAGCCCTGGTATTATTATTAGTGTAACAATTATCATCATTATTGTTATTGATATTATGTTCTTTATTATATTTGTGTACCATTCCTTTCATTATTAGAACTATTATTACTATTACAGTTACTATTGTTAGCATTATTATTAATACCCGCGTTATTTTTTATATTACCATTATCACCATCATCATCGCCACTAACACTGTTGCCATGACAACCATACTGTTCGATAATCCTCTAAACCCTCTCCTTTCTTCCATACTACAACTACCACTGTCATATTATCTCCTAAAGTGGTAGCAATTCTCTCTTTATTATTTTTTCAATATATATATCGTCATCATTATCATTATTGCTATCAGTATTATTAGTATTATCATTACTGTTTTAACTCACATTGTCTGCTTCCCTGTGGCCTAGTTTTCGTTAAACACCTGTCTTGCGCCGACTTTGACAAAGGTAAGTTATTGCTCATTCTTCATTTTCTTCATCCTGAGCGTTGTTTATCTTGCCTGAAGATCTAAGAGGTCGAAATGTGTCGTCTTTTGGGCTTGTGATTGGTTTGTCCACGGTGTTCGGCGGAGCTATTATAAATACTTTAAAAAATTTGTTTCGATTTTTGCCTGCAGTCGCCTCACATTGCAACTAGAGGCAACTAGAGGCAACTGTGTCATCTTCATAAAGGGTATTGATGTAGTATACAGTGGAAATTACCAAGAAAAAGAAAGGAGGCTTTGAACAGAGATTTAAAGCGAGTGGACAGTTTACTACATGCTGAGCAGAATTAGGAAAAACTTTAAGAATATTACCCTTGTTTACTTGTCCAGCATGTCGGTTATCTCCACTTCAACTACTACCTCTCTTTAGTTTTCTTCACCTGATTACCTCTGGGTTTTTTCCCAGCTAATGTTCTTCATTTTTTTATTGGAACGCCATCCACACTCCCTGATTTTTTTCCCCTAGATATTTTGAAATCTGTGTGAAAATTTGTTAAGAACAGATTTTAAAGCAGCAAATACAGTTATTTTGTGATGTTAAACACATGCTCTAGAGCACTGCCTGCTGCCCCTCCCTCCCCCACACGCCTTTCATCACAGACTACTCCTCCCCATGCAGATGTAATTAGCGCGCCCCCCCCCCCCCCCCCCCCCCATCCCGCTTTTCCCTCCCCCTTAGAAATTCTGCATGTGATGTTCCACTGAACCCTATACAGGGTGAATTGAACCCCAAAGAGAATGGATTGGGGAGGAGGGTGATGAGAACTGAGGAGTTATGCTCTTTCTTTTAGACACTGAAATGGAATCGGCTGCAAATTTCAATCTGTATTGAAACTTGATTAATGTCTTCTCAATCATTTCAAGACAATTTATATTAGGGACACACACACACTCATAAATTGGAAAAAAACCACACCCTGTTCTACAAGGTAAGAAACAAGACATGAAAATCACAGTACAGCAAAAATACCAATGCGCTGAAGAATTGGGCAAGGTTATTGTTTATTGCACACTTCAGACTGCAAACCTTCCCTTCAGGCGAAAAAAGGTGTTGAAAATTGGTCTCTTTCTTTACCAAATGTATCCTAAACTCGGAGCCTCTCAGTTAGTAACATTTCAGGAAAATCCATTCAGCACCGTCAGTTAAGTTCTAGACCTTTTTCCAGATCAAGGGGACAGAATGATGATGGATTGCCAGGTGAAGCTGACCTTGGGACAAAACAGGAGATGCCTTGTCAAGGTGGGTGATAGTTCACCTATAAGAAGACGAGTGGACAAGGTTGGCCCATTTTGTGCGATATATCCATCTTCAGCCTAAATTCTGTACTCTGTTATCCAGCATGGTCCCATGTTTTCTCCTACAGATCAACAACCAGCCGCCTGACAAGGAATGCCATCTTATCCTCTTTGCCAAACTGACCATCTGTAGCCTTTATTTTTCATAACCTGATCCCACATCGGTCACTTCCACAACTTTGTACCTCTAAGATAATGGTATACACAATCTCTCGTATGGACACGGTCCAAATCAGACGCGTTTGATCTCTCTCCAGTTGTTGAACAGCGCTAGTTTTGTCTCCAGGGCTCGAGTAATATCAATGATCAAAGGTGCTCTCTTGTATGGGAACGATGTGGTCATTTAAACCAACTAGAGAGAGACCGTTCTTACAATTTGGACAGAAGGGAAGAAAAAGTTGTTTCACAAGAATCATTCCTTATGTCGCCCAAAGATTAACAACAAAAAAAAAAAGAAAAGAAAAAAACACGATTCAAACCAAAACTTACATGTCCAAACTGAAATCCAGTCAGATAATGGGAAGACAGAGGTGATATTTCTTGAACACGGTTTTAAATCACCATTCATTTTTGTTAAATAATGCATTATTTACATGCACTCCCCTTTGGTCTCCCCCTTTCGCGGGTCAGCAAAATGGTTAGGTAACCCTCTAGCTGGCGCATCTCTGCAACAGACCACTTCTCTTTAACAACATAAAAGAACCACCATGCTCAACAATTGTTGCATTTAGATCCCATTCTATCTCTATTGCGTTTTAACAGAGTCCAGAGCATTGCCTCTTGTGTCTCAGAAAACTGTGTAAAAATTTTCTCGGAGCTCTGCAATTATTGCCGTAAGGGAAACAAGTTGCCTGAAATAAAGACAAGCCATATTAGTAACATGTTTTTGCTTGTAGCAGATCATCCAGATTCACCTCAAGATCGGGATGATGCAAATCAGCAGTCAACAGAACATGACATGTGAGATACATGTATGGATGATAAATAAACACTGTATATCGCAACGAATATGTACATCAACGTCAGTATGAATAACTGTACCATCTGTCACCATCACGATTAGCAATAAATATGTACATCAACGTCACTATGAATTATAGCATCTCCTGTCACCATCACAGTTAGCATGAAATACGTTCTTCAAAGTCGCTACGAATTGTAACCATCCGTTGTCGCCATCACAACGCATGTACAAATGCCGAAATGAAATGGGCTACATATGTAGTCCTTGAAAACAAGGTTGATTTTTTCCCTGGAAGATTACTTGTGTTGAAAACGGCAGACCTCTTTGTTGAAGAGTTCTAATGTTAATTAATAGCAGCCTCAGATTTCTCCTGTCAATCGTTGACAGCAGCTAGACTTTTGTCAAATAAGCGTTGACTTTTTGTTTTAATCTTGGGAGACTTGGCATGCTGAAATCAGCACCGATTACTTCTTTGAGCACTTAACGTTGAAGGAGCATTGATTTCTTCCCTCTGAAGATCCATGGTGTAGAAAACAGCCGGGGGGGGGATGAACAGTGAAGCACAGTGCCTGGCGTCTTCAGCACAACCCAGCCCGATCTGCCTTAACAGATCATGTGAGTAAATCGAATGTATAGTTTGCAAGTTTCTTTTTTGTCAGGACAGAACCGTTCTGTATGGGGCGACACCTTTCAAGGAGCCCTGCGAGGTCAGCTAAGGCTGTGTTTAAACAGAAACAATACTGACCCAACTCTGATCCAGCCCCCATCTCTCTTTTCTATTTTAATCAACAGTTGAAGTCATCTGAAGGACAGCAGAGAGATAACCTGCTCTACTGTGCTCTCCTCTGCTAACAGATTAACAAAGAAACAAGTCTTAGAAATCCGGAAGAATACCGATACCAACTTATTGTCCAATGCAGAGGAACCAATTTGCACACAAGAGTCGACGACGCACCACTTGGCAGTGTCGAGCTTCCACCACAGTCGTTCATTAGTACAATCATTGTTCCTCATGTCACAGCAGATGGATTGATGGTAAAGGTCTGGTGGAACTTTGTTAAACTCAAACAGTCGGAAGGACGCTAGGTTTCTTCACTGGAGGTAAAGGTCCATGCAGGTCAGACGGTGCAAACAATATTGTCAGGTAAATTCTAAGTTTAAGAATATATGTGATTCAGGAAACTTTCCCCAAGTTAAAAAAAACAACAAAAAAACCCACATGAATGATGGTCTGGAAGATACTGACGTTTACTCAACGCAACCGAATTTGGTCCAAAATTGAGACAGAGGAGAAGAGGAGGCATAAACAATGATCTATAAGATTCCGACTTCTTGTCATGGTTTAGACTCAAATTTTTTTTTTTCAAGGACAAGAAAAGGAAATTAAGAGGGGAACAGAAGATTCTGACTTCTGTTCTACACTGGTGAAACTCTTGGAAAAAAAGAAAAAAAAAAAGGGGGGGGGGGTAACGACAAGGGGAAGGTGAGGGGGAAAGAGGTAAAGACCCGAAAACGAGAACTGTATGAAAACATGTACCGGGGGGGGGGGGGGGGGGGGGGGGGGGGGTAACGACAAGGGGAAGGTGAGGGGGAAAGAGGTAAAGACCCGAAAACGAGAACTGTATGAAAACATGTACCAGTCTGAACGAAATCTGTGCTTATAATGAGTGCGTTTATAAGATGCTTTTGTCATTTCAAGAGACGTAAGTTCAGATGGGTAACGAAGCACACACATTAACGATCAAAATGTTATCATTATACACTTTGTTGAGTGGCAGCCGGCAGCCACGCAATTTACCGCTTTGATTCGTTCGATCAACAGCCATTCGCGGCTGTATGTATGTATGTTGGCAGCTTTCAGCTTGTTGCGTCCCTTTAAAATAAATCTTCTGCAGAGAGAAGGGGGTGTTGTAGGGTGGCGGTGGGGGACAACTGGGGGGGGGGGGGGGGGGGGGGGGTGGAAAGAAAAAAAAAAATCGGGGTAAGAGATTTACATAAAAGCATTTATCAATTCAAATGAAAATGCGCATACATAGTGAGCGCCTTGTGTACGAATACTTCATTGTTCAATAGTGCAAAAGTCAGTCTGGTTAGAGAGCATATGTGATGATATTAATCACGTCATTATGCATGTTATCATCTGGCAGCCAGCAACTTGCCCGAATTAAGATTAGTCGATAGCCCAGTTGTGGCACCTCGAGACCATTGGCAGCTCTCAGCATTTCTTGTGTCTTTGGGAGTGTGGGTGAGAAACAAGGGGGCGGGGGGGGGGGGGGGGGGGGGAAGGGGGGAGGGTTACCCTTTTCAGGGGAGGTGGGCGGGAGGAAGGTCTGGACCCTCCACCTCATCCTACACTTATCTCCTCCAAATCTGCCTCATAGGTCCATGAACACAAAGAAAACTCAGCAGAAAGAGTTGGAATAACTCTTGTCTATGTAGGCAGTGTGTATCCATGATCGATTGATCCAGTGTGTGTGTGTGTGTGTGTGTGTGTGTTGTGTGTGTGCATTTGTGTGTTAAAGTAGTGAGAGAGAGAGAGTGTGTGTGTGCATTTGTGTGTTAAAGTAGTGTGTGTGTGTGTGTATGTTTGTGTGCATGCATGCGCGCACGCGTGTGTGTGTGTGTGTGTGTGTGTGTGTGTGTGTGTGTGTGTGAGAGAGAGAGAGAGAGAGAGGAGGAGAGAGAGAGAGAGAGAGAGAGAGGTGTGTGTGTGCGCGCGCGCGCTGTCAGCTGTACAGACATATGCGTTTGAAAACATGCGCAGAGCACTTACCAACAACATGTCATGTGTTTCTGAGGTGTCATGGTTTCACACACTTTGTTTTTCTTTTCACGTCGTCCCTCACTCAGCACAGTATCACAAGCTCATAACCACACTCTCCAGTCCTCTTCCTCCTACACAATCGTCTCACGCATGTGGTAGATCTCGTACGGCAGGGGCGGACGACTCTTGGGCGTGGGTGGGGTGGACGTGGAAGACGCGGAGGGTGGCGCCGAGGTCGCTGACGTCGCGGGCGAGGTCTGCTCCGTCAGGGCGATCATCGGCGTCTTGCTCTTCTCCGTGTGCACCTCCACGGCGCACGTGACCTGGTTCTGGGGAGGGATGGGGTGGGACGACGACTCGTTGGACACCTTGCGGGAGGACGTGCCGTTGATCTGCTGGCACTCCGGGGGCGGGGGGCTGTCGTCCGGGATGTCCGGCGAGGGGGGTGCCCATCTGGGTCTCCAGGAAGATGGGGTCTGGGGGCGGGGGCCAGAAGTCTTCGTCGCTGGAAATGCGGCGCCGAGTCCCCGCTGTCTGGGGCGATGTCTATCTCGTTTCTGACTCCTGCAATCGGCCACACAGACACACATGCCAAGCCCGTTTCTCTCTCGCTGTCTCTGTGTGTGGTGTGTGTGTGTGCTGCTGGATGCTTTGTGCATCCAAGAGAAAGAACAGCTTCGGATTTGTATGCCTCTTTAACAGGATTCTTATCTGTTTATCTCTTTCTCTCTGTCTCTGTCTGTCTGTCTCTCGTTACTAAAACGAGGAACAGTTCGTTCTCTGTTGTCCTATTCTATAATTTAAGAGCGCAGCATATTCCGTTGAAGTCATTTTACTTTTACATTGTTTATGGCATGTTCAAAACAATCAGGAATGTGGCAATCTATCTTTATAAAGTTATTAAGATGCGTTCCAATCTCAGTTCTTGAAATATGCTGCTAACTGAGTCGTGGACAATATCACTGCTCATTATTGCCAGTTCTGAAAAAAACAACATTACACGTACCTCTTCATGACGGGCAAGGGCCTACACATGAATAAACTTTCCGCATTCTCTCTCTCTCTCTTATCCTTCAACTCCTCTGCTTCCAAATCATCTCTCCTTCATACCCTTCCATCTCTTTTCCACGCATGTATGTATACATCGTGGATGTACTTGTGGGAACAACTAACATAGACGTTTCGAAAAACCTGACAGTAAACAGTAAAATGACAAACAAGTAGGGTAACTCCAGGCGCTTTAGGCAATCAGGAATTAATTGCAGGCCTGGGTGATCATGACATAGTTCTCTTAGAGAGTAACTTTCAACCCTTTCGAAGAAAACCCCCTAAACGTACCATCAGACTCTGGAACCAAGCAGATTTACCAAAATTGCGCAGGGATACTCATAATTTCAGTCGTCTTTTTTTGAGGTCCCATAGTGTTAAAGATAATGTCAGTGATCTTTGGAAGTGTTTAAAAACTAATTTGGAATTTATTATGGATGACAACATACTTACTAAAATAACTTCAAGCAAGAACCACCAGCCATGGATTACTACTAAAACTAAACGTTTGTTGAGAAGGAAACATCGTTTCTTTAAGAAATTGAAACTACATCCTAATTCAGAAAGATTACTGGTTAGGTATAAACATATTAAGAGAAGGTGTCAGAGAGAATTTTAGACTTGCTCACTCCAATTATGTTAATTCGATGATTTCGGAAGGTGATCATCAGAACAAGAAATTATGGTCTTACATAAGGAGTAAGAGACAGGACAACATTGGGATTCCAGACCTGAGAAACAACCAGAATAACCTAATACAGGACCCTGAAGGGAAAGCAAACTTACTAAACAAGCAGTTTTGTTCAGTTTTCTCAAATCCCAAACCTTTAATTAACGTTAGACTAAAGGATGATGATAAACTCCCTGAAATGCAAAACATCAAAGTAAACAAAGCAGGAGTATTTAAGTTACTGACCAATATTAATGAAAACAAAGCTACTGGTCCCGATGGCGTTCCTGGCAAGCTCTTAAAATTATGTGCCATTGAATGAGTGAGGTATACCAATTACTTTACCAAGCTTCACTGGACCAGGGAGTAATACCTGATGAGTGGCGTGATGCGAGCATTGTTCCCTTATTTAAAAAGGGTGACAAAACAAAAGCAGAGAACTATAGACCTGTATCTCTTACATCCATATCAGCTAAATTACTTGAACACATAATATATAGTAGCATAATGGACCATTTTGACAAATATGATTTCTTAAATAACGCCCAGCATGGTTTTAGACAGCGAAGGAGTTGTGAGACTCAACTTATAACAACTCTCAATGATTTTAGTAACTGTCTTAACAACAGACAGCAAATAGATGCAATTTTATTAGATTTTTCTAAAGCCTTTGATAAGGTTGACCATGAGGGCCTGCTGCTTAAATTAGAACACATTGGCATTGGCGGTTCTTTGCTAAAATGGGCTAGATCATTCCTCTTTGGGGAAACGCAGAAAGTTGTTGTGGAAGGGTCGTCATCCCATTGTAAACCAGTTTTGTCAGGTGTACCACGGGAACTGTTCTGGGCCCTTGTTTTCTTAATTTATATAAATGACATAAGTAGAAATCTCTCTCCTGGAACTACTATAAGGCTTTTTGCAGATGACAGTTTAGTATATAGAACAATCAGAAGCAAGAATGATACACGCATTCTACAAGAAGATCTAAACGTTTTACAAGAGTGGGAAAGAACTTGGAAAATGGAATTTCACCCTCAAAAGTGCCAAGTGTTGCATATATGTAACAAACGCTCACTAATTAGATCAGATTATTCTATCCATAATACTATTCTTAAAGAAACTAATGCTGCAAAATAATTTAGGCGTGATTATAGATAGTCGTCTCAAATGGAAAGAACATTACAATTTAGTATGTAAGAAAGCAAATAACACTTAGCTTTCTTACACAGGAATATCAATGACTGCCCCCAAAAGGTTAAAGACGACTGCTACAAAACACTGGTTAGACCAGTACTGGAATATGGTTGCTCAGTTTGGGATCCTTACCATCTAAAGGACATTGATAACCTTGAAAAGATTCAGAAGAGAGCAGCACGGTTCGTAACAGGGAACCACATCAGAGAAAAGGGGAATACTAGGAAGAACATGAGGAAATTAGAATGGAAACCCTTAGAAGAGAGAAGAGCTTTTATTAAACTTAACACCTTTTTCAAAGGCAAGCTAAAGTAATTGATATTCCAATGGAACAACTAGTAGGGCCTATTGAATAAAAGTAGCACCAGGAGTGGCGGTCAATGTTATACTATACCTGCATCAAATATTGACAGCCACTTACATTCTTTTTATCCCAGTTCTGTACGGCTGTGGAACTCACTGCCGGGTGCCATCAAGATTGCCACAAATGCAATCTCATTCAAAAACAAATTGATTCGACAGTTCTGAGATCTGCATATTGACGATTTTCTATTTTTACTTCCCTGATATTTTACTATTACCTGGGCCTGAATTTGGCCATTGCTTTTATCTTCTTGAATATCGAGTGCGACCCCTTGTTGCTAAATTTGCTCCAGGGGCCAACAGTCTGAGTCGCACTGTTTTATGGTATTTTATTTACTTTTTAACATGCGCGCTGGTGACCTACTCGTTTTTGAGTGAACCGGTGTTTGAGGAAGAAAAACTCTCACTCCAATGATGAAATAAGGCCCGTAACTCTTAAACAAATGCTGCTTACGACACCATATCACCTGACAGAAATGACAACACAGAGCACACAGAACAAACCAGGAGGCATTATGTCTCCTTGTTTGTTCTGTGTGCTCCCTCGCATCATGGGAGCGAAAGTTACCCTACTTGTTCGTTATTCGTCGTCGTCTCGATATCTGTGTATGCTGGAACTCAACAACTGTGTCCAGCACAGCGGAGACGCGTGTTCCAAGGAAAGCTGAAACGATAGCTTCCTTCAGACGGAGATGGTTAGTGCATCCTTGAGTATGTTCACGTTCGGAAGGAACAGTCTGGTACCGAAATGAAAAGAACCATTCACTTTCAAAGGGAAAAACAGATGTTCCCGGTGGTTAGTCCCCCCCCCCCCCCCCCCCCCCCTTATGACCCCAGCCCTCTTACAGAGAAAGAGAGGGAAAACAATTAAGAAAGAGAAGGAAACGATCATCTTTCGTGTACTCTTGACAAAAATGTCTAATTCTCTGTCCTACACTTTGTCGATCAAGACTACTGAGACACAGGAATGAGGTGGATTAGTCTCCCCGCCCCCCACCCCACACACTTTGACCACAGCCCCCTTACAAAGAGAGATGGAAAAAATGAAGAAAAGGACAGGTCCATCTTTCCATTAATCTTTATATTTAAAAAAATGTCAATTTGTCTTTCCAGTATTTTGTCAATCAAGTCTTCTGAGACAAAGCACTTTTTTTTTTCTTGAAGTGAGCGAGTGAATGTGTGTGCGTGCGTGGTGCATGTGTGTGTGCGTGTGTAAAGAGCAATCACATTTGATTTGTGGGGGATTAATCATGCACAAAGCAGACGTCCTATGCCCAATGAACAAAGAATACAAAACCCCCAAAACGCGTGGTCTCACCTGTCTGTGCATGCCACCCAGCCCCCCTGTCACCCCTTTGTAGTCCGGCGACGCCGCACGACCCTGACCCTTGACCCCAGGTGGTGGGCCTCGAGGGGAGGGGGCGGGGGAGGGGGCAGGGGCAGCTCGGAGGGCTGGAGGTCCAGGGAGGTGAAGGACTCCTTGCTGTCCCCCTGGCCGCTGAAGGACCTGTCCGTGCTCTGGCTGGTCCAGTGCATCAGGCTGGGAATGCCTGGAGTCAGTGGCTATTTGGTCAGTTTTTGTTGACACCCTCCCCCCCCCCCTTCCCGAACTTGAAATGCTTGATTAATAATAAAAAAAAAATGTGTGTGTGTGTGTTTGAGAGAGAGAGAGAGAGAGAGAGAGAGAGAGAGAGAGAGAGAGAGAGAGGTGAGTGTGTGTGTGTGTGTGTGTGTGTGTGTGTGTGTGTGTGTGTGTGTGTGTGCGTGATTGAGAGAGAGTGAGAGAGAGAGTGTGTGTGTGTGTGTGTGTGTGTGTGTGTGTGTGATTGAGTGAGAGATATTGAGAGAGAGAGAGAGAGTGAGAGAGACAGAGAGAGAGAGTGTGTGTGTGATTGAGAGAGAGAGAGAGAGAGAGAGTGAGAGTGTGTGTGTGTGGTGTGTGTGATTGAGTGAGAGATATTGAGAGAGAGAGAGAGAGTGAGAGAGACAGAGAGAGAGAGTGTGTGTGTGTGTGTGATTGAGAGAAGAGAGAGAGAGAGAGAGAGAGAGAGAGAGAGAGAGTGAGTGAGTGAGAGAGAGTGTGTAGCAGTACTTTCATTTCACGTCTTTTCACAAAATCAAGTACTATCAAACGACTGAGGGAGAGGGAGAGAGAGAGAGTGCTTACATGCATGCATGCGCGTGTTCGTTCATACGTACGTGTACATATGTATTTGCAGGCGTGGATGTGTGCATAGAAAGACCACAATATCATAATAATAAAGTAAATACCTAACCGGGCTCTACATCAAACATGAGGTAACTTAAAAAGCAAGACCAGAATCAGAATAAAGAGAGAGAGAGAGAGAGAGAGAGAGAGAGAGAGAGAGAGAGAGAAGAATCCCTCTAACTGACCTTACTCATGCTCATCTTTGATCACTTAAGAAAAAAAAATCACGCTGACCTGAACCATTTAAACTGACCCCGCATCACACTCAATGAACCGAGTCATACACACTGACCTTAATCATACTTAAATAACTTCCCTTCATCATTCACAACAAATACTGACCTGGATCAAACTGATATTGATCATTCATTAAAATAAATCACTCCAAATTAAACCTCTCACACACTTACCTGAATCACACACACACACACACACACACACACACACACACCCGCGCGTGCGCGCACACATACACACAAGTGCACACACATTCAGCCCCCCCCCCCCCAACACACACACACACAGACAGACAGACACACACACGTACACACGCACGCACATGCACACACACACGCACCGACCTCAATCTCACCATACTGACCTTAATCACACTGACCTGAATCACGCAGCATACACACGGACCAGACTCACACAGACACTGACCCGAGTCCTCATCGTCCAAGCTCAGGAGCATGCTCTCCACCTCTTCCTCCCGGCCGATGGCGTCCCCCCTCCCTCCTCCTCCACAGACCTTCCTCTCCTCCCGGCTCAGCTTCCTCCTCTCGCCCGCCTCCCCTCCTCCTCCTCCGCTCCCTCGCCGGTCTTTCCCTTTGCTGATTTTGCGGGTTCTCTCCCCTTCTGTACTGTTGCCTTGTTGAGAGGTTTGGCTGATTTTGCGTTTGCCTTCAAAGGAACCGCGGCTGTTTTTCCGGAGTGCGTCCGCTTCCGCGCTGGTTTTCCTCCCGTGGGTTTTCTGCGCGCTGCTCTTCTTCTCTTCCGTCTCGTCCATGCTGGTCTGTTTGGGGTCGTCCAAGCTCTCGTCTTTCTGCCTGTCCTTCCTGAAGCCTCCTTGTTGGCTCTCCGACTCCGGCCCGCCCTTGTTGTCTCTTCTTCCGCCGGCGACCTCCTGAGCTCGTAGCTCGCTCATCATGCTGTAGAAGAACTCCTCTTCGAACGCCTGGTCCGTGATGTCGTGCCGGGGGGTTCTTCTTTATCTTTGGGATGGTGATGCTGGTGGTGGTGGTGCGGGTGGTGCGGGTCAGGTGAAGGGTTGCTGTCCTCGTTCTCGTCCTCGCTGGGCTCCAAGAGGGCGTCGACGTCGTTGTCGTTGATGTCTGCTTGGGGCAGGGACTGCCGCGGTCTTCGGTTGTTGCTGTTGGCCAGGTCGTCGGTGTCCACTTCGCTGTGGTTGTCGTCGTCGTAGGACTCGGTTCGGATTCTCGGTCTGACCTGAGAGCAGTGGGGACAAAAAAGGTCATGAGAGCTGGTACTAAATGGGTTTAATCGGTAAACAAGAAAAGAAGAAGAGAAAAAAAATATAGACTAAAATAAAAAAGAAAAGAAGAGAAAACAAAATCAGGTCATGACGTTGATGGTTTCCTTGCACCGGTGTTATACAGCCAAAACCGATTCGAAAAAAAAATCAGGGGAAGATAATTCCTATCTTTCCAATGCAAATAGAGTTACCTTTTGTCAGTTCATGGGTCAAGCGAACATATCTAGACAGTCAAATATTGAGATTTCAAAGCCCACGCCGCGCAGAATGATCGGGATACTAACAGTACGTGTGCATTACAGGTCCACCGTTTCACGTGCATGTTTTCCCATGTGGTCTCTGACTGAACTGTAAAGCTGGCTGATCGGGCAACATTGCTTCCTGCATTCTCACCTGCGGCACCTGTCCCATGAAGATGGTGGGGCCATTCTCGTTGAACGCGAACTCTAACATAGATTACTCCCTGTTTGAACAGTAAAAACCACCAACACCCAATAAGCATTTTTCGATTTATTTGTAAAACCTTTATCAAGCATAAAAAACCAAGGGCCCACTAAATGACAGCCCAAAGCACAGCATGAATATCCTGAAAACTGATTATTTCTCACTCCCAATTTACCTGAATTCTCACTCACTGCTTTAAAATCTAGTATGCTAGATTACTCCCTGTACATATTTCCGAACACAAGTCTCGCATCCTGTTCGGCATCCGAGCTACATGTGTGCCATCAACTAAGAGTTTTTCGGTAGCTACAAACATTCTCACACCTTCGACAGCATCCTTGAGAGGTGACGTGTGGATATACGTTTTCTCCAGAAAAAAATGAAATGAGTAAAGAAAGACGTTGGGAGAATTAAGATAATTGGAAAAAAAGAATCACTTTTTGTTCCGTTTTGAATGAGAACACTCTTCCTTATGTTGTGTTTGAATAATTGAGGGGGGGGGGGGGGGGGGGGGGGGAGGGGGGCGAGGGAGGGTCGTTTTTAAAATCAATGTCGAGCTTTGCCTTTGATCACTTCGATCACGGTTTCAGTTCTAAAATTACGCTGGTGCATTCTCACACAAAAAATGTTGTTGTTTCTACTTTTGCGGTTTTTCACATACAGTATCAAACCGTATTCTTTGCTGTATATGTATATGAATACTGCCTTGTTCTGTCGGTTGCCTTATGTCTTTTGTCGATCACCCACCACTCTTCCCTGTGGCTGGTGCCACAGTCTTTCAGAACAAACAGTACCCGTCCTGTAAACATTCTCTGCTAGTGACTTCCCCTTTCTGTTACTCTTTTTGCCTCTGACAAAAAAACAAACAAACATTTTTTCTTTGTTGTTACCTACTAGTTTTCTTCTTCTTCTTACACACACACACACACACACATGTATATATATATATATATATATATTATATATATATATATATATATATATATATATATATATATATATATCCCCTTTGTATGTATGCCAGGCAGTGCTGATGTTGCTTCAAAGCTACTTGGTTTTTTAAAAAAAGCTTTTCGACCCAACAGGGCGGTTCGTGGTCACTATGAACACAATAATTATGACTTACGAAATTAGATAACTATGAACCATGAAAACAGGATCCCACATGCCAATATACAATGACTTTGTTATCATTGCGCCGACTGTAGGCGTTTGAGAGACTTGTTTTGCAAAGCTGAAGAATGGAACAGGTAACCATCACTAACATGCACGCGCATCATCATTCATCATTGCGCATGCAACACGTTGTAGACTGTGGCTTTAAGACACTGTGCCCGAGCCCTATAGAATGGAAAGGTGATTATGACTGTTGTGCGTGCGCATAATCGCAGCGCATACGTCGTTTTGCAGACTGTAACACTGACCAAGTCAGTCAGTCAGTCAGAACTACAAGAGGGCACCTGAGGACAGCACAGCTCCCCGGCAAGACCGAACGGATCCTGGATCTGCCCTCTGATCTGGATCAGCACCACGGATCCCCATCAAAATTAAATTGGTTCGTCCTTCGGCCACATCTTTCCGTCAAGTTTCATGAAAATTAGCTCAGAAGGTTTAGCTTAAATCTTGCCGACAGACAAACCAGCCAACAAACGCAGGAGAAAACATTTCCCTTCTGTTCTAATAATGCAAAAATCCCCGTTTCACAATGGAGAAAAAATCACTGTGTTCTTGTATTACTAAAAAAAAAAAAAAATTAAGTGATCATCACCATCATCTTGACGGTAATTTACTGTCATCCATCATAACCCCACTCCCAACCGCCTGTCGAAGCTTAAAAGTTATGGTCCACCGTGTCGAAACTAACAAAAATAAGGGAGGTAACTTAGTCCCCCTCCCTTCCCCGCCGACTTCCCTTCTATTCACTCCCCCCCCTCCCCCCCCGCCTCTGCCTCATTCGATGTTTTTCTTCCATGAGTCTGGGCCAAGGCCTGCTGTGCTCAGCTCACCTTTTCACTGGAGAAGTCGAAGGCCAGGTTGTTGCGGGAGTGGTCGAACAGCTTGGTCCCGCCTTTGTGGGGCCGGGGCACCTGCAGGTGGTGGTTGTCGCTGAAGGTGGAGGTGCGCTTGAGGGAGGGGCTCAGCTTCTGGGCCGTCGCCGATTCCGGCTTCAGTACCTGCGGTTGGGGGGAAAAAAGCGTGCATATACGTGTACGTACAGACGTGCGTGGACATGTAGGCACGTATACGAAGAATACGTATGCGCACACAAGTGCATGCGAATACATACACACATATATATACAAACACACTACGGCGTTATGATGAAGGATTAAATTCCTGTGCTGTGAACAACACACTCTGAACCATCAACGAGGCAGCTTCTATCTGATTGCTTCTCCTCTCTCTCTCTCTCTCAAACACACACACACACACACACACACACACACACACACACACACACACATCTAGATGAGGAAAAACGTTGTAGGGCAAAGCTTAGATTTGCCAGAAAAATAGGGATACTATTCAACCTGTATAGGTCGTCACTTTTGACCGCACTCTCACGATGAAGCGGGTTACCCAGAACCATACTGAACAGTTTATATGGACTTTACTGTGTGTTTTTACTGTACGTATCTCTCTTCTGATGATGTGGATCGTACGAGTCCTATACGCGTCAAAGAATCCTCAGGAGTTAAAACAACAACAACAACAAAAAACAAAACAACAAAAAAACACGCGGGTCTGCCGTACCCGATTACGGCCCTTTACATGACCTGCATCATCGAAAGTCTGCGGTTCAAATGACGGAACTGATCATTATTCTTTCCCCTTTTGATGCAGGAACACAAAACTCGGATGACAGATATAATTAACCGGCTTTTCGTCAAACCCCAACATTTCAATTCGAAAAACTCACACACTTCAAGTGTACAATGTTATTGTGTGTCTCCGGGTTGTGGGCGACCCAGAAAGCAGAGAGAGAAAGAGGGGGGGGGGGGGGGGGGGGGGGGGGGGGGGGGGGGTGGGTTAGGAGAGAGAGAGAGAGAGAGAGAGAGAGACAGACAGACAGACAGACATAACGACTAGATAAAAAAAAAGGAAAAAGAAAGAAAAAAAAAAGAAAAGAAGAAATTAGCTTTACTACGGCGATGGCACTTCAAGGAGCCGCGCGCTATTCCATACAAGCTACACCCCATCCGCTGAAACCGTGATGCCACTACGCGCAAGATTAATCCCAGCTAGCACCCCCCCCCCCCCCCCCCCCGCCTTTTTCCGGCGTGGCGGGGTGAATGGAAGGGAAGATGGGGGTGAGGGGGGGGGGGGGGGGGGGGTACCTGTATGACGGTCTGACCAGTTTGGGGGTGTCCGTGGGAGTCTTGATGATCTGCTCAGCTTCATCTGCTGCTCTTTCTTGGCGTTCTCCTTCAGCAGTTTCCTGCAAGCCATTGCCAACAGCATAGTGGCTCCAGTCACAGTAAGGACAGTTAGTTTCAAAGTTGAGGTGAATCACACTGAATCAAACTTAAAAAGAAAAATTACTATTCCGACGAACGAAATGACAAGACGATGATGATTGGCAACGATCATGAATTTAACAATAACAGTGTGACATTAATGAACTTGATGACAATCATGATAACGATGAAGGTAAATAATGACGATGAGAAGAAAAAATGATAATTTTCAGTTTAACCCCCCCCCCCCCCCAACAAAACTGATGACAATAATGATGATGCTGATGGTAAAGATTAAGTGAGGTCCAACAAAACTGTGCATCGTGTAGATCGGAGCTTAACCATAGTGACAAAAACAAGATTCTATGGTTTGTGTATAATCTTGCTAAAAGACAGATAAACCAGCAGACAGACGCTGTTAAAAAACACACACACACAAACCCCCCAAACAAACAAAAAACGTCGCTTTGGTGAGATAACAGTAATGCCAAGACCCATCTCAGGCAATCCTGTTTTAAGCCTTGCAGCCGAATGAGTGGAGAGTCCAAAAATGTTCAGATTAATTATATCGTCTGTTCCATGGACTGCAACAAAATTTAATGACTGTATATTAAAATGACGTCGATTTTTTCCCCATCAAATGTTTAGCCATATCTGCAAAATTTTAAGTTACCTTTCTTTTCTTGCGAAGTGGCTTTAGAAATATAGAATAAGAAAGAATGGTAAAGGATCAACCGTTGATCCAGATCCACACTACAGATCCATAAAAAACAACAACAACAAAAACAAACAAACAAAAAAAAATCGCTTTCGTTCCTTGACTTGCTCAAAGTTTCCACCTAGTTTCGTCTTAATCATTTGGGTACTTTTGTAGTTTTTGCATAATCGTGTAAACAGAGAACCCAACACACAAGCCATCGAACCGACAGAAGTGGACAAAAATATTATCTCCTTGGCTGTGTGGTGAAAACTCTGGGCAAGAAACAAATTAAAGAAACGTATGAAACTTGAGTGAAAAAAGAAAATATCAGTGACTCCAGACCAGACTAATTACAGATGAAGTGGACAACCTGCTTAACACAGAAAAAAAAGCAGACACAGTTTCGGAAGAACAGACAGGCAAAATCTGCAAGAAAAACGAACAAAAAGAGAGAAAAGGATAAACAGTGGCCATGAAAGGAAGACAGGCCCAAACATTTGTGGTAGCCAAACTAAGAACAATAACTCTGCTTCGAAACCGGATGATGCTTTCCTTCGATGCGACTCTCCTTGGTCGATTGGGACGAGAGAGAGAGAGAGAGAGAGAGAGAGAGAGAGAGATTAAGGAGTTTGAATCAGGAGTACAGAAAAGGAAACCACGATTGTAAACATGCCAGAAATGATGACGACGGACATATAAATCTTTTCAACGTTTCTTTCCCCTGTGTAATGGGATCCTGATGATGATGGAAAAACAACAGCAAACGAAAAAAAAAGCAAAGAAGTAGAGATAAATAAATGACAACATGGAGAGGGAGACCAACGAAGAGACAGACAGACCTCGCAAAAAACAATACAAGAAACAAAACAAATGACAGTTGTGACCCTCCACCTGAAAATGAGTCCAACGTTGGCCTTTTTTGTCATGTTCATGTGTTTGTTCTCAAAACACTTCAAAGTCCGCTTCCTTCCTGTCCACCATCGCAAACTGCCTTCAGACCAGGACAACGCTGCTAGGGCTGTATCACTGAAAGAAAATTATCTTCTCTTTGATGCCAGAGGTACAAGCTCTCAACATATTCTCTCCGTGGTGCCAGAGCTAGGGTTAGTCAAAGTACATATCCTCGTTGGCGTTGGCGTTGAGGGCGAGATTTACGTCCTATCGGCCTGAGGCCCTTAAGGACAAGGTTTCTTCAGACTTTAGTCTGTGTAGATTTGGTGCTGCTGTCTCCTGTGGTGGTTTGTTATTGTTGGTCGTCTACTCCTTGCGGCAGTTACCCTTCCCTTCCTTTTCTTCAGTTTCTTTCCAGGACCATTAATTTTGATACGGATCCACGAGATCCAATTTTGGCCAGGTCGGGTAAGATACCCTTACTGGTCGCCACTCCCCCCTCCCCCCTTCAGCTGTGAAGCCAGAGGACACGGGTGTGAGTCTCAGAGGTTCAACCCCACTCTGAGGATCCTCTTTGTCTCTTTTGACACTCTTTACCGTCCGCACCTCTTTCTTGCACAGTGGTTAAAAAACCAACTGTCTGTACCGGAGGATAGGAGGGATCACACAGGAGCTTCATGGGATGCATCCCTAGGGTGGGATCTGGTTGGAGGAAGTCCTGGACTCTGAGGTCATGGGTAGCCCTGAACACGCATACATGTCCTCTACCCGATGTCAGTAATAAAGGCATGTGGAACTGAATGTTCTCGGGCACTCGTGTGAAAGCTGTGCTGCACTGTTGAATGATGCGATGTCGAGCAGTCATGTTCAGTGGATGGAAGCATAACGAACTGCACCGTTGTGTAATGGGGTGCTGTGAATCATTCTGTATTGCACTGTCGTGTGCTTGGCATCGAGACCCATGCTAAATGGCAGTGTGATGTGGTTGTAGAGGAATCTATACTGCATTGCACTGTCGCGTACTATGACATCTGGGGACCAATATTATCTAGTACAGTATTGTGGTGTCAAGAAACCTATATTGTATGTCACTGTCATGTACTATGGCAGTGAGAAACTCTTTCTGTTTTGCAGCGTGTTGTGGTGCTGAGAATATTGTACCGCAATGTCACCTACTATGGTAGTTAAAAAAATGCACATCATCTTTGAGTGTTGTGTCGTCGAAAAAAAAAACTACAGCGTATTGCATTGTCACGTTCAATCGTAGACAGAAATCCACATTGTTTTGCAGCGTATTGTGTTGCTGAGAAAGCTACATAGTACTGTATGGTCAGTCACGTACTATGGTAGCCAGAAACCCATATGTCGCAGTGTATTATGTTGACGAGAATGCTATGTTATATCGCGTCGTCACATACTGTGGTAATCGGAAATCCATATCGTCTTGCGGCGGTTTGTGGTGTCGAGAAAGCTATATGGTATTGCATTGTTGTGCAATGTGACACTTAAACATACAGGGCAAAAAAAAACTGTATTGTATTGAATCATGATATATGGCGTTCAGTAATGAAGTACAGTAAACGAAGCTTAAAGGGGAAAAAAAGTGAAAGGTATGTACAATGTGGCGTTTAAACTTACAAGGCAAAAGCTATGTTGTTTTGAATGAATCATGATACATGTCTTTCAGTAATGAAGCACAGTAAGCGAAG
>CM031609.1:36329408-36334408 GCA_018398815.1 Conus ventricosus | reverse complement strand
GGCCTTGCGTAAGGAGTTGAGTATTAATAGACTGGCGCAATTCGACCGTTTTGAGAATTTTTGTTGGGTCTGAAAGTTGATTCTCCTAATTTTATTTTTTGCATATGGCCATCAAGGTACTAGCCAGGTGGTTTCAAGCACACAGATTTAATCAAAGGAATGGGACTATTTGGGGGACTTTTTGATGGCGCAAAGATAGGGTCTCGGGTGAGTGCAAAGGCCTGAAATGTGACGTCAACTAAGGGGAAGGTCATGTATTTGGCGATTGTGATTTCATTGGTGAAAATACTCCAAAACAAGGGATGTAACTGGTGGGGAGGTGTTCTTTTAATCAGTTAGCAGTTTAACATTAAACGCTGGCTCAAATTATGGTGGGCATCAAAACGCTTCCATGGTTATAACAGTGTTTTAGTGCAACATTCTTAGTAGGGTTTTTTTTGTATTTAGGGGAGGGGGGTCCCCCCCCCCGTACTTTTTATGGTATTTTTTAAAAGGATTTTATTTTTTTTCTCTCTCTCTCTCTCTCTCTCTTCTCTCCCTCTCTCTCTCCTCCCTCTCTCTCTCTCTATATATTTATTTATAAATTTGTATACATACTTTAAAAATTTCTTTTTTTTACATTTTCCCCCTTCCCCAAGGGCAAATTTTCAGCGTGCCTCCATCAAAAATCAATTTGAGGGCACTGTGTTATATCCACGAAATTTTTTAAATGTGTGCAATGTTTTCAACAGAAAAAAAAGTTCAGGACGAATTTTCAAAACCCCGCCCCCCCGTGACCCTTTAAAGTCGCGCTATGAGAAGGAGCAAGAAAAAAAATCCCCAACCCAAACAAAAAAAAAAGTGGGTTGGGGGGGAAAAAAAAAAAAAGGTTTTTTGAAAGAGAACAAAAATCAAAATAATTTTTGGGCCCTTTGCATCCTAATTGGAGCGGGGGTAAATTTTGGGACACGCGCCGGCTGGAGATCCCCGCTCGTTTCCCCCGAAAACACACGGTCTGAAGGAGGGGAAAGGAAAGTGAAGGGAAAAAACGAAAAAGGGAAGGAAAAAAAAAAAAAAACAAAAACAAACAAATTTTGGGCCTTGTGGGTCAACGCAGCCCTTCCCTCGCAATACAAACGTGTACCCCGGGGCCCACACCCCCTCTGTCCCCGCACTTGGGGAAATTTTTTATCATTTTAAAAAAAAAAAAAAAAAAAAAGGAAAGGGAAAATTTAAAGCCCCCAAAAAAAAAAAAAGGTTTTGGGGAAAATTTTGAAAAAAAAGAAAAGGGAAAATTCCCCCCAAAAAAATTTGTAAAAGTGAATAAAAACTGAGCAACACCCCCCCCCCCCACACACACACACAACAAAACCCCGGAAAGAAATTAATAGAAAAAAGAGAAAAAAGTTATAAAAAAAAAAATAAGGAAAAAAAAACAATGAAAAAAAAAAAAAAGGGAAAAAAAAAGGGGGGTTTGCGGGGGAAAGGGAGGGGGGGGGGGGGGGGGGGGTAGGGCAGGGATGGGGATAAAGGGGGGGGGGGGGGGGGGGGGTTTAGGGGGTGATGGGGGTTTAAAAAGGGGGTTGGGGGGGGGGGGTAGGGGGTGAGGGGGGAATAAAGGGGGGGTGGGGGGGGGGGGGGGGGGGGGGGTGAGGGGGGGAAAAAAAAGGGGGTGGGGGGGGTGGGGGTGGGGGGTGATGGGGGGAAAAGGGGGGTGGGGGGGGGGGGTTGGGGGTGAGGGGGGAAATAAAAGGGGGGGGGGGGGGTGGGGTAGGGGGTGATGGGGGAAAAAGGGGGGTTTGGGGGGGGTGGGGGGGGGAGGGGGTTTGAGGGGGGTTTAAAGGGGGGTTGGGGGGGTGGGGGTAGGGGGTGAGGGGGTTTTTAAAAAAGGGGGTGGGGGGGGGGGGGTTTGGGGGGGTGGGGGGGAAATAAAGGGGGGGGGGGGGGGGGGGGGTAGGGGGTGATGGGGGGTTTAAGGGGGTGGGGGGGGGGGGGGGTTGGGGGGTGATGGGGGAAAAAAGGGGGGTGGGGGGGGGGGGGTTTGGGGGGTGATGGGGGATAAAAGGGGGGGGGGGGGGGTGGGGGTGGGGGGTTTAAAGGGGGGCCGGGGGTGGGGGGTGGGGGGGGTGATGGGGGATAAAGGGGGAGGGGGGGGGGGGGGGGGGTGGGGGAGGGGAAAAAAGGGGGGGGGGGGGGGGGGTGGGGGGGTGATGGGGGATAAAGGGGGGTGGGAAGAAAAACTGACCCCCAAAAAAGAAAACAATGAAAAAGGGGAGTAAAAAAAAAAAAAAAAAAAGGAAGAAAAACCAAATCCCGCTTTCGAGGGTCCTGCCCCCCTGTGGTTTGATTTTTGTCTAAAATGAAAAAAACAAATAAAAAAAAAGGATTAAAGAAATTGAAAAAAAAAGACGACGAGGGACGACGCGATGAAAAAGAAGAAGAAGAAGATGGGGGACGCCCCGAAGAAAAAAAAACAAAAAGAAAAAAAAATTTAAACATTTTCCCGATTTCTGTAAAAGTTTTGGGATGAGAGAGAGAGGGGGGGAGAGGGGAGGAGAGAGAGAGACTCGAGAGGATAAAAGAGAGGACACAGGAGGGGTTTAATGAGTGGGGGAAAGGGGGTAGGGGGGATCGGGGCAGTGGGGGGAGGCGGGGGGGGGGGGGGGGGGGGGGGGGAGCGGGGAAAAGGGGAGAAAAAACGGTTTCCCTTTTCCTGCAAGAGGGGGGCATTTTCTTTTTTCCTTTTCTTCATTTTTTTTTTTCATCTGTCAAAAGTCACATCGGACCCCCCCGTAAAATTGGGGCTCCTATTTTCTGTCTTCTTTTTTCGGGGGGTTTGTTACATTTTTTTTTTTTCCTTAGTTGGGCATCCTTTCTCCCTCTCTCCCCCGCTCCTCCCCCTCACTTTTTCCCGTCACCCTACCCAATATACCCCCCCCCCTCTTGGCCCTTTACAAACACCCGCACGCCCCACGCACCCGCACACGCACACACACAAAACACACTCACCCCGCACACCCACCACATTCCCTCCCCTCCTTGCCCATGCAAAAGGGCAAAAAATTGCACACTCCCATGCCTCCTGTTTACGGGAGTTTGTTCTTTCAGTTTTGGCCCCGGGCCGTTTTTTTAAAACATCCCTTCGTTTTGAGTGCAACTAAAAAAACCCAAATTTGTTTTGCCCCCCCCTCACACCCCACACACACCCCAACAACACACACACACACACACACACAACAAACACACACACAAAAAAACAAAAAACAAAAAAAGCGAAAGAACAAAAAACCAAACCCCAAAACACACACACACACCACAAAACCCCACACACAACACAAACACACACACTAAACAACAAACATACGAAAAATCATAAACTTTTTAAAAGACAAAATTTAGAAATAATTTTTATGATATTTAAACCCCAAGTTTGGTTCAAAATTTGAGATAGGGAGAGAGAGAGAGAAGAGGGGAAAGATGAGAGAGAGGAAAAGAGGAGAGGGAGAGTGAGGAGAGCGAGAGGAGAGAAAAGGGGGGAGTGAAAAGGAGGAAAGGGGGGGGGAGGGGGGCAAAGAGAGGAAAGGGGGGGAAAAAAAGGGGGAGAGAGGTGGGGGGGGGAAAAAAAAAAGAGAGAGGAGAGAGAGAGAGAGAGAGAGAGAAAAGAGAGAGGAGGGAGAGGGGGGAGAGAGAGAGGGGAGGAGAATGGAAAAATTTAAATCCCGTGTGTGGTTCCCCCATTTTGTAGTAAAGGGGTTTTCTTTTTTTTTAAAACATTTACTTTCCCATTTTCTTCACCTTAAAATTTTTTTTTTTTTTTTTTTCCCAAAATTTTTTGCCAAGTCATTATTAAAAACGATGGAAAAATTGTTAGCCTGCACTTTTTTTCCCCCACTACTTAAATTTTTCGCATTAAAAAGCGTTTTATTGTTTGTTAAAACTTACAAAGTCCAAAACCCCTGGTGAAGGGCCCCGGTTTGGAGGGAAAAAGGGGGTGTTCACAAAATAAATGCTAAAGAAAAAAACGCAGTATATATTAAAGAGAGAGAGTGAGAGAGGAGAGAGGAGGGAGTTGGGGGAGGGGAGAGGGTGAGAGGGGGGAAAAAATGAGAAGAGGACAGAAGAAAAAGGGGTTGAGAGAAAGAGGCAAAAGCGCAAAAGGGGGGTTTTAAAGACAGGGCGACAAAGTAGGTTTTATGTTACTCCAATTTGGGCAAAGGGGCCCTTATGATTGGTTTTGATCTGTTTTAATTTCGAACAGTTCCCCTTGACGTTTTTTTTGTTCGGGAAATGGTTAATTCGGGTTGCTGTTAAAAAACCCAAAAATGGTTAAAGAAAAAAGAAAGAAAACGGGGTGGGTTATGTTTTGGAGCCGTTCAAACGAAAAATTTTGGTTACATTCATCTAGACAAACCCGCAAAATTACTGTTGTAAGTGGCCCGAATGTTTTATGACAAAAAATGACACTCACAGAAACTCCCGGAAAGAAATAACGAATTTTTAACAAAAAAAACCCAAGGAGAGGAGTGAGAGAGAGAGAGAGAGAGGGGAAAAGGGGAGGAGAGAGAGGGGGAGAGGGAGGGAGGAGGGGGGAGGGGGGGGGGGGGGGAAAGGGGAGGAAGAGGGAAAAGGAAAAGAGAGAGAGTGGGGAGGGAGAGGGAGAGAGAGAGAGAGAAAGTCATTTGAAAATGATTCTGGGTTTTTTTAAATGATGGGGGGGGGGGGGGGGGGGGGGGGGGGGGGGAGGAGTATTAAAAGTAAAATGTCTTTGGTGGGGGAAAAAAAAGTGTGTTTTGGTTTTTTCGGCGGGCGGCGGGTTTCTCATGACCTGAATCTTCCCCCGGTTTTGTTTAAGATTACAAATTTATTTTTATAATCACACCAGTCGAAAAAAATAATTTATTTATTTTCCCGCGCAATGTAATTTTTTTGAAAAAAGAGGGAAAATTTTTTTGGGAAACCCCAAAAGGGTAATTCATATTTTTTTGGGAAGGGAAAAGGCTAATTATATTTTCTGTAAGCAA
>CM031609.1:36324408-36326908 GCA_018398815.1 Conus ventricosus | reverse complement strand
CGGCCCGGACCGTTTCGGTACAGGTGGATTTTTTCCCTCGGAGGTTAACTTGGTTTCTGACTCCATTTCCCATACAGTCCTTCGAATGAGACTATGTTCCGTGTGTGAACGCGCGCGCAACATCTTGCACACACGTTAAAATCCATCACCAACTTTCGGAAGAGAAGGCCAGTTTGGCCGTTGGTATGGGGTGAACACGTCAATAGCTGCACCTTCCCCGAAGATGGGGGTATGGCTGCCTTAAAGGCGGGATAAAAACCCCGGTCATACACACAAACCTCCACTCCCTTTATTGGGTGGATGGGATTAATTTAATTGTCTGGTCCATATAGGGAGCGTCCGCAGGAGTATCAGCCCGCTACGCAGAAGAAGAAGAGGAAAAAAGACCGCACAGGTGGCATCGCCTTGCCTTGCTGAGCGTGTTAAAGGATGTGGAATATGGAGATCCCTGAATGTCCAAGCCTCCTCCCGCGGGGATGATGAGCCAGTCTCACCCAAGGATCCCTCTCCCTCCTGTGTCCATCTGTCCCGAGTGGACTGACCGGCAGTTTTGACTGGTCTTTAGTTTCTGTGGAATGACCTGCCATTCCATGTCACCTGTCTTTAATTTGTTTTGTTTTACTTTTTATACCCCAGGGCCCCCTCCTTTCCAATCAACAACAACAACAACAACAAAACAAGGTAAACAAATGAGACAAAGACCAATCTCCTATAGACTGACCGATGGTCTAGGAATAGTTGCAGTAGTACAGAAACCATTTGTCATCGCCCTCCCCTTCCTGTTACTCTCCCCCCCCCCCCACAACACAACAACAACAAAAAAAAAAAACAAAAAAACCAAACGAACAAACAAAAGAAAGAAAGAAACAAACAAAAACCCTCAGCCCTTCTTGCCCCGAACCCTCACCCCGGTCCCTTAGACTGACATCCACCCCCCCCACCCTTTCCCTTATCAGCGTGATGGTTTGCGACTTGTCCCAGCTGTAAGGACACATCCGCCCTCCCCCAACCATTCTAACCTTATCTCGTTCAGGAAAGTCAGTGACCGTCTTGCGGTCCCCTCCCCTTCCCCTCTCCACACCCTTCCTTCCTCCTTTCCTCCCTCCCATCCTGTCCGACCACAACCCATCCCTAGACAGACAGACAGTCAGGCAGACAGTCAGGCAGACAGACAGTCAGACAGTCAGGCAGGCAGACAGCAGTCAGGAGGCAGAAGTCAGACAGACAGACAGTCAGGCAGACAGACTGACTTCGTCCTGTGGTCCCATGTACAGGAACCACTTCCATTTTGACCCCTCCCTTTCTCGTAAATCAACGATACCACCTACGCTATTCTTCCTCCCTCCCTTTTTTCTGTGCGCGCGTACATGCACACACGCACACGCGCGCGCCCCCGCGCGCCCCACTCCACTACACACACCACGCACGCACGACCACACACATACACAAACACTCATATGCAGCACGCACGTGTACACACCCCTACACTCTCTCTCTCTCCACAGCAACCCACAACACACGAAGCGCGGCGCGTACACATCAGGACGAATGCCATGACATTGACAACGAACTATGGTTTGACTTAGTGTCTGTTGTACAGAAACCACGCGCCATTTTGTCCGTCCTCCATGGGTCTGACCTTCACCCAACTCCACCCCTATCTTGCACACACACACCACACACACACACACACACAACACACCACAACACACAACACACACACACATATCTTCAGAGAGAGAGAGAGAGAGGGAGAGGGAGGGAAAGTAGCTGAGAGAGAAGAAGAGGTGAGTGGGCTGCATCATGGGAAAATAAGAAAACGGTTTCAGACTGGCCTTAGCTCCTTCACGAAATCAATTTCCACTGTGTTGCAACCACTCCCCATCCCGCCATTGAGTCCGTGGAAATCAATGACCATGCCCGACGTCTATTGGACCTGCTCCCAAGGCTCATGATATAACTACCTCTAATTGTGCGCACGCACGCAGACACCACAGGAAGTCAGCCGAAATCTTTTGGATCGGCCCAGGTCTACAGAAAAGCTGGCATCTTATTTCCATCACCATCTCCCTGCCCTTGGACAGTCGACTCTACCTACTTCCGCACACGCGCGCGCGCACACACACACACACGCACGCACACACGCACGCACGTTCGCACATTAGTGCGCGCGCGCACACACACCGCACACACACTGACTGACTGAACACCATTTACTGTCAGATTAACATATTGTTGTACTGACGACTCACACACACACCACGCACGCACACACGCACACAACACGCACGCACAGCACGACACACACACCTCCCACACACACACCACACACACAACACACACACACACACACACACACTGCACACACACTGACACTCTCACACACTCTCTTCTCTCTCTCTCTTCTTCGGTTTTGATAGTAGGATTGTGAATACATTTACATTCTTTGATGGCCAATGTCCTTATAACTTTCTCTGTTCTGGCAGCGGGCGGGAGGGGA
>CM031609.1:36309408-36321908 GCA_018398815.1 Conus ventricosus | reverse complement strand
TTTTAAAATAATTTTACTTACCGGGCCAGGTGACAAAACTATTCACAAATCATTTTTTTTTTCTTTTCTTTTTTTTTTTAGGGGGTATTCCTTTCAAACAGCAAACTCCCGGGCATGGTGTTGGTCTGAGGGCCCTGGTGGTGAGCTTTTGGCTGGTCTGGGCTGTTTGGCGAAGTAACCTCCCGGTATGAGGTCGCCCCCCCGGTTAGGGTGGAACAGTGACTATCAACATCGATCTTTTCCCTTTTTTTCCTGCTTTAACGCATTGCACCTCTTCTCTCCCCTCTTCTAGTCTGCTTTTTTTTTTTTCAAATGACAGGGGTTGCTTTTCTTTCCTTTTTTCTTTTTTTTTTTCTTTTTTATAAATTGCACCCCTTCTCTCTCTCCAAACTCCCCTCAGCCCTTCCTCGCAGACTTTATGCAAATCTCTCACTTGGTTCCTTCTCTCCTCACTCTCTCTCTCCTGCCCTTTCTCCTGCAAGCCCACTCCGAACCCCCCTCTCCCTCTCTCTTCGTTCGTCCCCCCCCTCGTTCTCTCCTCCATTTTTGGCCTTTTCCCTCTGCAAAACTACCCTAAAACCCCTCATTCTCTGTCTCTGTTCTTTCTCACTCCCCCCTTCCCTGTAGCGAGACTACTCCCCAATTCCCCCCTCCTCTCTCTGTCTGTGTTTTTTTTCCCTTCTCTCTCCCTCACACATTCCTTTTATCCTCCCCCCGTGCCCAAAGGGCCAGTACCTTTGGTCATATTTTTACCCTTGCCCAAATTTGTCTCCTTAAATTCCCATTGGACGTTAAAATCATGACGTCCCGCAACCCTTTCTCTGGGTGGTCATTGGTCATTTTTGTTAGCTAAATTTCACCCCCAACACCAACCTTCTCCCTCTCCCTTTCCTATTAACTGTGCCGGGGGGACAGGCACCCCTAAAGTGGTGCTAGTTGGGGGGGCCCCACGATGTAAAACTAAAAATGCGCTGGTTCACAATTGGGCCCGGATAAGGCGGGCCCAGGTACTGACCTTTGGGCAACATCGGGCGCCCGGTCAAAGCCCTTAGTCGTCGGGGGGGGGGTGGGACCGTCTCGGTGAAACCCCTCCCACAAGCTTTAAATTGGCCGGCCCGCCCTATGGGCCGTTTTTTCTGACCCCTAAAATGTTTGGGTTTTGGTTTTTGGCCGAACAAATTGGGGGGACTCCCCAAGTTAGGTTGTTCCCCCCAAGTTAGTTTTTTTCATTTTTTTGTCCTGCAATTTCCCCTTGCAAAAGCCCCAGCTCCGCATTGTCCAAAACACGGAAAAAAAAAAGGACAAAAACCGAATTTTGCGACACACAGCTACACCAAAAATTTGGAAAATACTTTAAAAACCCGGGTTTAAAATTAAAAAATATAAAATTTATGTTTCCACCCCAATGAGTTATCTTTGACGGCGCTTTTTGCGTTATTTTCAACTCATTCTATAACACCTCTGGGCCCCTTATGCAATTCCCACCTGGGGTTTTTCCCTTCTCTCCTTTTAAATTTTCTTTTTAAAAAAGCGCAATATAAATGATCGCGATCCATGACACCCCCTGAGGATTCCTCCTCCTTATGCAAAAATGCATCAACAAAACCTGATCTCCAAGCAAACTACATACATGAAAATCTCAAAAATAAAATTAAAAAGTCTCACACACAAAAAAAATTTGAACCAACCCCCAACGGAAAAAGAACCCAACCCAAATAAAACAAACAAAAACAACCATATTTTAAAACAATGCCCCCCCCGAATGCGACCCCTTGATTCAGCTTGCTAGATACCATTTTAAATTCACCTCCGACCTTCGCCCCGGGAAAATTACTGCCTCGATCCCTTGGGGTGCTGCCTTTGCCCAACCCAGAACCCTGCTGTTTTTCAACTGCGCCTCCTCAGGAATTTGGTGGTTTGACCGTCTCGATCCGAACTTTTCCCATAAAGTTTTTGGGGAAACTTCTGACGGCCCACACAACGTTTAAACACTCCTTCCCACCGTTGCGTACCCCTTCTTCACACTTTGTCACTTCCCGCAGGTTTCTCACAGGAAAACCCACCCCTTCATGCTCCTGCAAAAAAACTGCACCATCCCACCCCTGATGCATCTGTCCCCAACAAAAATGGTTTTGGGCAAATTTTTGGGGCTTCAAGATGGGACGGAAAACCCAGTCTTTCCCCAAAACCGTCTCAGGCTTGCTCTGCGCGTCGACCCCTCGAACAAAGCCGGGTTTTCCCGCCTTGACCAAACACTGAGAGGACTCGTGATTGCTGCGAAATTGGAACAAACTCCCCCCAAAACCCCAAAAAAAACCCAGCAACCCTGACTTCGTTTTGGTCTTTGCTCCGAAAATCATCTTTTCCACCTTTCCCTCTTTCCGGCGCTTTTTCCCTCCGACAACAAACCCAGGGAACTCCTACTGTCTACCCTTCCATACAGTGACACATCCCTTATGACTCTTTTTGGAAACTTAGGCAACAAAAAACTCCCTTCTTCTGCTGGGGTTTTTTTCACTCAAAATGATTTGCGGGCCTAGTGCGTCTCACCTGAATATTTGCGGGAAAATTCGCATGGAAAATTTTGGTTTCCCTTCACATCAATTCGGTATCCGACCACCCTTTCAGTGATGGTGAATGGCCTTTTATGCATCACAGCTTGTTTTTGACCCCTGGGGAAACATACCAGATTGATCTCCCCCCTTGCGGGGGTTGCTTCCTCACCCTTCCCGTATTTGTTTCTTTGGAAAGACCCTAGCCTCCGCAAACCTTCCCTTGCAAACCTTTCTGTTCATACCTGTGCCCCCCCTTTGGAAAAGGCCGATTGGCCAATCGATCAAAAGCCACTCCCTGAAACGGTGTTCTTAAAGGGGGGGGTTTAAAACGCTTCCTTTCACCCCTCTGTGGTGACCCCTTTGACACAATCCAAATGCAGAAAAAGCTTTATGTTGCCATTGCTCCTGCCCCAAGGGGTCCCAAGATTCGGCACTGTTTTGCTGGGGCCCGGTGAACCCCCCCATGGGGACTCGTGACCCACGACTGCAGTTTCACTAACCCGCGGTCCCCTAATGAGTGGTCACCTTTCGTCTTCCCCCTTTTGAAAACTCGGTACAACGCCCCCTTTTCCCAAAAAATTCGTCTCACCTCCTCCCTCCTTTTTTCCCACCCTTCCAAAATCCCAAGACTTCCGACGAAGGGGCTTTTTCCTGCGCTGCCCTAAAAACCCTCAGGGGACCTCTATGCCCCCTTCCTTTTGAAAAAATAAAAGGGTTAACAACCTTTTTCCCCCTTCTTCCCGTGTTTTAACGCTGCCCGTAGCATCAACAACTCAGATCCCCCGGATCCTTGCCCCCCGGAATATTCCCAAAGATCAAATCATGAAGGGGTTTCTCCCACCCCGCAGACAACTCGCCCTGAAAGTAAAGGGGGGCTTCTTTTACAACTGGAAAATCCCTCCAGTGCTCGATTAGAGACGGGCTGGATTGCCCGTCAAATCCCCTTTAGACCACTTGTTCGTATACACCGTGAACAACCAGTGCTTTAAAAACCTTTTACCCTTGTGGGCCAAAACCCCCCTTCTTCCACTGGGAAAGAAACCCTGCCAGTGCCCCCATCCCGCAATGACTGCTGTCCCGTGCTAGCCAAACTGCACTCCACCCTCTTTAATGAATCCCCTTTTTGGGCCCCCTGCAGTGTTTCCCCTTACGACCCCTTTTCCCCTCTTCAAGGCTGCTGCCTTCTGGAACCTCATGGAAAACCCACCCAAAAGTCCCTTTCCCGTGACAAATGAAACCCAAGTCCCTTTGCCCTTCCTTCGCCCCCCCCCTGGGGTTTCAACTTTTTAAAAACTCCCCCTCCTTGCACTCTTCTCACCTTGCCTAGCACCGTTTCTCCTGCCCTTCGTGCCCCAAAGTGCCTCTTAAAACACCCCTGCGAAATTCAACAACTCCCCGCTGTCTGGCTGTCTCTCTTTTAAATGTTTTTTAACTCGGCCGCAACCTGACAAAAACTGCTTTTATAACCTTTTTTTAAAATTTGGCGAATCCTTTTCGTACATCAACCTAACCATTTTTCGAAAAAAGTGAACTAACGGCACCAAAAAGGTGTATTTCCCCCGCTTTCAAACTACTGAAAGAAATTTCTTTCTGATCCCTTTCCCCTTGAGGCAAATCCCTTCATTAAAAACTCCTTCACAGACCGAAAACAGACGTTGTTCTGCGGCAATGCATGAAAACTCAATGCCTTACCCCCAGTAACGCCCCCAAAATTGACTGCCCCCTCTTCTGGAGCCAACCCCGACTGTTCAAACGTTTTCGAAACGATGAGTATGCTAAACGAAACGGTCCTTCCTTTTAATTTGGGGGGGAAGCGCGCAAAAGAGTCCCTGGAAATGAACTACCTCATGGGGGCCCCTCTGTATTCTAACTTTCTCTAACTCTAATTGAACCTTTAATCTTTCGTTTCCTGCCTTCCCTTTTTTCTTTCTTTTCCTGCCTTCCCCTTATTCTTTCTGTTTCCCGCGTTTTTTATCATTGGGGCCTGAATCCTTAATTTTTTATTTTTTGCGTTCTACTGCAACGCGTCGTTTCCGCGCGTTCACCCCCTTTTCCCTCTTTTTCTGGTTTTTGGGAATGTCGCAACCCTTTTCCCGATTTTCCAATCACGGGGACGCTCACAAGTTTTAATGGGGGTTTCTTTTCCCCCATTTTATTCTTTTTTTTTTTTTTTTTTTTTAACAAATTTTATTATCGACAGCCAAATGGGGGTTACCCCAGGACGTAATAGCACCCTAGAAGATAAAATTACTTGGGCCGAAAATTTGTTTTTTTTGCGCCCCCGCCTGACCCCTATGAGAGGAATTATAGGGAATCTGTGCTAAATGAGTACTCTGGGGCTGAAAATGCCAACCCGTTTAATTCTTGAAGCAATGCCCAAACCTAGATTTAACATCTTGGGGAAAATCAGTAAACAACCCCTTGTCTTTGGGTTTTCAATACTTGAATCCCCCCCCTTTCCCTCTGAGAAGTTGCAAATTTTAATAAATGGGCCAGTTTCCTGGGAGGGTCGCCAATAAATTTTCCCTCGGTGTAATGTCGTGGAGAAGGACTAGCGCACAGCCCAAACCACTCACAGCTTTACGATCTCATTCATATATCTCATTCGTCACTCAAACCACTAGTAAGTCTATAACTTTTCTACACATTTTATAGAACGAACCACAATGCTATGGAATCAAACAAAATAAACATTCTCTCTTTCCCGAAATTCCCAAAACATTTATCTAAACATCATTAAATAACCCGGGTATAAATAGATTTCACTTTTCCGGCCCGGGGATCTTAACATTCACGAAACACTGTCTTTTCTTTTCTTTTCCTTTCTTTTTACTGTCACTTTCACAACACGACACAACTGCCGGCACTGGTGTTGGTCTGATGGCGCCTGGTCAGGTGAGACTGTTGGCGTTGGTCTGTGGTTCTGCTTGGCGAAGTGACGCTGCCAGGTATGAGGTCGAACCCCCGGTTAGGGTGGAACAGTGACTATCAACATCGATCTGTTCTCCTTTCTTTCTTCCTGCATTAACGCATTGCACTCTCTCTCTCTCCCTCTCTTCTAGTCTGCTCTTATCAAATGGACATGGTTGCTTTTCTTTTCCTTTTTTCTTTCTTTTTTCTTCTTCATAAATTAGCAACTCTCTCTCTCTCTCCACATCTCTCCTCAGTCCTTCCTCTGCAGACTATCTCATGCTAATCTCTCAACTTGGTTCTCTTCTCTCCTCATCTCTCTCTCTCTCTGCCCTTCTCTCCTGCAGAGCTCCACTCCGAACCTCTCTTCCCTCTCTCTCTCTGTTCGTCCTTCCCCTCGTTCTCTCTCTCTCTTCATCTCTCTGCCTTTTCCCTCGTGCAGAGACTACACCTAAAACCTCCTCATCTCTCTGTCTCTGTTCGTTCTCATCTCCCTGCCTTCCTGTAGGCGAGAGCCTACTCTCCGAACTTCCCCTCTCTCTCTCTCTGTCTGTTCGTTTTTTTCTCCCCTTCTCTCTCCCTCACACATTCCTTTATGCTCTAACCCGTGTCCAAGGGCCAGTACCATTGGTCAGTATTTTTACCTTGATCCCCGAAGTTGTCTCCCTCTAATTCCATTGGACGTTCAAATCATGACAGTCCCGTCTACACGCCTTACTCTCTGTGGTGGTCAATTGGTCATTTAATTGATTAGCTAGATTTCACCCCCACCACACACTACCTTCTCCCTCTCCCTTTCCTACTTAACTGGTGCCGTGTGGACACTGGTCACTCTAAAGTGGCTAGCTGAGTCTGGGTGGGCGCCACGATGTCTAAACTAACAATGACGCTGGTTCACAAATTGGCCGGATAAGGCTGGCCCAGGTACTGAGGTCCGTCTGGGCAGACATCGAGGCGTCGGTCAAAGCCGCTTAGTCAGTCTGGGTGGGTCGGACCGTCTCGGTGAAACCTCTCCACTAAGCTTAATTGGCCGGACCCGACCTATGGGCCCGTCTTTCTGACGCCTAGAATGTTTGAGTTTGGACTTAGGTCCGAACAAATTGGCTGGCGACTCCCCAAGTTAGGTTGTTTCCCCCAAGTTAGGTTGTTTCATTTTTTTGTCCGTGACACACACACTGACAGATAGACATACAGACAGACACAAACAGGCAGACACTCACACACACGAATCCGTCCACACACAAACCGGCGTACACGTTTTATCATAGGCACATGTATGCTCAAGTACGCACGCGCGAACACACACACACACACACACACACACACACACACACACACACACACACACACACACACAAACAACCCTCAGTAACAAAAGAGATACAACCTAACACAAATCTCTAGAGCTCACTTTGGGAATCTAAAAATATAAAGATCGCTCCATTTTAGAGAGCTGCATTCAGAAATACCTGAAAGTCTGGATAGGTCGCATGGCATACACGCATGCGCTCGCCCCCTCGATTACAATGACGAATAGATATGAAGAGGAGACGACCAAGCAATACGATTAGTTTTCTTTCCAGGTTCACGCCATGAAATAAGCCAGAATAACTATCAAAGCACTGCCATGAAGTAGTCTTTCCTTCACTCCGATCGAGAAAGGAAAGAAAACGAACACCCACCAAGAACAAACAAACCGGTGAATAACTATTCAAGCCAAAACAACAAAGTACTATGTCGGACATCTGTTAAGCACACGTGGAAGAGACGGACTCGTATTCCAGCATTCATTCTCGCTTTCTATTTAAACCTTTCACCCTCTAAAGCAACATTTGTTTTGCTCGTTTTACAGATGAAATGGATTTCGAACGGGAAGAACCCGAAGAAGAGAACTAAACTGCTGGAATTTCGTCTTCCTGTTTTTGGATACCTGCCTGTAGTCGGTCATGGTCATCAATACCACGTCGGGGTGCGCGATTCGTGCAGTTTTGTAACCTTCTTTAGGACGGGGTCACAAAGCTTGCACCACAGTTATTTATGTCCAGTGGACAAATGTAGCATACAAACAGCTCTAATCCCATCCATACGTGCTCAACACGTGAGCATGCAAACATCGTGAACAGTATTCAGGAACAGAAACACTTTACGCTCGTCTTGATAGCACCGAGCACAGACTCAAACGCCACACTCAAAACCCCTGAACCATCTGCCAGCGGAAGACCTAAACCAACACGTGAGAAGTGTGGTCCGTCCTCTTCTGCGGATGCCAGAACTGGTCACAGACAACAGAGCTCCAGCGAAGGACCAAGGTTCGAAGACAAACCCACGGATAGATTCAGCTTCTCTCATGCCAGGATCTTAAGGATAATGATCAAGGCGCAGCAAGACAACACGTTACGCCGACAGACAAAGAACCTTTCTGCAGTTACCAGGCGCCATAACCCGGCCCTGTCGGCACGGGCATCTATCTCCCCACACCCCCCTGTCCAGGATCGTTTACAGGCTGCAATGTGGTAGGACGTCCCGGAGACAGAGCAGTAAATCTGGGTGGACCACTCATAGGACTGGATGGGGGGCGTGCCCGCACCCTCTTACTCCTGCGTGAGGAGGCCCGGGGGACTGTGGAGCTTCTGAGGGACCCGACAGTCGGTCACGGCACCTCTGGGAACACTGTCATGACACTTCATGATTCGGCAGATTCCTGTGCATTGCCGCTGAAAGATGAAAATTCTTCCTGTGACTGCCCCCCCTCCGTTTTTCCGGTCTCTCCCCCCCCTCCCCTCTGGGGGTATTCTCTCGCTCGACCCTCGGGGCCCAAAGCAAAGGTAATGTAACAAGGACAGTTTTTAGGCTTGCTCCATTTTGTTTTGAACGTGAAATGAATCGCTATCGCCTTACGCGGTTTCTCTCTATTTATCTTACTGTATGTTTTCTTAAGCCCCGGTTCCCCAATACGACGCGAGGTTTCTTGTAAAAGAAAAACGTACTGCTTATCAAAGACAATTGAGAATTTGGGAAGTTTCTCTGCCTCTCTCTCTCTCTCCCCTCTCTCCTCTCTCTCTCTCTCTCTCTCTCTCTCTCGTGTTGTTGTTCTGTTTTACGTCTTTCCACATTACGTGATATTAGAGGGAAAAAAAGGGGAGGGGGGGCGGGGAGGGAGGGGGAGGGGTAAAAACGGTTAACACTTGAGGTACAAAAATAAACTTATCTACAGCAATAACACAAAATTTAAAAAAACCCACTTAATCAAAGACTGGAAAAAAAAAGAAAAAAAAAAAAAAAAACCCCTAAAAACCCACAAAAAACCTCGAACATGTAACTCTTCTGTCTATCGCCCACTGACTGTTATATTTTTATAAATATTTGCCAATTGGACTTTTAGCTAAGTGCAAAAGAAAAGATACGTTTCACTTGCTGACAGTGACCGGAAACATTTTGGACTGGGCTGTGCAGACGTATTTGGAATGATTTTTTCATTAAGTTACACAAAGAATGTGATCAGTTGATTTTGCTATGACCACATATACAATGTTATTTTTGACTACTTTGTTTTAAACAATAAAATTTCCCTTTCTACAGTTCAAGGAACTTATTGTCGTCTACGATAAATGTTTTGATCTTACTTATTAAACATTTCATGAATACTTCTCTTTTTCATCGTGTAACCCAAAACCAGTTTCTCTTTTTATCAAATGAAAATTAGAAATTGTACTTTCTCTGCCGAGTATAGCACTCTTGCATTGACATAGAGAGTTCAAAAAATGCGAATCTGATGATCGTTTTGCCCCTTCTTTCCCAGAACATCAACCTTTTTTCATTATAGTATAACCCACAGTGGGAGGGACCCAAAGAATGTTATTTCGTGTCTTGGCTGAGAGGAAGTGTACTAAATTATTTATTTCAGTGTCATCTCAGGTCGAACTTTTAATCTAAAATTCTTCATTGCAGTAGAATGATTGGAATCTCGCATAAACAACTTTAAATAAATTTTGAGGGTAATCAAAAACACACTTTAAAGCCATAATTATAGCAGTTAACTCAGCGTGAATATAGATTTTTTTTTTTCAATAATAGGATTTTTCTTCGTTAAGCCCGGGGATAATGTATGCTGCACCTGCATGTTCATTGATTAATGACCTTCAGTGTATATCTTAAATGGTTGGAATAGTGTCATGCAAATGCATTTTTATATTGGATAATAACCAATTTAGTATTTTCGCCTTTGTTAAATCTGTTGGTCAATATCAAAACGTGCTGTATTAGTTTCCATGGGGGATAGGAGACACAATAGATCTTTTTGCATAGATGTTAGTTTAATATCTGAGGATTCTAAAATCGAGGAAGTTATATGTTCTTAGGTCGTTTGAGATGATATATTTTTACCCCTTTTTGGGGGAAATCAATGTCCGATTTAATATTTATTTCAGGGCCTATATTGTTATCTATAGTGAACTTCTTATAATAAATTTGGTGAATGCAAGTTTCCCTTATTTTTCCCAGTGGTAATCTCCAGCAGACTGTATGCTTTTGTACAAGAGGGCTGGACTGGTAGTCCATGGCTATTTTTATGCTTTGGAATCAATATTTTGAAGTTTTTCAGTAAGTATTTGGGTGCACTAAAGAACACCTCTTGTGCATACGTTAATTTTGATTAACCAGTGCATTTAAAAAGGGTTTGCAAAAGGCAACTGTGTTCGGGCCCCAAGCATGCTTGTATAATCTTTAATAGATTTAACTTTTTCGAGCTTTTTTTAGAATATGCTCTATATGAAAATTCCATGACAACTTTGATTGTTAATTTATCCAAGGAATTTCACTATTTTGGTATATTTTGGGGTATGCCGTTGACGTGAAATGAAGGCATATTAATGGATCAGTCCAGTATTAAATAAATCATTGTGTGTTTTTTCAGTTGATATTTGCAAACCATTTTCAGTATGTAAGCAGGAAAAGGTGTTTAATTCTTTTTAAATATAACTTTTTAATATAGTTTTGTGATGGACAGAGTTCATTTTTTAATGTCACTTTCATCCTTTTGCAAAATGTCTCTGCATATTGGGCTAGTTTATATTTTTAGAAATTTTTGTGGGTAAATGTACTTAAGAATACTAAAAAGTAAAGGGGCAATGACAGACCCTGAGGAATGCCATGGTAATTTCCTTCTCGTAGAATAGGATTTTCCCCTACCTTCGTTTAATATATCTGTTTTTAAGAAGTCTTTAAGAAACTCATAATTTTTCCCTGATAATCAATCTCTTTAAGTTTATAAGCAAACGAGAGTTGCCATACTTGATCGTAAGCTTTGGTGATATCCAAAAGGTTGCCAGTAAACATTTTCTCTGGAAACTGTGTTTATTTGAGTGGTAAGTTTGACAAGTGTTCAATAGCACTTTTCCTTTCGAAAACCTGCTTGGTTCGTTGGGATAAAATCTGTACTTTTACAAACGTAGTTTAGCTATTCAAAACAATTGTTTCATAAAGTTTACGACATGAGAAGTTAATGAATAGGTCTGTAATTTATTCTTTCTTTCAGTTTACCTTCCTTGTGAATCGGTACTATTAATGATTCTTTCCATATTTGTGGCAAAGACCTGAACTCCCGCTTTTTTAAATATACTAAGTAAAATTTCTTATCATTTGTCTGGAAAATGTTTAATCATTTCATTAGAAATGGCGTCAATCCAACAGCTGTTTTTTTGTTTGGTAGGAAACTATGGCGTCTTTACCTTGGGAATGTAATGGGGGGGTTGATGTCGCTTGTGTCATTATCAGATACTTTATTAAAGACATGGGCAGATTTTATCCTCTCTGAATTTTCTTTGGTTTTCGACAACCCCTCTAATCCTGCTTACTTTAGCAAACTGGTTGACAAACGTTTGCTTTGTCTGCGGATGATGGTAACTTATTATTATCAAGATAATAGGATACTCTGGGAGTTTGATTTTCCCTTTTTTATCGTTTTTATTCTTTCATACCATTCTCTATCTTTTTTGATTCGAATGTGTTTCTTTCGATAAATCATCCCAATAATCCCTTTTGGCTTGTTCCAAAAACTCTGTTACTATGTATATTTGAGTGTTTCATTTCTTGAAATTTTCATCTACCATTTTCTTATCTTGACTTTTCTTAGAGTGCAGTTTTTCTTGAATAAAACCCTTTTTTCTCTTTAAATGCCTTATCGCAATCTTCAGTCCACCAAACATTACCGAGATGTTTTCCCCTTTAGATCCATGATTCTTCAATTTAGGAATACATAAACCAGACACTTTCAGAAAAAGAAGTACAAACTATCATCATTGTATCAATATCATTATCTGGGGACAAGTTATGTCTAGATCTTAAGTGTATTGTAAAACTGAGGGCCCTTTGGCTTTTTATAATCAAATCTTGGGATTGTATCATCAGGTTTTGTGTCTTCAAAACTTGGGGACTGATTAATTGTAATAATGATTGGTATGTGATCACTCCCAAGTGTTTCACTATACGTTTCCATGCACACGACAAAGCCATTTTAGGTGAAAACCATAGTTTTAAAAAAATAGCGTAGGTCTATGTGTAGATACTCAGGAACTCTGGTATAAGAACTTCTTGAGTAAAATAAAGTTGAGTCTAAAATTTTCCACAAAACCTATTATACTGACCTGTGTGCACTCTTTTTCCAGAAAGGGGAATGGGCATTAAATCCCCTCCTACCAACCCTTTACCATTATCATTCTTGATATTTTTCATCCTTCGTATTAGCTTCATTGGACCCTTAGGTAAATTACAGAAGCACAGTTTACTCTTAAGGGGTCCCAAAATTGACAGTTACAGACATGAAAAAATCCCCTGTAAACTTGGCCAGGTGATTGTTTGTCACAGTACTGTAGTCCAGTGTGAATATAGATAGCACCAATTTACTCTATCACCATTTTTTTTGTATTTTACTACTGGTGGGGTAGTAGTTTTGTTCCGTCTTGGTAGTTTGTTCTTATGATATTAAAGACTGGAATAGAGAACGTGGCAGTCAGACGACCTAAAAATTTACGTAAGCAG
>CM031609.1:36295311-36303408 GCA_018398815.1 Conus ventricosus | reverse complement strand
AGAGAGAGAGAGAGAGAGGGAGAGAGAGAACAGCAGAGAAAGACAGACAGACAGAGAGAGAGAGAGAGAGGAAGAGATGGAGAGAGAGAGAGAGAGAGGGAAGGTCTGCGTTAACTCATTTTTCATCCCTCTAAGCAATATGACAGTGCCAGCTAGGCACTATGCTATATTCTTTGTGCAGATACGTCAGTGTGCAAACATAGTCCACATTAACGTCTTTATTCTTTACGCATACACGTTAGTATGCAAGTATAGTGCCAATAAACGTCTTTATTCTTTACGCATACACGTTAGTATGCAAGTATAGTGCCAATAAACGTCTTTATTCTTTACGCATACACGTTAGTATGCAAGTATAGTGCCAATAAAACGTCTTTATTCTTTACGCATATACGTTAGTATGCAAATATAGTGCACATTAATGTCTTTATTCTTTACGCATATACGTTAGTATGCAAATATAGAGCCAATCTACGTCTTTATTCTTCACGTACGCACGTTAGTATGCAAATATAGTGCCATTCAACGTCTTATTCTTTGCGCACATATGATAGTATGCAAAAATAGTGCCAATCAACGTCTTTATTCTTTGCACACATACATTAGTATGCAAACATAGTGCCATTTCAACGTCTTTATTCTTTACGTATATACGTTAGTATGCAAATATTGTGCCAATCAACGTTTTTATTCTCTGCACACATACGATAGTATGCAAATGTAGGGCCCCCCAATGTCTTTATTCTTTGCGCCCATACGTCAGTATGCAAACATAGTGCCAATCAACGTCTTAATTCTTTGCGCACATACGACAGTATGCAAATAGAGTGCCTTCCAATGTCTATATTCTTTGCACACATACGTCAGTATGTAAACATAGTGCCAATCAACCCAATCACGTGAAATCGATGAAGCCAGCAGACTGAAGCTATACTTGACTATAACACTTTAAGAGAGACAGTCCGTGGTGACCGGAAGGGGCTGATGACCGCGGTGCCATTACCGTGGGTTCAGTGACCGTCATGCGGCTTCGACGCGCAAAAAAAACAACAACAAAACAAAAAACAACAAAAACACGAAAAGAAAAGGTCTGGTGATCAGGACCTAACGAACGATGGCACACATGACGTCACATCTGCCCCCTTGAGGGTCGTCAGGCGGGGGATAACTGCAATCACCCAGTCTGCCCACCTCCGGAAGTAATCGTCGTGGACGGGGAAGGAAAATTGGACTAAGTTTACGTCAGTCTTCAATCTACTACACACCCCTTACAGCCCTTCCTTGCCCCATCATCTTCCATTTTGGAACCAATCTACAGGGTACCCTCCGATCCTCTCTATAAGCGGCACTCGTGATAATAGTCGTCAGAGGACTGTTTCAACGTGGGAGATGTATTTACCGTGCACCATCGGCTGAACGGAAAGAACACGTCCTGATTGGCCCCAGAGAGAGAGAGAGAGAGAGAGAGAGAGAGAGAGAGAGAGAGAGAGGCTTTTATTGAAGGAGAAAGGATTAGACAACTTCTCCGTCCGTCCCTAAGCTACAACTATGATTTATTCATTTACGTTTTGAAAATGATTATTTCAATAAATTTTGATGTCGTCCGTTGTCCCTCAGCAATCAGCTTTCAAAAAACTACAAGCAAAGACAAGTGGTTCTTTTCATTTTTTTTCCTTATCATGATTATCATTATCGTTATCTTATTATTATCATTATTATTACTATTGTTATTATTATTTTCACTGTTATTATTATCATTATTATTATTATCATTATTAGCACCATCATCATCATCATCATCATTATCAGTAATTATTATAATCATAATAACTATCATCATTATCATCGTCATTATTATCATCATTATTACTATTATTTTTCAGTAGTAGTAGCTGTAATAGTAACAGTAGTACAGTAGTAGCAACAGCAGCAGCAGCAGTAGCAGTAGTGGTGTTGGTGGTGGTGGTGGTGGTGGCAGTGGTGGTAGTAGTACCAGCAGCAGTAGCAGTGGCAGCAGTCGTAGTAATCGCAGTAGTAGTATCATAGCGGTCGTCCTAAAGAATGCACGCGAGAGGCAGTGTCACGTGACTCACCTGGCCAATGAGAAGGGCGAAGACAAAGACGCCGGACAGCCAATACAGGGTCATGAACATGTACTCCAGCACGTTGGTGGGCTTGGGGTTGTTGCCGATGGACGTGGCCGTTTTGGTGGCCAGGTAGAAACAGCGAATGTACCTGGGACCACAACACCACAGCCATCAGTTACAGGTAATTTGGTCACCTGACGTCTTCACTTGACTTTAAGTCTACACACCTCTCTCTCTCATCTCTGTCTCACGTACACACACACACGCACACACACACACACACACACACACACAGACACACACAGACACACACTATATATATATATATATAATATATATATATAAATATATATATATATATATATATATATATAGCTGGTAGTATATTTTTCCGGCTTTTTTTTGAAAAAGTGCTCAACCATGCGGAGCAGCTAAAACAATGATTAAAAGCAAATCTTAAAACCGGGACTACAAATTTGTTTCGAGGTCTTTCCTCTCTTCAGATCCCGTGCCAATCCCCTGCTACTGACCTCGATCGTATAGATTGTGTGTGTGTGTGTGTGTGTGTTTTTTTTTTTTTTTTTTTTTTGATTGTGAACTGTAGTCCAGTTGGGTTGGGTTGCACGTGTTGTGCAAGGGGGGCCCTGTTAGGGTTGTAAGTCTTTCTTTCTTTATTGAGTAATGAGGGGTCCTATCAGGGTTGCTATGTTATACTTGTTGATAAAATTTCCTTTTGTGCCTGCAACTGTCTACGATTTCAACTCTTGTGTTCAATGTAGCAATACTAGGTTTGCATAGAATCATCCACTTTTCTGTTGTGCACAAATTACATCTCTTTGTGCTATTATTGTATGCTGCTGCTTTTCTGATTATTTTCCATGTGATGTTAAAATCTGTATTTGTTTTCTTAAGATCCCATATATGTTTACTTAATTCTGTTTGGTGTTTGTATTTTTCATACTTAAAAAGATTGCTTGTGATTGGCGTACCTGGCTTTAAATTTGTTTTCTGTGATCCCTATGTATGTCTCTTTGCCTCTTTTCGTTGTTACAGTGGCTTGGTATTCGATAGACAGAGAGACATTGGTTGTTCAGAGGGCATTGCTCTTTGATTGTGCAATTGCAAGTTTTCCGTTTGTCCCCCTCGTTTTTGACGTTGGTTTTCTTTTTGTTTGAAGCATCAATTATTTTTTAAAGATTTGGCATACAAGAGTAAGATAGTTTGATAGTTTTTCCTATTGAATATTTTGAAAAGTTTATGGTCTTTCTGGAACGATTCTGTTAGTATTTTGAAGAATTCTTTGCCAATGTTGGTTTTCACTCTACCATCATATGGTGGGTTGTACCAGGTTATTTTCCTCTTTCTGTTTTTCTTCCTGCTTCCAGTGGTACTTTCAGGTTCATATTTCAACTTGTAGTTGTGTCCACTTTTCAACAGTGCTTCTTGGTAGTCTGTTGCTGCATCGTTGAATATTTCTTCTTTGCAGGAAAGGTTGGATAACCTCTTGTTTATCCCTTGTGGTATCGTTTTTATGATTGTTGGTGGGTGGTTACTCATAGAATTTACATATAGTGGTGTATCATTGGGTTTTTTGTATGGTCTGTATTGGTTTTTGTTTAACTCTAGTGTTACATCCACTATGCTACACCAGAGAGCTACACAAAAAGGCTAATTGAGAAAACGGAAAAATTTGTACGCAATTTAAGATGGAGGGCTTTCTTTTACCTTAATCCTAAAGCACAGCAGGAAAAGACGGACACATATGGAATCAACTCATGGAGATCTCCACCAATTATTGAAGAGATGAGGAGTTTTGAGGAAAAATTAAAAAGCATGATTTCCACCATTAAATTTAGGAAAATAAACAACAACTTCCAAAAATCTCTGAGCAGCAATATAAAAGATATAATGCATGACAAAAGAATATTTGTCAAAGCAGACAAAACTAGTAATTTTTACAAAATGGAAGTAAAAGATTACGAGCAGCTCCTCATCAAAAACATCCAAAAGAACTACAAGAAAGCTGAAGAGGAAACATGTACTACCATCAGGGAAGAAGAAAAGAAACTGGTGGAACGCATAGAACTAAGTGACAGGATAGAAACCACTGCTAAAAGAAGCATTTATAACACTCAAAGATCATAAACCTAATTTTCAAAACAACCCCTCATGTAGACTGATCAACCCCACAAAATCTGAACTAGGAAGAGTAAGCAAGCAAATAGAAGCAAATAGTAGAAAAAATAGTAGCTGATGCCAAATCAAATCTTGAACTGAACCTTTGGAAAAATACTCATGAGGTGGTGCAATGGTTCCAAAATTAAACAAACAAAACAGAACAACCTTTATCGCATTCGACATTGTGGATTTTTACCCATCCATCAATGAAGAACTGCTCAGGAAAGCTTTGGAATTTACTACCAAATATACTGAGATAACAAATTCAGAATTGGAAATTATATTCCACACAAAAAAACAGTGTTGTATAATAAAAAGGAACCTTACATGAAAAAAAACAGATTTTAATTCGACTTTTGACGTTACAATGGGTTCATATGATGGTGCAGAAACATGCGAGATAGTGGGCCTGTTTACTATTGTCAAAAATGCACAAACTACTTGGGCATAGAGTTGGGCTGTACAGAGACGACGGATTGGCGGTACTGGACAATACACCTAGAGAGGTAGAGAATAAAAAGAAAGAGCTATGTAAATTGTTCCAAAATCACAACTTAAAAATTACAATAGAAGCCAACAAAAAAGTAGTCAACTACTTGGATGTAACACTAGATTTAAACAAAAACCAATACAGACCATACAAAAAACCCAATGATACACCACTATATGTAAATTCCATGAGTAACCACCCACCAACAATCATAAAAACGATACCACAAGGGATAAACAAGAGGTTATCCAACCTTTCCTGCAAAGAAGAAATATTCAACGATGCAGCAACAGACTACCAAGAAGCACTGTTGAAAAGTGGACACAACTACAAGTTGAAATATGAACCTGAAAGTACCACTGGAAGCAGGAAGAAAAACAGAAAGAGGAAAATAACCTGGTACAACCCACCATATGATGGTAGAGTGAAAACCAACATTGGCAAAGAATTCTTCAAAATACTAACAGAATCGTTCCAGAAAGACCATAAACTTTTCAAAATATTCAATAGGAACACTATCAAACTATCTTACTCTTGTATGCCAAATCTTTAAAAAATAATTGATGCTTCAAACAAAAAGAAAACCAACGTCAAAAACGAGGGTGACAAACGGAAAACTTGCAATTGCACAATCAAAGAGCAATGCCCTCTGAACAACCAATGTCTCTCTGATAACATCGTATACCAAGCCACTGTAACAACGAAAAGAGGCAAAGAGACATACATAGGGATCACAGAAAACAAATTTAAAGCCAGGTACGCCAATCACAAGCAATCTTTTAAGTATGAAAAATACAAACACCAAACAGAATTAAGTAAACATATATGGGATCTTAAGAAAACAAATACAGATTTTAAAAATCACATGGAAAATAATCAGAAAAGCAGCAGCATACAATAATAGCACAAAGAGATGTAATTTGTGCACAACAGAAAAGTGGATGATTCTATGCAAACCTAGTATTGCTACATTGAACACAAGAGTTGAAATCGTAGACAGTTGCAGGCACAAAAGGAAATTTTTATCAACAAGTATAACATAGCAACCCTGATAGGACCCCTCATACTCAATAAAGAAAGAAAGACTTACAACCCTAACAGGGCCCCCCTTGCACAACACGTGCAACACAACCCCTCATACTCAATAAAGTTAGATAGACTTACAACCCTGACAGGGCCCCCCCTTGCACAACACGTGCAAACCCAACCCAACTGGACTACAGTTCACAATAAAAAAAAAACAAACAAAAAAAAAAAAAAAACCACAATATATACGATCGAGGTCAGTAGCAGGGGATTGGCACGGGATCTGAAGAGAGGAAAGACCTCGAAACAAATTTGTAGTCCCGGTTTTAAGATTTGCTTTTAATCATTGTTTATATATATATATATATATATAATATATATATATAGTTAAAACAAGTTAAAAGAGGAATCTTAAAACTATGTACAAATTTTTTTCAAGCGTGTTGCGCTGTCATCAGGATCTATTATATATTTTCTACTTTTCACAAGAAAATGTAGCTTGTTTTGCTCTTTCGTGATTTTCTTTTGCTTCTTAGATGGCACCTTTGGTTGGTTTTTTGAAAACTCAACAAACACACTACGGTGTTGCACACCAGCCTTTTCTGGGGTTGCATTCTTCTTGGGACTGAAAAGGCAGAGGAGTCAAATTGCCACTTTCCGCGGTCACTGAGGAGAAACAACCAAGTTTCGAAATATCGCTATATGACCAGGAGTTACATGTTAGTGAGTTTCCCTCCCTATTGGAGGATGTCTCCCCCTTGGAGAATACAAGCTTGCTGAAGGCTCATTTTGAGAAGCATTTATTTTATTTTTCCCCATTCACCCACTCAAGCACATACTGTTAGTTAGGCAGAATCATCTACCACTGCAGATATGAATGCGTATCTCCCCCTATTTCTTCAATTTAAGACATAAGAGCAAGCTTTGTTTATAATTCAAGATTTCTTGCAGTCATTGCAACACCAAGCTGCTCTGTAAGTTGCTGGAACGGTGCTCGGTACTTAACCTTGGAATTTATTAGTTTGTTGTATATATATATATATATATATATATATGTGTGTGTGTTTTGTCTGTCTGTGTGTCTATCTCCCTCTCTCTCTCTCTGTGGGTGTGCCTGCGTGCGCGCATGCATTAGAAAAATGTGTGTGTGTGTGTGTGTGTGTGTGTGTGTGTGTGTGTGCGCGCGAGAGAGAGAGAGAGAGAGAGAGAGAGAGAGTGCATGTGTGTGTGAGCGCGCAAGCGCGCGCGCGCGCGCGAGAGAGAGAGAGAGAGAGAGAGAGAGAGAGAAGAGAGAGAGAGAGAGACAGACAGACAGAGAAAGAGAGGAAGACGAGGAGAAGGAGGAACAGAAGAAGAGAATGAAGATAAAAAAGCAGTTTGACGACGGCGCGAGTGAAAGAGGTAGGAGGGAAAGTATAAAACGGAGGAGGAGGAGGAGCAGGTGGAAACGGAGGAGGAGGAGGAGGAGGAGCAGGTGGAGGGAGAGTAAAAGGATAACGAGAAAGAGGATTTCCACAACTCTATACAAACGTGTCCTTGCACAACATGTCCATCAGACTACGGCTGACAGGACGTTAATCCAAGTCCTGTCGAGCAAGGGGAAGGTTCCGACTCCTTTGTATGGGGGCATACTGGCATCAAAAGCCCAGGATAGATGTTTCTATGTTTTTCTGAGGAAAACGGGTATTATCCTTCAGCAAATTTGCAATATAACTTGGAGGTCAGTTGCTGACACTGTTTTCACTAAGCATCACAACCGTTTTCTTTAGGACAGGCTCTGTTTTCCTTGTTTTCCCTTGGGAATGAAATGAGTTTTTTTCGAGTCTTTTTAAGACCAGTGACTCTCTCTTTTCTGCATTCCCAAGACAAAAACTGTTTTCCCCCGTTTTCCCCCGGGATCCCAACTGTTTTCCCCGTCTTCCATATAAGCGACAAAATAACTAACACCCCTGTTCTCGCTGTTTTATGAAAGATAATACTTATTTTCCTCAAGAAAACAGAAATAATTAAAAAAAAAATTCTGCTTGTGATGCTACTACGCTACCATACCTTACAGGCTTCGGTCCGGGAACAACATGTCCGCAAAGGCCTCCGCTTCATGGGAGGTCAATCTTACTCTGTGCGCGAGGAGAAAAACAGGAAGAAGACGATCAGCATCCGAAACTTCCAAACTCGTCAACATTCCTTTTGCGCCTGTATTTCCCATTCCATTCCAACCGGACAAATTAGGCCAACGAGGACGATAATGCCCGCCACTGACCACTGTGTGTCCTCCTTCCCCCCCCCCCCCCCCCCCCCCCCCCCCCCCCCCCCCCC
>CM031609.1:36267811-36270311 GCA_018398815.1 Conus ventricosus | reverse complement strand
TAAACGAATCCAAAATTGGTGATCGTCCTTGGCAAATCGATTAGGAAGGCGGCCGGAATGTCATCCAATGGTCAGTGATGTGTATCGATTCGGCTTATTTGAGAACATAACCGCCGTAACAGCCCCACCCCATGTACTTTTGCCCTTCCATTCGTATCATATCCTCTCCAGCCCCCCCCCCCCCCCTTTCCCGTCCTCGCTAACCCTAGCCGCCCTATCCCTCCCCTTTCCACCCTCCACCCTTTACCCCTTGTCCTCCCTAGCTCCCACTTTGCCCTAAATCACCCCCTCCTCCCCTTTGGCCGGACTCATAGTTGCAGTTGTTAATCTGATTTCTCCGAGCTGTCTGTAATTTCATCAACAGCACGCATGATGATATTGGGTTAGTGTGAGCGTTGACATGTCTTAAAACGGAGTTTTCACTTTTATCTTGATCTGAAACGCTCTCTCGTGTTTTGCGTTAGCTTCTTTTGGGGTGGGGTGGGGTGGGGGGTATTCTGAGTTTAAACATGTCTTCCTTTGAAGTGGGGCGATGTTACTGACCATAGGCGCGCGCGGCTGGTGTGGTGTGGTGTGTGTGGTGTGTGGTGAGGTGTGGTGTGTATGTGCGCGCGCGCGCCTGCGTGCATGCGTGCGTGCGTGCGTGCGTGCGTGAGTGAGAGAGAGAGAGAGAGAGAGAGAGAGAGAGAGAGAGAGAGAGAGGAGAGAGAGAGAGAAGAGAGAGAGAGGAGTTTAACATGCCTTCCTTCGAAGTGGGGCATGTTTTTAAACCACAGCGCGCGCGGTGGTGTGGTGTGGTGTGGTGTGGTGTGGTGTGTGTGTGTGTGTGTGTGTGTGTGTGTGTGTGTATGTGTGTGTGTGTGTGTGCGTGGTGTGTGTGTGTGTGTGTGTGTGTGTGTCTGCGTGCGCGTTTGCGTGTGTGTGCGTGTGTGTGTGTGTGGTGAGGAAAAGAGAGAGAGAGAGAGAGAGAGAGAGAGAGAGAGAGAGAGAGAGAGAAGAGAAGAGAGAGGAGAATGAGTGGGAAAGAGAGAGAGAGAGAGAGAGTTATGGGCAGACAGACAGACAGACAGACATTTATGGGCAGACAGACAGACAGAAACAGAAACAGACAGGGACAGAGAGACAGAGAGGTGAGAGGGAGGACGAGGAGAGAGAGAGAGAGAGAGAGAGAGAGAGAGAGAGAGTGAGAGAGAGAGAGAGAGAGAGAGGAGAGAGAGAGAGAGAGAGAGAGAGACAGACAGACAGACAGACAACTGACAACACAGATAAACAGACAGCGACAGAGCCTAAGACAGAGACAGGCACATGACAGGCAGACAGTCACACAGACACATAACACGTGGACGTATTTTTAAAAAAAAGAAGAAGAGACACGAAAAAAGAAAGGCAAACTGGAGCTCCCGGCTGGCCCAAATGAGGCAAACAACACAATAAAGCACTCCGCTCCAGCTGTGCGCAAGGTCTGCTTCCCCTCCACGGGAACCCAGCATCGATCTCACAGAGAAACGGGATCGAATCAGAACGCCTCACCTGAATGCCAAAGGGAAGGATCTGTTCGATCTGGAAGGGATGGAGGAAGGAAGGGGTTAAGAATGGGGGGAGGGGGAGGGTAGGGGGGTAGAAGGTGGGAGAGAGGGGGGTGTCGTTTCGGGAATTTTTCCCCCTTAATTAAAGGAAAATTATCTCACTCACGTCAGTGGCTTTTCGTGCTTTGCTCCTGTGTTGACCTTAGTTTGTCCTCCACCACCCTCTCACTATTTCTCACCCCCCCTCTTCCTCTTCCACCACTCTAATCCGCTCACTCCTCCACCCTCTGTCTCTGTCATTGAATGATGTGATGCACACTTTCCATTCTTTCAGCAGGCACTCATGATACCGTTCAGTCCACTTGCTTTGGAAAAAACAAGCTTCAAAAGTGACAGATCAAGGAGCAAAAGCTATGCTATCAGCAGCTGTAATAGGCCTACTCCCATTTACGTTCCATGATAACCGGTTTGAATAAGAATAATGACAATTACATAATGATGATGATAACAACAGCAATAATACTAGTGATGATGATGATGATGATGGTATTGATGAAGAAGAAGATGATGGTGATGGTAATGATGATGATGTTGATGATGATTATTATCATGATAATAATGACAATGACAATAAAGACGAGAAGATGATGAAGATAGTAGTAGAGGAGGAGGAAGAGGGGGAGGAGAAGAAGAAGAAGGAGAAGAAGAAGAAATCAAGTACACCTGCACCAAATCACCAAACCATTTAAGAGCGCGAAAAATAAACAGTCGCGCATTCTACTCTTAAGATTAAGTCCATTTAACAGGTTCGCGAAATAGGTCAGTTCAGTTCTGAATGTCTTCAAACATCTGAGTCTTCTGACACACGATGACAGGGGATCCGGAACAGCAGTTTAATAATAGAATGACCTTTAGTTTGAGGTCAGACTCTGGGGACATCAGTAGTTGTTGTTTTCTGTTTTTTTTTTGCACCT
>CM031609.1:36222409-36254909 GCA_018398815.1 Conus ventricosus | reverse complement strand
CACTGAGGAATCTCCATCCTCACTTATTGCAAATAAGCATCACTACACAAGCGACGTATGCTCCAAGCAAACTACATCCACATGAACAAGTCTCACAAATAAAATATGAACAAGTCTCACACACAAAAAAAAATATGAACTATAGCCAACTGGAATGAAACCCATATCCAATAAACATAACTGGAATCAACAAAATATTATCAACAAAGCACCCTGGATATGACTGACTTCCTCTGATTTTGCAGCTTGCAGACAAACACGACTTAAATATCAGCTCGACATTCTGTCGACCGGGAATGTACTGCACTCGGTCCCCTGTAGGGCAGGGGCCATTCCCCAAACGCAGAACCCTGCGTTTTTCAACTGCCCCCTCCTGCAGGAATTTGAGTGGTTGATGATCCGTCTCAAATCACGAACTCCTTCCCATACAATATTTGTGGAACTTCGCACGGCCCACACAACAGCTAAACACTCCTTTCCCCACCTTTGCGTACCCTTCTTCACACTTTGTCAATTTCCCCTGCTAGCGTACCTCACAGGAAACTCGACCCCTTCATGCTCCTGTAACAATACGCACCTATCCCACCACCTGATGCATCTGTCCGCAACAAAAAGGGTTTTGGACATATCGGGGTAGCTCAAGATGGGACGGGAACCTAGTCTTCCAACACTGTCTGCAGGCTTGCTCTGCAGCGTCAGACCACCGACCACTGCCGTTTCCCTGCCTTGCCCAAAATCACTGAGGGGACTCGTGATCGCGGAAAAATTTTGGGGACAAACTCCCTGTAGAAGCCAACAAAACCTAGCAGACTCCTGACTTCTGTTTGGTTTTTGGGTCTCTCTGAATTCATCATCTTCTCCACCTTTCCTTTTCTGCTGCTTTGGTCGCCTCCGACAACAAAACCTAGAACTCCTACTGTCTACCCCTCATACAGTGACGCATCCCTGTATGACTCTTCTGGAAACTTAGGCAACAAAATCTCCCCTTCTTCTGCGGGGTCTCTTTCACCCATCAATGTTTGCTGCTGCGCCTATGTGCTGAGTCTCACGCTGAATATATTTGCGGAGAAAATTCGCAGGGAAAAAGTTTTAGTTTCCCATTCACATCAATTCGGTAATCCCGACCGACCTTTCAGTGATGGTGAATGGTCCTTTCCAATGCCTCAGCAGCCGTTGTGACCCTTGGGAAGCAGTACCAGGACTGATCTCCCGCCTTGAGGGATTGCTTCCTCACCTTCCTGTCATATTGCTTTTTTCTGACCGACCCTAGCCTCCTGCAAACCTTCCTTGCAAACTTACATGTCTCGTACCTGTGCCCACCTTGGAACGGGGCGAGATTGGGCCAATCAATCAACACCCCACTCTCCTGAATGGTTGTCAATTAAAGGGGATGTTTAAGAGGTGCCTCCTCTTCACCCCTCTTGGGGCGACCTTTGACAAAACGTCACATGACATGCAGAAACGCTTTAATGTCTGCCATTGCTCCTGGCCAATGAAAATCATCAAAGAATTCGGTCAGCCGTTTTGCTGGTGCCGAGATGACCCCCCATGAGCGACTCGTGACTCACTGACATGACAGTGTCACGATAACCTGCTGGGAACCCCTAACTGAGTGGTCACCTTACCTGTCCCTTCCCCCTTTGGGGAACACTCGTACCACAGCCCGCCTTCACAAGAAATTCTGTCTCACCTCCTCTAACCTCCTGTTTCTCTCCACCTCTTGCCAACCCCAAGCCTTTACGAGCGAAGGGGCTTGTTCCTGCGCTGCCCTAAACTCATCAGGCGACACATCTATGCCTGACTTTTCCTTGCTGAACGACTAACGGTTATCAACCTTTTCCTCCTTCTGCTCCGTGTCTGAACTGCTGCCCCTGAGCAGTCCCAAAAACTCAGGGTCCCCTGGGTCCCTTGCACCTGGAATATTTCCAATGATCAAATCGTGAAGGGGTTTCTCCCTCACCAACGCAGACAACTCGCCTGAGAAGTAAGGGGGACGTACTTCAAACTTAGCAACTGGAAACTCCCTCACAGTGCCAAACGATTAGAGTACAGGTTTTGGATTTGCCCTGTCAAATCCCCTTTATCGACCAGCGTTGTTCGTACTACACCCGCTAAACAACCAGTGTCTCGTAACACTTCCACCCCTGCGGGCCAATCCACCCTTCTTTCCCCTGGTAACGAACCACTCACCTAGTGCCCTCTATCCCTGACACTGACTGCTGTCCAGTGCTAGCCATAGGCTTTCACTCCACCCTCCAGACGAAACCCTTTTGGTTCCACTGCGGTCGTTTTCCCCTTTACGACCCTTTTCCACCTCTTGCAAGGCTGCTGCCTTCTGGGAAACCCCATGCGACAATCCCTAGCCACATGTCCCTTCCTGTGACAAATGAAACACCTAATGTCCCTTTGCCCCCCCTTCTGCCCCACCCCTGGGTTTGCAACTTTGCAGAAAACTCTCCTAGTCTCCTTGCACTCTTCTCACCTGTGCCTAGCACCTGTTTCTCCTGCACCTTAGTGCCCAACCGTGCCTCTCTATACCCCTCGCGAACTTCAACAACTCCCCTGCTGTCTCTGGCTGTCTTTCTTTCAAATGTATGGTTAACTCAGGCCGCAACCTGACAAAATCTGTTCCTTCATAACTAGCTCTTTCAATTCAGCGAACTCCTTCTTCGTACCACTCAACTCTAACCATTCTCAAAATAGTGATCAGACGTGCACCAAACTGAGTGTACGTCTCACCTTCTGTAATTTAGCTGAACAAATTTCTTCCTGAAACCCCCCCTCTGGAGGTCAAATCCCTTCATTAAAAGACTTCCTCACAGCACCAAAATCAGACTGTTGTTCTGCTGGTAACGCAGTGAAAATCTGCAATGCCTTACCCCTCAATAACCCGACAAAATGACTGCCCACTCTTTTGGAGGCCAACCCTGACTGGTTGCAAACGATCGAAACGACTGATGTTGCATCAATCGAATCGGTCCCTTCCGAAATTTTGGCAACTTGGTCGGGGGCATAGCTGCGCACAGAGTCACTGGGAAAATGAACTACCATCACGGTGGCCTCCCTCTGCATTCTCACTTTCTCTAACTCCAATTGAACCTTTAATCTTTCTGTTTCCTGCGTTTCCCTAGCTTTAGTCCTTTCCTGCTCTGCTAATGCTATCTCTAAAGGCAACACGGCGTCTTTCTGCACGTTCATCTCTTTCCATCTTTTGTTGGTTTTCAACGAATGCACCAACTCAATCTCCTGAGTAACCAGATCACGAGCGACGCTCACAAGTTGTTCAATAGGGTGTTCTTTTTCTTCCGCCATTTATCTCTTTCTTTTTTTTTTTTTGAACAAAATCTTATTACGAAAAGCCAAACTGGTGGTTTCCGACACGAGTGACGTAATAGCACAATCCTATGAATGATAGTAAATTTGCTTGGACAACGTAGTTATTTTTATAAACGCCCAGCGCCTGACCCAACTATGAGAGCGAATTAAAAGGCAATCTGTGCGAAATGAGTACTCTGGGGCTGAAATGCCAAGCCTAGTATTAACAAACTGGAAGCAATGCCAACCTAGTATTTAACTATCTTGGGAACATACAGTAAGACAACCCCTTGTCTTAGGATTACAAAACTTGAATCCCACCCAGCTTTCCCCTCTGAGAATTGAACAATTATATAAATGGGCCAGAATTTCCCGCAAGCTCGCCAATAAATTGTCAACCTCGTGTAATTCAGTGGAGGAAGGACAGCGCACAGCCAAACACACTCACAGCTTTCTTACGATCTCATTCATATATCATGCATTCGTCACATCAAACCACTAGTAAAGTCTATAACTTACTACCCATGTTCATAGAACGAAACATCAATGCATCGGAATCAAATGAAATAAAACATTCTCTCTTTCCTGAACTTCACAAAATCATTTATCTAAAACACCATTAACTAACCCGGTATAAATAGATTTTTTACTTTTTCCTGGCCAGGTGATCTTTAAAATATCACGAATCACTGTCTCTTTTCTTTTCCCTTTTTTTTTTTTTTCACGTCACTTTCACAACGCGTCACAACTGCTGGCCCTGGTGTTGGTCCCGCTTGCAAACCGTCAAGCCGGACTGCTGGCGTTGTCAGCTGGACTGCTGATGAAAGTGGCGCTGGCCAAGTACGAGGTCGAAACCCCCGGGTTTGGGTAGAACAGGACTATCCCAACATCGATCTGTCTCCTTTCTTTTTTTCCTGCATTAACGCATGCACTTTTCTCTCTCTCTCTCTCTCTTCTATCTGCTCTTATCAAATGGACATGGTTGCTTTTTTTTTCTTTTTCTTTCTTTCTTTTCTTCTTCTAAATTAGCAACTCTTTCTCTCTCTCCCACATCTCTCCTCAGTCCTTCCCTGCAGACTATCTCATGCTAATCTCCCCAACTTTGGTTCTCCTTCTCTCCTCCCCTCACTCTCTCTCTCTCTGCCCTTCTCTCCTGCAGAGCTCCACTCAAACCTCTCTCTCCCTCTCTCTCTGTTCGTTCTTCCCTCGTTCTCCTCTTTCCCCTCTTCATCTCCTGCCTTTTCCCTCGTGCAGAGACTACACCTAAACCCCTCATCTCTCTGTCCCCTGTTCGTTCTCATCTCCCTGGGCCCTTCCTGTAGGCGAGAGCCTACCCCCCCCAGACTTCTCCCCCTCTCTCTCTGTCTTTCGTCTTTTTCTCCCCCCTCTCTCACTCACACATATTCCTTTAATGCTCTAACCCCGTGTCCAAGGCCAGTAACCATTGTCATATTTTAAACCCCTTTAAACCCCGAAGTTGTCTCCCCTAATTCCATTGGACTTCAAATCATGACAGTCCCGTCTACACGCCTTACTCTCTGTGGTGGGCAATTGGGCATTTTAAATTTATTAGCTAGATTTCACCCCCACCACACACTACCTTCTCCCTCTCCCTTTCCGTCGACGGTCCGACTAACAATGACGTTGGTTACCACAAATTGGCCGGATAAGCTGGCCAGGTAACTGAGGTCCGTCTCGGCAGACATCGCAGGCTCGGTCAAAGCCGCTATCAGTCCTGGTGGTCGACCGTATCTGGTGAAACCTCTCCCAAAGCATTAATTGGCCGACCCGACCAATGGCCCGTCTTTCTGACGCCTAGAATGTTGAGTTTTGGACTTAGGTCCGAACAAATTGGCTGGCGACTCCCCAAGTTAGGTTGTTGTCCCCCAAGTAAGATGTTCATTTTTTTTGACCGTGACAATCTACAACAACCCCATACCCAGAAGCTACAACACCATTCCCAGAAACAAACAACAATACCCAGTACCTACAACAACTCCCATACCCACAAATTACAACCCATACCCATTATCTACAACAACCCCATTCCTCAGAAAACTACAACACGCAACCCATACCCAGAACTACAACACCACCATACCCAGAAGCTACAACACACCATACCCAGAAGCTACAACACCATAACCCAGAAACTACAACCCCATACCCAAACTACAAACCATCCCATACCCAGTACAAACCACTCTCTGGATGGTTGTTTGGGGCAATGGTGCTACAAAACCCCTAATGGAGGGGCACCAGGTACATGTCCAATATCCCCTGTGACAGAGAGGTGGAAAAGAGATTATAAACCGAGGTTCTGTATTTGACCGCACACATAAACCATCTTGCACACACTAAAATCCTATTCACCAACTTTCGGAAGAAAGGCCATTTTGGCCGTAGTAGGATGCACGTTACACAAAGCATGCACCCTGCTGAGAAATGGAAAGGCTGAAGGAAAGAAAGGAAATGAGTGAGCGATATTGAACGATATTGATTGGGATGACACGGAAACCGACTGGAAACGACTGTAAACAGGAAAATGAGCCTGGCGGGCGCGCGGACACAACACACACAACACACACACACACCCCTCAAACTGTCCAGAAAGGCCTTAGGGCCTCATCCAGTGGAAGGGCAACGAGCACAAAAGGATACCCTTTACACATGAGGTTAAAGAATATGGGGGGGGGGGGGGGGGGGGGGGGGTGGGGGTGGGGGGGGGGGGGGGGGGGGGGGGGGGGGTGGGGGGGGGGGGGGGGGGGGGGGGGGGGGGGGGTGGGGGGGGGGGGGGGGAATTCGAACAGCAGCAAAGACGTCCATTGTGTCTCTGATCTTGATAAGCCAAACACAAAGTGCTTAAATCCTGATAAAAAATCTTATCTATTAGATCCAAGGAAAACCTGTGCTGGAACATATTCCGGCGTCTATGAAACGCACGCTGAAGGAATTTCTCCGGCGGAAGCTAGGTCAAGAATTTGGACCAAGACAGTTTGAAAAAAAATTGGATTCTACTTTCCATAACCTGTATGTAAACAGATGGGACACACCAAGTCCATTCCATCCTTGTGTTGTCTTCCATTAAAGTAATAAAGTTCTTATTTATGAACGAGAGAGAGAGAGAGAGAGAAGAGGAGAGAGAGAGAGATAGATTGCTGATTGATTGATTGATTGATTGCTGTATCTTAAATACGCAAAGATGAAGATTTTTAGGCCAAAGCCTAGTCATGCAAGAGAGAGAGAGCGAGAGAGAGAGAGAGGAGTAAACCAAAGCAAAAAAAACCCCACATTGTTAAAATCAAATAACTGAGAAAGCAAGCAATCACGCTCGAAGCCTCGATTAGAGGTGTTTTTTGTGTCAGCGCAACAAGATTAGCCAGACAGTCCCAAGTGTCAGACCCTAATCATCAAACCGGTACGGAGAGGCGAGTGCAATAACTCCGCGGGTTCATTTAAGCTTGCACGCCTCCTGATGGTCCAAAAGAGCGGCCTGACGGCGAAGGAGAGTGCTGCTGTGGCACAGGACGTGCGCACTACCTGACGTCCCACTGGAGCTGCGCGCATTAAGGCAAATCGGAAAATGCGCGCAAATAGAGTGCACCCCCTAATTCGTGGATTAAGGAAACATCGTTAAGAAAATAGGTCCATGCACAAAAATCTTTTACGAAACACGCTCGATTACACACACTATACACGTCACGCGCACTCACAAACACATCTGCATTCGCATGCACGCACAGAGAAGAAGACACACCACACACGCGCACACGCACACAACGCGCCTGCGCGCGCCACACACAGAGACAGACAGAAAGACAGGCAGAGAAGGATAAAACCTGAATGGTTTTTCATATGTAAGGAGAAAAACTTTGGATCTTCAAGAAGAAAATCAGGGCTTTCTGAACGCATTTGAATAAAGAATGTCTATTGGCTGTTTGAAAAATCAGCTACGTACTAAGGAGCTGTAAAAATGTTTGTCGAGTAATCATAATGTGAGTGAATATTCTTGGTTCCTTCCTCCGTGCCCCTAGAAAATACTATCTTGTACAATGCATATTCGTTTTTCACGTGTTGATAATGGTATTGGAACGCTCAGAACAGCACAAAAAGAAATGTATGCCACAAAACAATTTGAGGAGAGTGTTGCATTCATATGTTTTTCCTACCGTGTTAATAGATCTTCAACCGTAACCCACTCAAAAAGTTTTATTGCCGTCATAATCATTATCTTTTTTTCCACCATAAATAAACAAATGCTAATTTGAAATTCACTGTATATGGCGTAAGCGATTTGATCACAAACACCACAGTGACGGTGGCGGTAAATCTTGTCTTTGGGGGGGGATCGCATGAGCAAACAAGTCGGTGATAGGTTTTGTTTCGATCAGACCTTTCAGTCCATCCATGACATGATTCTGATTTGTAGTCAGGTTACAGTCACCTGCCGTTTTTATACACGTTAGCACCCGTGGCGTGGCGACTATGGCCGAGGGCCTTGACATGGTTTCCGGTGGCATGACAGAGTCGCTGTTGTCCTGACTGCGTTCCCGTCCACATCACCAAAACAGAGACCCTGGGGGTGTCTGGCATTGTTTGTGGATGGCTTGTATGGCGAGATCTATATGGGTCCGGGGGTCCTCCTTTCGCAGTCCTGTGCATCAGAACAGAACCTGTTGAAAACTAGTGTAGTTCGGTCCATGCAGTAAGGTCAGCTCATAAACCGATTTTTGTTTTCGGTAAGGTTCTTCGGGCCTCTTATGAAATGACTACAACATATGCTGTTGTCGGTAGGTTCTCTGCGCATGGGTATTCTGAGGCGTGACCGGGGGATCAGTTGGGAGCCAAGATGACTACCACTAAAAAGAATTTTCCAGTTCATGTACCTCGTTCACAGGACTGAACCCAAAGACCTCATAGTTGACATAAAAACTGGAATACGCACAACCGATGAACTTCGTTCCAGAACCACTCGAGAGTTTTTTAACTGTCTCCTCACTATGGCATGCGAAGAAGGAAAGATGTTTGTGCCGATTCACACCAGTCCTCTCCTTTTACACACACACATGTACGCGTACGTGGCTGAAACGTGACAAGATTCACGTGCATTCTGATGGAAATCCCACTCGCTATGAAACATGTTACAATAGAGTGTGTAAGATTAGATTACGTCAGTCAATTAGCGGTTTAACAGCACCCTCTGCACAGCCTTGGTTCAGGATGGTCCCAGTGTATGTGCTTTCCGAGCTTCTAACAACATGAACTTCTTCATTACAATTAACGGAAAAAAAAAAGATGTCCAGTTTTAACCTGTTCTGTGCAACAGCGAATGAACCACGGCCTGTTCTTATTTAAAATGGAAGACTGCAGGCGGAAATGGAAACATATAAAAGTTTCGTTCCGCCGATCGAAAGACGCAAACAAATAGAGGACGAAACACGACGCGTTTCGACCTCTTTGGTCTTCTTCAGGCCTAGACAAACAACATGTCCGGTGTCGATATTTTCATGGTGTGCTATCAAAGTGGTTTTGTTTTTTTTTTTTTTTTTTGGTTTGTTGTTGTTTATGTTTGTTTATTTTTTGTTGGTTTTGTTTTCTTTTTTGTTGTTGTTTGTTGCCTTGTTTATTCTCACCGACCACACAGTCCACATCAGACCTGGCTTGAATGTTTAGGAAGACAGAAACAGTTACATAATGAAAGAAGAATAACGCATGAATTCGGTTATTGGAACCAAAACACGCACGCCAACCGAAACCCACGATGGAGCGCTTTTCTTGATCAGAACGACCTGCATGTACTGTGTGTTATTATTTATGTGTCCCCCCGGACATCTGTATTTGATTTAATTATTCGTGTGTTGTGTGTTGGTGTGTGTGTGTGTGTGTGGTGGGTGTGTGTGTTGTGGGGTTGAGTGTAAAAGAAAAACAAAGACATAAAGAGCGAGTGTGTTATGAGACAAGAGACGTGTTTTTTTTCCCACGAAGACAACTCGATTATAAAAGTAGGAGAAAGAAGAAAACAGAGACATGATAAATTACGAACTCTAAGCTTCAAATTGTGTACTGGTTTGATTTGATTTTCTGGATTCATTCCACAGTGGTTAAAGCGCTGCAGATGCAGCCGCCTCGTGCTCGTTGTCAACCTCCACACAGCTCTCTGTTTCACCCTCTTCATCATACGTTTTCCTGGACCAGCCAAATGCTCCCGATTTTCTTTTCATTTCTATTTTTCTTATTTTTTTTCTTTCTGGCTCTTTTTAAACTGTCATTCCAGGACATAATCATCTCCGTAGCAGGAAATGCCACTGGGAAATTTCTCGCACATGCGTGAGCCGTGCAGATTAGTTTCTTTCAGCCTCGTTTCTTGTTCTCCCTCTGATATCTCCCTCGCCCTCCCTCCCCCTCCCCACTTTCTCTCTCCTCTCTCTCTGCTCTCCCCCCCCCCCCCTTCCTCCTCTCTCTTTCCCCCTCCCACCTCCCTTCCCTCCCCCTTTCTCACTCTCTCTCTCTCTCTCTCTCTCTCCTCCCTCTCCTCTCCCTCTCTCTCTCTCTCCTCTCCTCATCTCTCTCTCTCTCTCTCTCTCCCCTTCTCTCTGTCTTTCTCTTTTCTCTCTCACTTTTCCCTCTCTCTCTCCGTCCCTCCTCTCCCTCCCCCCCCCCTCGCTCTCTCTCTCACTCTCTCTCACTCTCTCTTCCTCCTCTTCTCAGTCCCCATTTTCTACCTCTCTTCTCTCACGAGTAGAGTTTGTGATCGAAGAAGAAATATGAATGCATACGTTTGAGTTTACTTTCAGCCTGTGCATTGGCCTATAGTGGCGTGTCATCTGTGGTCCAGTAATTACATGTCCTCATCTTTTTTTCTTACCACTCAATCTGGCCTTGAATTTCTTCACTGTATTGATAATTAACATCTCGTACGCTAACTCGGATAAACCAGGACATATTATTCAAGCCATAACAGATGGAAAAGTCCTGTCCCCTAAAATTCTGAATGCTTGATTGATAGTGTTTTCTTCTTCTTCTTCTTCTTCTTCTCTCTCCTCTCTCTCTCTGCACTCTCTCTCTCTCTCTCTTCTCTCTCTCTCCCGCCCACTCTCTCTCTCTCTCTCTCTCTCTCCCCCCCTCCTCTCTCTCTCCCTCTCTCTCCTCCCTCTCTCTCTCTCTCCTCTCTCTCTCTCTGCGTCTCTCCTCCAGGTCTCTCTCCCCTCACTCTCTCTCTCTCTCTCCTCTCTCGCTTGCTCTCCAATGATTCTTATTGTATCACCATCTATAACTGAATGTAAATTACCGTGTATGCAGAATAAGCACGAAGGAAAAAGAAACGTGAAAACGTCGTGATGTTGTCCTGTTGTGATGTGACACACAAGATGAACGTCATTTCCTAGTTGTGTGACCACATATCAGATACCCATTTACACAATTGATACTCAACGAGAATTTATCACAACGACCTTTAACAATTTTGTCTATTATGCCTGAAACGACAGAAGGGGAAAAAAAAACAGAAGGCACTCTTAATAGTGTTACACTCTGCTAGTCGGGAGGGGGGGGGGGGGTAAGCATATCTCTCTCTCGACTTTCCGTATACTCTATTAATTACACATTTTGGGTTCTTTGTTCTCATACATCAGAGTAATCTCGTGCGACTTAACACATGCGCCTTCTTGTCATTTCTTCTTCTTCTTCATTTTTCTTCTTCATCTCTTCTTCTTGGGGGGGGCCGGTCATCTCTCTCTCTCTCTCTCTCTCTCTCTCACTCTGTCTCTCATCTCTCTTCTCCTCTCACTCTCTCTCTCGTCACTCACTCTCTCTCTCTCTTCTCTCTATTCTCGCGTGCGCGCTTTCGCGCGTCGTGGAACACACGACCCAAAGAGGCAGTCGACGCAATGGACAGACCTACCTTTCCATTTCAACGGTCCAACTTTCTGTCTACAGTGCACTTTGGTCAACACTCGCTTGCTGTCTCAGACGATAAGTTACACAGCCACTTCGTACAATCCGCCACCCGAGTGGATGATCCTAGATCCCCCCCACCCCCCCCCTCCCCACTACCCCCTCCTACCCCCCCCCCCCCCCCCCCTTGCCATTTAACCCTACCTTTTCTCCCTCCCCTCTGTCCATGGCGGTGGCGGCAGCATCTTGAGGACTCCCTCCTCACCTCCTCACTCTTCTCTCCCCCCCCCCCCCCCCCACCACCTCCACTTCTCTCGCCTGCCGGCCTCATGTATGATCACCTCCAACTACCGCCTTCCTCCCCACCCCCTACTCCTCTCCTCGCTTTTCCTCCCCCACCCTCCTCCCCCCCAGGGCCCGGCCCCTACGTGAACTAGTACCCCCCCTCCCCATAGTCTTTCCCCCCTTTCCCTGTCTGACTAGTCTACCCCTCTCCCCCCCTCCCCCCCCCTTCCTTCCTCTACCTTCCTATCACCCGCGCGGAGTGGGGGGGGTGTTCTTCTGTTCTGCCCCCCCCCCCCCCCCCCCCCCCCTCTCAGTTGCTTGCATGTCGTTCATCCGCATAGGTATGGGACACTTCATGGGAGCCGTGCTATGTCTGCTGGTGGATCTCGTATCTTGTAATGTCCCGGCTCCTGATCTGTCGCTCCCTCCTATGTCTTATACTTTTAAAAACTGCGCCCCCACCCCCACCCCCGCACCACCCTCCGCCCGTTCCGACCATCGGGCCCCATCGTCACAACCCGCATACATATACAATGAAGAGACTGAGAGATCGTGTGTGGCATACATATTTAATATGTGCGCATGCAAGTACGCCCGCACGCAGGCCAAAAACACAGACATGTAAGTATACATGCGTATATATATAACGACTGGGGAAGATTGTTAGCCTGCACTTGATTCACCACTACTTAATTGTCAGCAGCGTATAAATATATATATATATTCCATTAAACCTAATATATAAATAAATATATATATATATATATAATGCAGAACAATTTTACATATATATATACCAACATGCACCGCCCCACAGAAGCAATCAGTGTGTCAAGTCACAAAGGTAGACACTCCACACCTCAGCGCCCAGTCATGCCGCACACACGCCCACCTCGCGCACTCACGCACAAACGCCCACGCGCGCACTCACGCACACAACACACGCGCGCGGCGCACCGCCCACACACACACACACACACACACACACACACACACACACAGTCACACACACACACACACGGCACACACACACCACACGTATGCAGCGCACACACGACACACACACACACACACACCACACCCGACACACACACACACACGCACACCACCACACACACACACACACACACACACTTCACACACCACCACACACACAACACCACCTCACACACACACAAACGTCATACCACACACACACAGCACACACACACACACACACACACACACACACACACACTCACACACACACACACACACACACCACACACACACACACACACTCACACTCACACACACACACAACACTCACAACACACACACACACACCACTCACAGAAGAGGAGAGAAGGGGGGTTCACAGACACAAACTCTCTCTCTCTCTCTCCTCTCTCTACTCTCTCTCCTCTCTCTCTCTCTCTCGTCTCTCTCCCTCCCTTCCTCCCTCTGTCTCTCTCACTCCTTTCACTGTGAGAACATGCACCGAAATGAGATTGGTGACAGTGTTGCCACACCTATACCAACCGACAACCAATATTAATAGCAGATGGGTCTTTTAAAATTCACTTTCCCCCACAGTCCATTTGTAGTCCACTGCTTTCTCTCTGTTGCAGACTTTGGACACGCAGCACATACATTTTTTTTTCCGACTGCCGTCCCACCACACCCCCAATCCTTTCTCGTCCTTCTCCCCCCCCCCCAACCCCCCCCCCCCTCCCCCACCCCCCCCCGTCTCCCCTCCCCCATATCCCCTTTCTAACACCCCGCCCTCCTCGCTCCTGGGGTCCGTTCAGCCTCCGGAGCAATCTTGATCACACCTCAAACTAACACCCTACAACATCTCCCTCCCCCCCCCCCCCTCCACACCACCCTCCTCCACACCTCCCCTCCCTCCCCCCCTCCTCCCACCCGGCGCTTTCCTCCTCTGATCGCCACAACAACCCCCACACCTTCAACCCTTACCACTCCTCCCCGACCCCCTTCTATCCCATTTCCCTTTTCTTCGCTTTTCCTTGCCCCCCCCCCCCCCCTTCAACTCTCAACCCTTCCAGCCCTTCCTGCCTCAACCCAACACCCACTCCTTCTGGTCCCACTTTCATCTGCCCCCCCCCCCCCCCCCCTTCCTCACCAGTCTCTTCTAGACACGTGACACACAGCTTCAGGACTCGTCCATCAGTAGCTCTGTTCGGTCTCTTCTGGATTCTCAACCCGGGAGCCCCCCCCCCCCCACCCCGCCCACCCAACCTTCAACGCCTTACCCAGCTTCCCCCCCTCATCTCTTCTCCTTCCCCGCCCATCTTTTTCCCATCTCTCTTCACACGCGACGCGCGCGGCGCACATAGACACGAGAATGCACGCCGCCCACGTAGGTAGCGAACACACGCTGCGCGCGCGTGTGTCACCACAGACTCACAAATACGAGCAAGCGCGCGCAATGCACACTACACACACCGGACAACACACACACACCGGGACACACACATACACACACACCACACACACACACACACACACACACACACCGGACACACACACACACACACACACGCACGCACCGCGCGCGCGCGCGCGCGCGCGCACGCACGCCGCACGCACGCAACGCACGCACGGCACTAGCAGCGCACGCACGACACACACACACAACACACACACACACAACACACACACACACACACACACCACACCCACTCACTCACACACTACAATCACACATGTCTACTCAACATAGTTATACACACACCTGAGCATCCCGTACAATCATACTCTCGCATATGACCCACATGTACAGACGCACACGACATCTCACCGAGAGAGGGAAAGACAGCAGACAGACAGACAGAGCCTTGAAGGTTGTCGTGAACGGTTGTAGAATGCCTTTTTTCATCTCACATTACACACAGATAACCCCTCCCTCTCTGGCCTTGAGAATCGCTGTGGACAGTTTAAGAAACGTCTGAAGACACAAACATGCAACCTACGCCCTCTGCTCTCCAAACACACACACACACACACACACAACACACACACCACACACACACACACACACACACACACTCACACACACACACTCACACATCACAAGACACACACACACACAACACACACACACACACACACAGACACACACACACACATCGCTGCCTCTGTCTCTCTCTCTCTCTCTCTCTCACTCTCTCTCACTCGCTCTGTCCTCTCTCTTTTCTCTCTCCCTCTTCTCTCTCTTCCTCTCTCCTTATTTCTCTCTCCTCTAACCACGTCATCTCTCGCATCCTCCTCTCTCTCTCCCCGTGTGTTTTCTTGACGACCTAATGTCTTACATTGCCACATTCTCTGTGTGTCCTGTCCTCTGTCTCTCTCTGTCTCTGTCTCTCTCTCTGTCCTCTCCACACTCGCATACCCATACACCTCACACACAGCACACCCACACACCACACACACACACACACACACACACACTACACACACACACACACACACACACACACACACAGACAGGCACACTTGACAAGTACAGATATCAGACCTCGAAGGCAACAGGAGACGACCGCAGGGAAATCTGCGAAAAGTTTAAAATGGAAAAAAATAGTAGAGTAGGGGAAGTGAGGGAAGGGCATGAGAAACAAAAAAAAAAAAAAGTCGTCTGCTGAATCAGAGAAGGATGAGGGTAGAAAGGAGCAAAGAAGATGAGGGTGGAAGGGGGGGGCGGAGGGAGACCCCCCAAGTATGTCTGCCGTCCTCGAGACGGAAGGATGGTCCGGAACGAAGGCTGATCGGCTTCACAGTGCATGTCAGTCTTACATGGCACTGATGTCACGCCCATACCATCTCTCACTCCATTCTTCTATGGTCCAGGTCACTTGAGATGACCCGTCCATCTTTCTATAACATACAACACCCTTCCATGTTCAGTTGTATTAACACCCATCCAGTTCTTTTTAAAAGCCCCATCGTTCAATGTTCCAAGTCACTTGAGATACCATCCGTCCTTAATCTAAGTCCGTCTTACTTTCAATGTCCAAGTCACTGTTCAACTCTTTATGTTTCAAGTCAGATGTGAGATTCATCCGTTCTTTTTCAAAGCCCATGATCAATGTCCAAGTCATTGTTATCCCATCCAATCTTCTCAAAGTCCAACTCTACAACAACTTCATTGTGGTAGCCATCCATTCTTCTTTAACGTCCGTCCTTCTAAACCCCAAGTCCACGTGTTGAACCCCACCATCCTTCTGTGTGCCCATAATCCTTTTTAAGTTGAAGAGTCAGTTTGAATGAACAACTCCATACTCTTTAAGTCCACCCTTCTATAACCATAGATCACCTTTGGGTACCCATCCATTCTTCTCTAAGTCCATACCTTATGTCAGAGTCACTTGTGATACCTACCATCCCTCTCCAAGTCCATCCTTTCTATCCCAAGGTCACTTGAGACAACACGAATCCATACCTTCTCTAAGTCTGTGCGTTTATATCAAAGTCCTATGTGATATCCTACATCCTTCTCCAAGTCTATCCATTTATCTCCAAGTCTCATATAAATACCCGTCCCATCATTGACTGCCGTCCGTCTATGTCCAAGTCATAAGTTGTACTATCCATCCTTCTCTAGATCTGTCCTATGTCCAATCACTATTGTAGCCTATCCATCCTTCTTCTGAATCTGTCCTATGCCAGGTCACTAGTTTGTATCTATCCATCCTTCTCTGAATCTGTCCCTATGTCCAATTCCACTAGTTGTACTATGCCATCCTATGAATCTGTCCTTATATGTCAAAGGTCCACTAGTAGTACCTATCCATCTCTCTGAATCTGTCCTTTGTCTACGCACTAGTTGTACCTATCCATCTTTTTTTTCCTTCATATGAATCTGTATCCTAAGACTAAGCACTAGTTGTACCTATCCATCCTTTCCTAAGAAATCTGTCCTCTCTATGTCCAGTCTCTAGTTGTACCTATCCATCCTTCTATGAATCTGTCCTTCTATGTCTAAGTCACTAGTTTTGACCTAACCCTCTTCTATGAATCTGTCCTATGTCTAAGTTCACTTATTATACCCCGTCCCTCCACCCTTCTCTATGTGCATCCTACCATGTCCCCACCCTTGTCCACACCATCCATGTCATGGATCCGTCCTATGTCCAAGTCACTTATGATACCGTCACCTCCTCTATGTGCATCCCTCCATGTACCCCCTTGTCCTCAACCATCCTTGTCTGGACCGACCCCCCCCCCTTTTCCCCCTATGTCTACGTCACGTGTGTACTCGTCCCACCCTTCTCTATGTCCACCCTTTCCCCTAAAGGGGGGAACATCCTTTCTGGATCCGTCCTTCTATATCCAGGTCACTTGGGGTGGGGGGGGACAGTCGCCAGGCACCCCTTTGTCTATGTCCATCCTTCCGTGTCCACCCTTGTCACAACCTTCCTTGTCTTGGTATCCGTCCTTCTATGTCCAAGTCAACTTGTGATACCCGTCCATCACCCTTATCCTATGTCCATCCATCCATGTCCACCCTTGTCCCCACCATCCTTGGACGGACAACTCGTGGAGCTCCTGGGAATGCTTCAGGACAAATTCCTCACCTTCCTTCTGGAGTTCTGTGCTAGCACCTTCCTCTTCTCTCTCTCACCCTTGCTTTTGGGTTAACCGTTTCAACTGGAGGAATTCGGTTCTGGAAAGTCATTTTTCACGTATATTTCGTCTTAACTTTCCAGCATGTCGGTGGATGTCTCGTCTGTTTTTGTGGGGGGGGCGTCGAGATGTGAACAATTTTGCAATCATAATAAAGAAACATATTTACGCGTTCATTCATGGTGCAAATAAATGACGTTTTGAAGAGTAGTTCCCGATTGAAGGGGGGGGGGGGGGGGGGGGGGGGGGGGGGGGGGGGGGGGAGGGAGTAGGAGTGCAGAAACAGAATGAAAAAAAGACGGAAAAGATGACAGAGGCTTTGAAGGTGTAACAAATTAAATCTAAGAATTTAAAAAAATACAGAAATTTGGTTAGAAAAAGTCAACTGGACCACAACAACAAAAGCCAACAAGCAAACAACAGACAAAAACACACACAAGCCACGCACGATCCACGCACACACACACACACACACACACACACACACACACACACACACACACACACACACATGCACACTCAAGCACGCACGCACACACACACACACACCACAGACACACACCACACACACACACACACACACACACACACACACACACACACACACACACACACACACACCAAGCACGCATGCACACACGCACACATACACGCACGCGCGCGCCGTACGCGCGCGCGCACACACACACACACACACACATTAGCCACACACACACACACACACACACACAACACACACACACACGCACTCACAGAGAGAGGGGGGAGAGAAGAGAAGAGAGAGAGAGAGAGAGACAGAGAGTAGAGAGAGAGAGAGAGAGAGAGAGAGAATTTCCCGTCACAAATCCACTCCCTCACCAAAGTGCATAATGGTTGACCTCCTTTATCATTTTTATTTTCCCCCTGATGATTTTTTTGTTCGACATTGGAGTTATGTGGAGTCGGGAAAGGGGTCTGAATCCCTAAACTTTCATCCCTCCCTCCCTCCCAGGCCCTAGTTCCCCCCCCCCCCCCAAAACTTCTCCTCCTTCTTCAAGAAATACGTGACGTGAGAAACGAGGTTTCTATCAGTCCACGACGGTTTCTGTGTGTGCTCATGAAGACAAGATGGAGGAATTGTGGCGGTGGTTGGGACTGGAGGGTGTTGACAGTAGGAGGGGAGGGGCTGCAGAGCCTCAGTGGGGGGGGGGGGGGGGGGGGGATTAGGGTTGGGGTGGGGGGGTGGGGGAAGGGGGACAGGGCCAGTGCGGACCAGTAGATTCATCAGTGGACGACACCTTCGTCTTCACACTGCCGGGGGGGGGGGGGGGGGGGGGGGGAAGCAGGCGTCGATAGAGGCGTGGCGTGGAGGGTGGGGAAGGGGATGTGGGGGAGGAGGGGGGGGCACTGTCCAGAAAAAAACCGACGGGGGAAGAATAGGGAGAGAGGAGGGGGGGGGGTAGGGAGAGAGAGAGGGAGGGAGACAGAGACAGATTGAGAGGCAGAGAGAGAGAGAGAGAGAGAGAGAGAGAGAGAACATGGAGCCGGCAAAAAGCGCGCACTGCTCCAAAGCCCACAGCAGTGAGAAAGCTCGCATCCTTCATGTCGGAAAGTGTGCGCATTGCACGCTCAGTGGCAGGTCCTTCAGATGATTTCAAGTCAATATTTTTTATTATCTGCGTTCACTGGTAAAAATCTCGAGTGTCATGTGTGCGTGTGTGTGTGTGTGTGTGTTGTGTGTGCGGGAGGGGGGGAAGGGGGAGCGTGGATCTGGTGGATGGCTATTCACGCATGTTTTCGTCGATAAGCTTCAAAAAGTAGACGAAAGTTCGCGGGAAAACAAGAACAAACCCCGGATCCCTTTTTTGAACCCAGTTTTTTTCAACAGAGAGAAGAAAAAATTTTTTAAAATTTTTTTACCAGCGAAAGCCAAAGAATTTTGGAACAGAAGAAGACTTTTTTGGGGGCAACAAGGGGACAAAAAAATGTTGGTCAAAAAGATGATATTGACCATTTGGAAAGCCGGCGTGATTTTTGGGTTTGTCCTAAATGCACTCAGTCATTAGCTGGGGGTGAAAAAAATCAAAGACATTAACGAGGGGGGGGTTGGGGTTTTCTGGCCCGGGGCTACAACTCCCCTTTCCCAGAATCTTCAACTGCCCCAGGGCCCAGTTTTTTAAAACTCCCCCAAAACCCGGGTATCTTCAATTCCCAAATACCCGTATCTTCAACTCCCCCATACCAGTTTCTTAAAATCCCCCTCCCCATATCCTCAACACCCTAAACCCAGAAAACTTCAATTTCCCCTTTCCCAGTATCCTAAAACTACCAAAACCAAGTAATTTAAAACTCCCCCAACTAAAAAATTTTAAAACAATCCAAAACCCGAAAACCTTCAACTACCCTTACCCCAAAACAAACAACATCAAAACCAACCCATATCCAAAACTAAACCCCAAAACCCCGGGAAGCTAAAAACCCCTTCCCCAAAAAAATACAACACCACACCCAAAAGCTACAAAAAACCATCCCCAAAAAAATTACAAAAAACACCAAAACCCAAAAACCCTACAACCCCAATACCAAAAAATTAAAAACACCACCATCCCCCAAAAACTACAATGAGTTTAAAGAGGGGGGGGCCCAAAAGAATTTGTGACTGCGTGTGTACTCCCCACTCGTTTTTGTTATTTTATGAAAAAACCACGCCCGTATTTGGGCTTACTATGAACTAAAGCATTTTAGGTTTTGGGGGTGGGGACTGGTGCCTACTTGTGGGGATGGGGGTGTGCAGGCCCCTTTTTCCAAGGCAAGGTTTTGTACGGGGCCCCTTGTTCGAAATCGTCAAACATCCCCCTTTTTCTCGTTTTTTTTTTGTAAACACGGCGCTTTAAAACCATTAACCCCTTTGACATTTAATTTTTTGTTGCCCGTAGCAGATGCAACTCCCCAAATTTTCTATCAACTTTGGCAGCAAAAAAAGAAGCAAAAAGAAGATAGGGCACAAATTAGCCCCGTGAATGACGAGAGCGGGGAAGAAAAGGGTGTTTGGGCATTTTCAAAAGTCCTTTGATGATAGTGACATTTCCCTTTCAAACTGAATACAATCTGGACGAGTCACTATTTTTGTTACCCCGATCAGGACATAACACATCTAAAAAGAGGCATTTCTTTTAAAAAGAAAATTTAAAGAGCTCGGGGGATCCTGAACCCTTTTACAATCTTAGCCAAGCATTTACTCGCTCTTGAGACAAAAATTCGCCAACCTCAAGAGATAAAAAAGCAAGGACGAGCTTTTTAAAAATTTTGGGAAGAAAGGGTTGATACCCTAGAACAATATACACGTAAAAAACATTGTTTGGGATCCCCGGGGATCCCTGAGCCACCCACTGGGTTACTGGGGAAACGGGACTTCAAAATTTCAGAAATTCAGCGAGCCCATAGGGGTGGGGGATAAAACCGGGGAAGATGACGACCGGTCCCCCCGGGGTGGGGCTTTCGTGTTTGGGGGGAAACCTGCACGCTCCATTATAGTAAAAGTTCTTTTTTTAAAGGAAAAAGCCGTGCTGAGGGAAGGGCCCCGGAAGGGTTTGAAGAAAAAATCTGGGGACAATTTCGGGATTACCCCCGTGGTTACGCCCGCCTTGGGCCCCCGGCCAAAAGCCTGCCGCGGGCAGAAATTTTCCCCATGCCTCCCCAGCGGGTGGGTTTTTCTCAACGCGACCTGACCCCCCAGACCAAGCGGCGCCCACCCAAAAAAATGAAGGGGGAAAAGGGTTTTTGGGCGGGACCCCGGGTTTTGTTTGAGGGGGATGTGTTTGTCAAGCTCAAAACAAAGTCCCCAAATTTTGTCATTGAACTTTCACTGAACCCCCTTATTTAACTCCAACTTTTTGATTCTTTTTTTGTTTTTGTGTTTTTGTGTTAAGCCGGATTTTTTGGGATTAAAGCAACTTAAATACTTAGACATAAAATTTGGGCTATTTCCCTAAAAAATTTTCAGTTAGTTAAAAATACTCCTAAATTTCCCGTTTCTTTGTGAAAAAAAACTGCGCATGCGAATATAAAACAGGCGGGTTTTTGATGCCCAAAAAGGGGCAAAAGGATGCATATGTGAAATGAGGGGAGAGTTAGAGGGTGCTTGACAGGTGGGTGGGGGGGAGAGAAGAGGAAAGGAGGAAGAGAGAGAAAAGAGAGAGAGAGAGAGAGAGGCTATTTTAAAAGTCTAAAGATAATATATAAAAAAAACATGAACGGTTGTGTAACATGTTATTATGGGGAATTTTTTAAAACAATTTTTTAAATTTTATTAACCTATATATTTGGTGAAATTAAAAAACCGGGAATTGGGAAAATTTTAAAATATTTTTTTGGGAAATTAAGAAATTGAATTTTTAGAATTTTTAAAATTTTTAAATTTAAAAGTTTTTTTAACAAAAAACAACCTTACCCCTTTTATCTCAATTTGTCCAACGTGAAAATATTGTATTATTTTCCCAAAAATTTTTAATTCTGATCCAAAAAAGGACTTTATTTGAAAAAACCAAACTTTTCATGTGCCTTTCCTGTGCGGGGGGGGGGGGGGGGGGGGGGGGGGGGGGGGACCTTTTGCCAACGTTTTTTTAAAAACAAGTGAAAACGCGGGTTTTTAAACTGCACGGGGGGGGGACGTTATCATTGACAGTTGAACTGTGTGTGGGTGTGTGTGGGGTGTGGGTGGGGCGGCGTGCGTGCGGGGTTGTGTGTGTTTAATTTTCTGATTGAAAAAAAAGGTTTTTTTCTCATCGTGATGTTTTTAAATTTTTTAATTTTCTGAATGGAAGGGTTTGGGTCCTGCCATCTTCATTACGATTTGATAAAATTTTTATTTTTTGTTGGGGGTTTTAAAAAACCAAACAAGAAAAAAAAATGTTGGAATTTTTCTTTATTCAAACTATGTTTAAATTTGTAACATTGACTTTATTAAGAGCCAGTGTGTGTGGGGGGGTGTTTTGTGTTTTTGTGTGGTGTGTGTGTGTGTGTAGGGATGTGTGTGTGGTGTGTGTTGTGTGTTGTGTTTTGTGTGTTTTGGTGCGCGCGCGCGCCCGCGCGCGCGATGTGTTTTTTCATGTCCCACGTACATTTTTTTGTAATTGTATAAGTCAATCCCCCCCCCCCCAAGTAAACGGGGCCCTTCATGTTTTTGCTACATAGACGCCCTTTTAAGTTTTCCCTTTTCCAAACAACTGTTTTTTTCGAGGGGTTTAAGGTCGATTTCCCCAGAAACCCGAAAGGGTTTCGGGGGAACGTCTTTGGGAAAGGGGGCCGATGCTCCCCAAACAAACGGCTCCACGACCAAAAAATTACTCAAAATCAGTAGGGGGGCTTATTTTGGGGGTTTCCCTGAAACCCCCCTGTGTGTATGTGTGTTTGTGTGTGGGTGTGGTGTTTGTGTGCGTGCGTGCGTGCTTGCGTCCCTTGGGGTGGCGTGCGTGCGCGTGCGTGCGTGCGTGTGAAATTTTTCGTTTTTTTCCCCTTGTTTTAAAAAGGTCTTTTCCTGTAAGGTTTTGGGAAAAAAAAGTATTGATGTATGTGTGCATTTTATATGTGTACCGCGCCTGTGTGCCCCCACTGTGCTTGAATATATGTGCGTGCAATGCATGTGTGTGTTTATGAGCACGTCTGGTTTTGTGTGTGGTGTGTGTTTTGTGGGGTTCTTTTGTGTGTGTGTGGTGTTGTGGGTGTGTGTGTTGTGGGGTTGTGATTATTAAATTATACTTATTGGATAACTTACAGTTAAAATGTCTTTATTTTTCTTCTGTGTATTCGGGCGCCCCGTGCGTTGTTGAGTTAATGTGTTTTTTTTAATGGGGGTTTTTTTTGGGGGTTTGGGCCTACCCCGGACGTAACTCTCTCTGTGTATGCGTGCCAATGTGTGAGTGGGGTGTGCGGCAGGGTTTGCATGGTTATGTGGTCTTGCATAAGCACCCCCTGCCCAAAATTTTTTTTCCCCAATTTTGGGTCGAAAAGGGTTCAGTCCCCTTTGAAATCCAACTTTCCCCTTTTTTTCTCTTGTATGCCATTTTTTGAACTTGGGTCGTGTTTGGAAAAATTTAGATTGTGTTGTTTTTCCGTAAACGGGGGATGACTTAAAAATTCTCCCCACTATCTCTATTTTTTCCCAGGGTTTGAATATCACTAAAAAAGGGAAATACCCTTTTTTTTTTTAAATTTTGGGGGCCGGGTTCTTTTATCAAGACCCCGTTTTGTAAAAATTTTGGGCCCAATGCCTGATCCAATTTTTCCCAATTTTTCCTAAGGGTGGGGGGGCGAAACCGGGCCCAGTTCCCTTTGCCTTGACAGGGAAAGGACGGAAACAAAACATCTTTTCATTTTGACGGGTTGTGGTTTTTTGTTTTTTTTGTTTTTTTTTTTTCACTCCTTTTTTTTTTTCATTCACTTTGTTTTCATTTAATATAGAAAAATTTTCTTTTTTCGACATGGGTGACATTTATTTAAAATTTTGCCCCTGTGCGGGGTTTGTCCAACCCATTTTGGGGGAAAACCCTTTTTTCCAATGGGGCGGTTATTCTCTTTTTTTCTGTTCTGAAACATAAGGGGTTCCCGATGTGAATTTTTAACAGGGCCTTTGGGGCTGTTTAGGGGCATTTTGGGCCGTCTGCAGCAGAAGTTGTTTTTTCTAAAAAAAGGCAACTACAATTCCCTTTTTTTTCTACTTTTGCAAAAGATATCAGCAAGTGGCACTTCTCAATTCTTTTTTTTTTTCCTTTCTACCTACTCAATCATTGTGGCTACATTTCTCTAAGACATAAATTTATAGAAAAAGGGGGGCGTTCTACCCCACTGATGCAAGTTTAAACTGTGGGGTTTCCCTACTAACAAAAACCTTACTTATGAAAACCGGGGACAAATTTATCCAATCCTGGTCCCAAAGGACATGGGGAATCAAGTGGGACCGTTAATTTCCGTAGTCTGAAAAGGAAAAAAATTTACCTTTTTGAAGCAAATTCCCCCCCGTTTGATTTTTATAACCCTGTCTGAGACAGGCCCGTCACCCTCCCGTCTCTGATTTCAATTTAAAATTTTAAAAAAAATTTATTTCCCCCTGTCAGATTAGACCAACAGTTTTTAAAGATAATTTGGGGGTTTTTGCCCCTATATGTCAAGGGGATCTTTATTGTAAACCCAAGCCCAGAAATTACAGGTCGGTTTCTAGAAGCTTTTGGGAAAAACTAAAAAAACCAAGAGGCTACCCTTTGGGGCATTCTTTTCGGGAACCCTTTAAGCCCATGTTGACTTTGGAATCTTTAATTTGGGAAAAGAAAAACATAGGGAAAAACAGATAGAACCCCAACGAATTTATCATACTTGGGGAAAATTTTTTTAAATTTCACTTCCCCACCCTTCCCCTCATTTGAGAAATTTTAACCCAAAGCTTATAAAATTTAAACCTTGTAACTTCTCCCACAAGAAAAAACAAATTTAAAACTGCAACTTGCCTAGATCAATTATTACTCAAGCCCCTGACATATTAAAACAGTCGAAAACTTTTCCTAATTTTTGAAATGACCCAGTGTCCCCTGTGCTGTCTGAAAAAATTTTAAATTTTCAAACAAAACCCATTCCAAAGAACGTTTTTTAAATTTTCGAAAAATTTGACCCAAAAAAATTTTTTTAATTTTAAGGAATGAAGATTGGAAAGTAATTTCTGGGCTAATTTAAAACCATAATGACGCAAAATAGCATTTTTTACGGATAAGTTTATGTCCCCCGCAAAAAAAATGCATGCCATTTAAAAAAAAAATTACTGTTCGCCCCAGGGTTTCCCCTTGGTTCAACATTTAACTAAAAAGGTTTTATAAAAAAAAGAAACCAAAAATTCATAAAAGGGAAAAGTTTTTCCCAAACTCCCAAAAAGACTGGGGGAAAATTTCGGGCACTACGAAATGAAAGTCATGATAGGTTAGGGGGAAAAGGAAAAATGGAGTAATTTTAAAAGAACTAAATTATTTGTTATCGACCCCCGGGGCCCCCCCCCAAAATTTTGGGCATAAGGAATGGGGGAAAAATTTTCAGACAGTTTTTTTTATTTAAAAAAGGGGATTATGCCCATAACATTCCCCCCGATAACCGGAATGGTATAATATTACTCAAATCTAAAAAGGCTAACCTATTTAATGATTTCCTTTTTTCCCGCCCGTTAAAGTGGAGACGACGGAAGTCCTTGCCCCCCACATAACCCCCAAAAGTTACTTCCCAAATTTTCTGAAAAAGTGTTGACTGTTCCTGAGGTTAAAAAAAAAATAAAAAATCCAAAATTAAGAAAAGCCCCCGGCCCCGAAATTCATTAAAACAAACTGTTTTATTTTCTTTATTTATATTATAAACCTCACCTTTAAAAAATATTCTTTAATCGTTTGTTTAATAGAAAGGGAAAATTTCCAAAGCCCTGGAAAAATTTCTAATTTAAACCCCGTTTAAAAAAAAAGGGAAAAAAAACGAGTGGTTTCGAAACCCATCGGGCCCAAAACTCTTTTAAGTTTGGGAGGAAAACTTTTTGAAAAAAAATGTGCCCGGACAACCCACAACTTCCTGATTTTCAAAAAACCTTTATAACAAGGCTCTCGGGGTTTTTTCCCGGGGGGTTTAAAAATTTTTAACCCAAAAGCTCATATTTTTGAATTTCCCTGGGGACAAATTTCACAAAAATATTCCGTCCCTTCCCTATTTTTTGGGAATTTTTTAAAGCTTTTGACGTGTTTGGCACCGGGGTCTTCGTTTAAGCTTTAAAACTATTTGGGAAAAAAGGGGGATTTTTTTAAACGGGTTTAGTGGGCTACTTTCAATCGTTACCAGTCCCGTTTGTAATCAGAGGAAAAAATCCACAGCAAAGCGGGTTCCCCCCGGGGTTTCCACAAGGATCTGTCCTCGGCCCGCTTTATTTTAGTATTTAAAAAATTATAAAACCAGAATAAAGACTCAGATATCAAAATTTTTTTGCTGACGGGCACCACATGTCCTGGGAATGGAAAAAACACTACAAGAACGTTAGTCTTGCAGCCCGATTTAAAATAAAATTGACGTCTGGGCAAAAACTTGGAAAATTTTGATTCAATTAGTCTAAAACCGAAAATGCTAAATGTTTTTTTCGGGGAAAAAGCGATAGGTAATCTGACCTTTATTTGTTCTATACAAAACAACTTTAAAAGCACAAAAAACCTTGGGTTTTCTTGCAAAATAATTGAAAAAAGGGGGGGAAAACATAAATAACCCTTGCTACAAAACCAAGTAGATAAACTGGGCTTCGTTTATTTAAATACAAGCTGCCAAAAAACTCTAGAGACAATGTACAAATCATTGTACTAAACCCGTATTTTAAAATCTGCGTAATCTGGATGGGGCGCAGAGGACCAAACAAAAAATTTTAAAGACCCACACATGGAAAGGGTTTGCGCATCATCAAATGGGTCGTCCCTGGAAAACCCGTCACGAAAAAATTTTTAAAGGAGGGCTGGGTTCCCCCCGTACTTTTTAAAAAAACGCCGACCAAAACATAAAGATAAAAATAAAAAAAAAATCCCCCCAAGGAACTGTCCCCCCCTTTTTTACAAACTTTTTGCCCCCAGCTCGTTTCCTCATAAAACCCCAACCCAAAAACAAGGGCCCCCAGAACGAAAGTCCCCCCCACAAAACCGATATTTTAAAAAAACTTTTTTTTCTATCTTCCCCAAACATGTGGAAAAATCTCCCACTGCATATCCAACGTCCCCGGGCGTTCATAGTCCCAAAAGATACCTTTCTACAAAAGACAATCCAGTTCCACCATATTACTTAAAAGGGAAAAAGGGGGAAACACAAGTCAATTTATTGTCGTTTGGTCTTGGAAAGTAATTTGAATTTTTACCCTATACCCCGGGACCTAAAAAAACAACCCCTTCTTTTCGCTTGTCGATATTTCCCCAAGAAACCCTCCGAAAACTTCCTAATTTAATGTCCCCTCACAAAACCCAAAACCGGGCCAAAAACTACTTAAAAAATCCCACCCAAAACCCCTTTTCTTTCCCAAATCCCTGCATGGGAAAAAATTCCTTTTTAAAGTCGATACAAATGCCAAAATATTTGAAAAGGTTCAAAGGGTTTTTTTGGGTTTTCACAAGCGTTTTTGAAAAAAACAACCAACAGCCAAAAAGGGTTTTCTGTTTCCCCAGGTTTTAAAAATATTTTACCTAACAAATTAAAAGATGCTTTCATTTTTCAACCTAGTTACGGGGTTTAGAGGGGGGTGGCCGCTTACATCAAAGTCCTTATTTTTGGGTTTTTTTAATACAGGAATATATCCCTTTGGGTTTGGGCAGCTGTATGCCCGCAACGACCAAGGGTTTCACACATTTTTGTCATGTGCCAACTGCCGTAGGGGAGCCCAAAAACCCGGGAAAACTTTTTCACCATTTTCTCTTAATTTTTTCATTTTTTTCCCAAAATTTTATTCTTTTTTCTAAATGCCCAAATTTTAAAAAGTTTGGGTCCTTTTCTTTTTTTTTGTTTAAAAAGTATAGCCTTTTTACTATACTGTTTTGTTTTCCTGTTTTTTCATGTTTAAAATTGTTTTGCTATGGGGTTTTGTGTTTAAAATAGGCCGCCATCATCACAGTTTTTCTGTAAATTTCACTGCCAGGGGTATATAAAAGTTTTCTTGTTTCCCCCCGGCAAAAAAGGGTTTGTGTTTAAATTTTATGGGCAGGAAAAAAAAAAATAAAAAAAAAAAAAAAAAATAAAAATAAAATAAAATGTTTAAAAACCCGAAACTACAAAAAACACCATACCCCGAAATACAACCAAAACCCTACCCCGGGAAAAACAAAAACCATACCCCAAAAATACAACACCCTACCCCGAAATTTCAAAAACCATACCCCAAAACCTACAACACAATAAACCCCGTACTTTCAACCCCCCCCATACCAAAGCCCAAAAAAACACCCCTACCAGAAACTGCCAACAAAAATAACCCCGTATCTACAACAACCCCAAAACCCGAAAATACAACAAAATTTCCCAAAACTACAAAACCCCCATAACCCCGAAGCTACAACAACACCCTACCCAGAAGCAAAACTGAAAAAAAAAACGCAAAAAAAGAAAAATTTTTCCCCCGGGGGGGACCAAAACAGTTGAAAAACACGCCAAAAAAAGCCCCCGGGTTAAAAGTTCCTTTTAAAAGTCGCCCTGCTAGTTTTAACTTTTTTTCAGGTTGTCCCCTATGTGCACGTGCGTGTTGTGGGCCCGGGTCGACAGTGCAAAAAATTGGGGTTTGCTTCTTTGTTTTTGCCTGCCCAAGCATGCCCCAAATCAGGGTGAACCCCCCACCACCAGTCAAAAAGCGTATAAAAGCCGGGGGCATTTTGGAACCGGCACCACCCTTTCCAAAAAACAGCATCCACGTTGAGCCCAGCAAGAGAGAAAACGCCCTGGGGCGTTTTTCAATTGGTCAAGTGGGGAAGGTGGCCCCCTGCTTTGAAAGTCTCCCCCGTACCAAATGCCCAATTTTGGGCTCGCTTCCGAGGACGGGGCATCAGCTGATGCCCCCAGGTCAGGCCGACCTCATCTCACAACGCCAGCCCAGGACCGCTTTATACGGCTCAGACATTCCGCAAACGCTTCCTGCCGGCCTCGTCCACTGTCCAGGAATGCCGGGGGTCCCTCCCCAACTCCGACCAGACTGTTTCCGGAAAAAGGCCCGCATGCGGGTGGGTGGGGGCTTTTCAGGGCCCCTTTGGCCAAAGTAATGACGGGGCCCATCGGGCCGGGCCAGACGCAAAAGGGAAAAGCAACCCCAGACACGGCCCCTGAGGGAAAAAAATTGGGGACACGTCTGGGTTTTCGGATGAGTCCCCAGTTTTCGCTTTACGCCATGACAGGGCAAAAGGGTTTTTCCCCCGGGGTTTAAAAACGAAATCAGAACTGCGTCGACGAGGCACCCCCGCTTTGGGGGCGGCCCAAAGTCAAGGTTTGGGGGGCCCTCCCCAACACAGGCAGGAGCCAGCTGGTGCGCGTGGAAGGTCACCTGACAGCCCAGCAGTACGTCCAGTCATTGTTCAGCCACACGTCCTGCCTCTAATGGCCACTCCCAGGGCCGTGTTCCAGCAGGACAACGCCAGGCCCCACACAGCACGCCTGACCACAGCCTTCTTTACCGCCAACAACATCAACACCCTGGCCTGGCCCTCTCTTTCCCCCGGATTTGAATCCTATTGAGCACGTTTGGGACGTTTTGGACAGACGCCTGAGAGTGAGGGCCAACGCCCCAGCGACTCCAAATGAACTGTTCCGGGCATTGCAGGCCGAGTGGGCGGCCACCCCACAGCAGACAATCAGGAACATTATTGCTTCATTGCCCCGCAGATGCCAGGCTACCATTGCAGCCAGAGGGGGTCACACCCGTTACTGACTTTGGAAGCAGCCTGGCGATTTCCCTGAGGGTCTGGGGCTGGTTCTTTACCACAGCATTACAGGGGAGACTTCTGTCCTACTGATGACCTGTTTTTGTCATTTTCACATTAAACGTGTTGTCACACTGAGCTTCAATAAATTGTGTTTCAAATCGGCAGCTTGGCATTTTGCGTTTCTTTTTTTAACAGTATACAACACCATACGCAGAAACTACAACCCCATACCCAGAAGCTACAACCATCCCATACCCAGTAGCAAAACCACTCTCTGGATGGTTGGTTTGGGCATGGTCTACAAAGACCCTATGGAGTGTGCACAGGTACATGTCCAATATCCCCCGTGTGACAGAGAGGTGGAAAAGAGATTATAAACCGAGGTTCTGTATGTGAACGCACACATAACATCTTGCACACACGTAAAATCCTATCACCAACTTTCGGAAGAGAAGGCCAGTTTGGCCGTTAGTATGGATGACACGTTACACATAGCATGCACCCTGCGTAAGAAATGGAAAGGCTGAAGGAAGTAAGGAAATTGAGTGAGCGATATTGAACGATATTGATTGGATGACACGGGAAACGACTGAAACGACTGTAAACAGGAAATGAGCTTGGCGGGCGCGCGGACACACACACACACACACACACACACACACACACACACCTCTCAAACTGTCCAGAAAGGCCTTTGGCCGAGTGGAAGGGAACGAGCACACTCTTTCACATTGAGGTTAAGAAATATGGGGGGGGGGGGGGGGGGGGGATTCCGAACAGCAGCAAAGACGTCATTGTGTCTCTGATCTTGATATTCCAAACAAAAACGTGCGTTAAATCCTGATAATCTTTTATCTATTAGATCCAAGGAAAAACTGTGGCTGGAACATAGTTCCGCGTCTATGACGCACCTGAAGGACATTTCTCCGGCGAAGCTATTCAAGAATTGGACCAAGACATTTTTTTTTTAATGTATTCTATTTTCCATACCTTGTACATGTATATATACAGTGGGCACACCAAGTCATTCCATCTTGTGTTGTCTTTCATTAAAGTAATAAGTTCTTATTTATGAACGAGAGAGAGAGAGAGAGAGAGAGAGAGAGAGAGAGAGAAGAGAGATTGATTGATTGATTGATTGATTGATTTATCTTAAATACGCAAAGATGAAGATTTTAGGCCAAAAGCCTAGTCATGCAAGAGAGAGAGAGAGAGCGGAGGGAGTAAACAAAACAAACAAAAAAAAGAAACCCACATTGTTACAATCAAATAACTGGAAAGCAAGCAATCACGTTAGAAGCCTCGTTTAGAGGTGTTTTGGTGTCAGGCGCAACAATGTAGGCTGTCAAGATAGCCAGACAGTCCCATTTTCAGACCCTAATCATCAAACCAGTGCGGAGCGAGTGCAATAACTACGCGGGTTCAGTTAAGCTGTGCACGCCTCCTGATGTCCAAAGAGCGGCCTGACGCGATGGAAGTGCTGCTGTGCACAGGACGTGCGCACTACCTGACGTCCCACTGGAGCTGCGCGCATTAATGGCAAATGCGGAAAATGCGCGCAAATAGTGTGCACCCCCTGATTCGATGGATGATAGTAAACATCCGTATGAAATGAGGTCCTTGCACAAAAATGCTTTTTACGTATACACGCTCGATTGCACACCTATACACGCACGCGCGCGCACACACACCATACGTACGCACGCACAGAGAAGGAGATAAATACACACACACACACCACTCTCTCTCTCTCTCATCTCTCTCTCTCTCTCTCTCCCTCTCTCTCTCTCTCTCGTCACACACACACACCACACACAAACACTACACACACACAAACGCACGCACACACAACACACACACACACACACACACACACACACACCACACACACACACACACACTCACAAACACACATATCCACAGAGAAAGAGACAGACAGGCAGGCAGACAGACAGACAGACAGACAACGATAGACAGAGAACAATAAAACCTCAATGATTTTTCATTATGTAAGGAACTTTGATCTTCAAGATGAAAATCAGGGTTTTCTGAACTGTTTTTGAATGAGAATGTATTGCTGTTTGAAATCAGCTACGTACGGAGGAGGCTGTTTAAATGTTTGTCGAGTAATCATTTGTGAGTGATATTCTTGGTTCCTCCGTGTCCCTAGAAAATACTATCTTGTACAATGCATATTCGTTTATCGTTTTGTATAAATGGTATTGTACCTCAAAACAGCCACGAAAGAAATGTATGCCACAAAAACAATTTGAGGGAGAGTGTTGCATACATATTTTTCCCCTACCGTGTTAATGATCTTCACCGTAACCCACATCAAAATAGTTTTATTGCCGTCAGTAATCATTAGTCTTTTTTTCCCACATAAATCAAACAAATGCAAATTTGAATACACTGTATATGGACGTAAGCGATTTGATCACAACACCACACTGAAGGTGGCGTATCTTGTCTTTGATCTCATTGCAAAATAGTCGGTGATGAGGTTTGTTTTCGATCAGACCTTTCAGTTCCAGCCCATGACTTGATTCTGATTTGTAGTCTGGTACAGTCTCCGTTTTTAACTCGTTAGCAACCGTGACCTGGTGACTATGGCCGGAGGGCCTTGACTTGGTTCCGGTGGGCATGAAAGAGTCGCTGATGTCCTGAACTGTCGTCCCGTCCAGCACACCGTAACAGAGACCTAGGGGTGTCTGGTATTGTTGTGAATGGCTTGGTGGCGAGATCTTTATGGGGTCCTGGGGTCCTCTGTCGGCAGTCCTGTGCAGCAGAATAGAACCTGTATGTGAAACTAGTGTAGTTCGTCCATCCAGAAGGTCATCTCATCAACCGATTTTTGTTTTCGGTAACTTCGGGCCTCTTTGAAATGACCACAACATTGCTGTTGTCGGTAGGGTTCTCTGCTACATGGTATTCGAGGCGTGACCGATCATTTGAGCCAA
>CM031609.1:36214865-36221409 GCA_018398815.1 Conus ventricosus | reverse complement strand
AAACCATCACTAACACTTTCCTGGCAAACTAAACTGCCCTACTCAATATCTTCAACTATCCTAAACCCCTACCTTCAACTACCCCATACCCAACATCTACAACAACCCCATATCCAAAAACTACAACACCAAAACCCAGAAGCTACAACACCATACCCAGAAACTACAACACCACACCCAGAAGCTACAACACCATACCCAGAAACTACAACAAAAACCATACCCAGAAACTACAAAACCATACCTAGAAATTACAACCCCACCATACCCAGAAACTACAACAACACCATACCCAGAAACTACAACAACACCATACCCGGAAAATACAACACCATAACCCGGAAACTACAACACCATACCCAGAAACTACAACACCATACCCAGAAACTACAACACAATACCCGTATCTACAACAACCCCATCCCCAGAAGCTACAACACCATACCCAGAAACTACAACCCCATACCCAGAAGCTACAACCATCCCATACCCAGAGCAAAACCACTCTCGGATGGTTGGTTTGGGGCATGGTCTACAAAGACCCTATGGAGTGTGCACAGGTACATGTCCAATATCCCCCCCCGTGACAGAGAGGTGGAAAAGAGATTAAAAACCGGGGTTCCGTTGGAACGCACACATAACATTTTGCACACACGAAAAATCCTATCACCAACTTGGGAAGAGAAGGCCAGTTTGGCCGTTAGAAAGGGAAATAAACACTTTTACACATAGCATGCACCCTGCGTAAGAAAGGGAAAAGGGCTAAAGGGAAGTAGGAAATTGATGAGCGATATTGAACAATATTGATTGGATGACACGGGAAACGACTGAAACGACTGTAAACAGGAAATGAGCCTGGCGGGCGCGCGGACACACACACACACCCCACACACACACACCTCAAACTGTCCAGAAAGGCCTTTGCCCAGTGGAAGGGAACGAGCACACTCTTTCACTTTGAGGTTAAGAAATATGGGGTGGGGGGATTCCGAACAGCAGCAAAAAACGTCATTGTGTCTCTGGATCTTGTATTCCAAACAAAAACGTGCGTTAAATCCTGATAATCTGTTATCTATTAGATCCAAGGAAAAACTGGCTGGAACATAGTTCCGCTCTAGGGCGCCACCTAAAGGGACATTTCTCCGGCGAAGCTTTTCAAGAATTGGACCAAGACATTTTTTTTTTAATGTATTCTATTTTCCATACCTTGTACTGTATATATACAGGGGGCACACCAAGTCATTCCATCTTGTGTTGTTTTCCCATTAAAGTAATAATTCTTATTTATGAACGAGAGAGAGAGAGAGAGAGAGAGAGAAAAGAGAGAGAGAGATTGATTGATTGATTGATTGATTGATTGATTGATTGTTTTTATCTTAAATACGCAAAGATGAAGATTTTAGGCCAAAGCTTAGTCATGCAAGAGAGAGAGAGAGAGAGAGGAGGGAGTAAACCAAAAGCAAAAAAAACCCCCCATTGTTACAATCAAATAACGAAAGCAAGCAATCACGTTAGAACCTCGTTTAGAGGTGTTTTGTGTCAGCGCAACAAGATTAGCCAGACAGTCCCATTTTCAGACCCTAATCATCAAACCGGGGGCGGAGCGCGTGCAATAACTACGGGGGTTCAGTTGAGCTGTGCACGCCTCTGGTGCCCCAAAGAGGGGGCCTGAGGGCGATGGAAGTGCTGCTGTGGCACAGGACGTGCGCACTACCTGACGTCCCACTGGAGCTGCGCGTATTATGGCAAATGCGGAAAATGCGCGCAAATAGTGTGCACCCCCTAATTCGAGGGGATGATAGGAAACATCGTATGAAATTGGGTCCATGCACAAAATGCTTTTACTATACACGCTCGATTACACACCTATACAGGGCACGCGCACACACAAACACGCATACGCATGCACGCACAGAGAAGAAGACACACCACACGCGCGCACACGCACACACAACGCGCGCGCGCACACGCACCAACACGCGCGGCGGGGCGCCAACACAGAACAGACAGAAAGACAGGCAGAGAACGATAAAACCTGAAGGGTTTTTCATTTATGTAAGGAACTTTGATCTTCAAGATGAAAATCAGGGCTTTCTGAACTGCTTTTGAATTAGAATGTATTGCTGTTGAAATCAGCTACGTACAAAGGAGGCTGTTTAAATGTTTGTCGAGTAATCATTTGTGAGTGTTTATTCTTGGTTCCCCCGGGTCCCTAGAAATACTATCTTGTACAATGCATATTCGTTTACCGTTTTTTGTATAAATGGTATTGTACCTCAAAACAGCCACAAAAGAAATGTACGCCACAAAAACAATTTGAGGGAGAGTGTTGCATACATATGTTTTCCCCATACCGTTTTAAATGATCTTCACCGTAACCCACATCAAAAAATGTTATTGCCGTCAGTAATCATTAGTCTTTTTTTCCCCCAAAAATCAAACAAATGCAAATTTGAATACAACTGCATATGGACGAAAAGCGATTTGATCCCAACACCACAGGAAGGTGGCGTATCTTGCCCTTTGATCTCATGCCAAATAGTCGGTGATGAGTCTGTTTTCGATCAGACCTTTCAGTTCCAGCCCATGACTTGATTCTGATTTGTAGTCGGGTACAGTCTCCGTTTTTAACTCGTTAGCAACCGTGGCGTGGCGACTATGGCCGGAGGGCCTTGACTTGGTTCCGGTGGGCATGAAAGAGTCGCTGATGTCCTGAACGTCGTCCCGTCCACCCCACCCGTAACAGAGACCTGGGGGTGTCTGGTATTGTTGTGAATGGCTTGGTTGGCGGAGATCTTTAGGGGGTCCGGGGTCCTCTGTCGGCAGTCCTGTACAACAGAATAGAACCCGTATGGGGAAACTAGTGAAAGTTCGTCCATCCAGAAGGTCATCTCATCAACCGATTTTTGTTTCGGTAACTTCGGCCTCTTTGAAATGACCAAAACATTGCTGTTGTCGGTAGGGTTCTCTGCTACATGGGTATTGGGAGGCGTGACCGATCATTTGAGCCAAGAGACTACCACTAAGAGAATTTTCCCGTTCATGTATCTCGTCACAGGTCGAAACCCAAAGCTCAAAAGTTTGACATTAAAAACTGGTGAACTGGTTCAGATCCCCCCAAGAGTTTTTTAACTGTCTCCCCCTTTGGCTGCCAAGAAAAAAAGGTTTGTGCCGATGTCCACAGACCTCCCTTTTACACACACGCGCGTACGTGCTGAAACGTGAGCAAGATTCCACGGTGCATTCTGTTGGGAAATGCCACTTACTATGAAAATGATTACATAGAGTGTGTAAGATTTAGATGACTCAGGCAATAGCGTTTTAACAGCACCCTCTGCACAGGCCTTGTTCAGGGATGGTCCGGTGTATGTGCTTTTTGAGCTTCTAACAAACATGAACGTTCTTCATTAAGGGGGGAAAAAAAGATGTCCATTTTAACCTGTTCTGGCAAAATCGAATGAACAGCCTGTTCTTTTTACAAATGAGATGACTGCAGGCGGAAATTGAAACAAAGACAGACTGCTGGGTTTCCCCCGGGCGAAAGACGCAAACAAATTAGAGGACAAAGCACGACGCGTTTCGAACTCTTTGTCTTCTTCAGGCGAGACAAACAACATGTCGGTTGTCGAATTTTCAGCTTTTCTTTTCTAAGTGGTTTTTTTTTTTCTTTTTGGTTTGTTTGTTGTTTTTGTTTGTTTTTCCGTTTTGTGTTGTTGTTGCTTTGTTTATTCTCAGCCGACCACACAGTCCACATCAGACCTGGCTTGAAAAGTTTAGGAAGACAGAAACAGTTAACATAATGAAAGAAGAATAACGCAGAATTCGTTGGAACCCAAAAAACCACCCAACCGTAACCCCCGATGGAGCGCTTTTCTTGATCAAACGATCCTGAATGTACTGTGTGTTGATTATTTATTTGCCGGACATCTGTTTTGATTTATTTATTCGTTGTGTGTGTGGTGTGTTTGGTGTGTGTGTGTGTGTGTGTGTGTGGGTTTTGTGTTGGTGTGGGGTGTGTGTGGTTGTTGGTGTGTGTGTAAAGAAAAACAAAGACATTAAAGAACGAGTGGTTATGACAAAGATACGGGTTTTTTTTTCACAAAACCACTCTAGTTTAAAAAGTAAAGGGGAAGAAGAAAAACAGAGAAATGATAAATTAAGCGAAATTCTAAGCTTCAAAAAGTGTAGTACTGGTTTGATTTGATTTTTTTTGGATTCATTCCACAGTGGGTAAACGCTGCCAGATGCAGCCGACTCGTGCTCGTTGTCAAACCTTCACACAGCTCTCGTTTCACCCTCTTTTCATCATACGTTTTCTGGACCACCAAATTCTCCGATTTTTTTTTTTCTTTTCTTTTTTTTTTTTTTCCCTTTTTCTGCTCTTTTTAAACCCGTCATCCAGGAAATAGTCCCTCTCCGAGCAGAAATGCCACGGGTAATTTCGCACAGCGTGAGCGTGCAGATAGTTTCTTTCAGCCTCGTTCTTGTTCTCCCTCTGATATCTCCCTCGCCCTACCTCCCCTCCCCTCTTCTCTCTCTCTGCTCCCCCCCCCCCCATTCTCTCTCCTTTCCCCCCCCACCTCCCTTCCCCCTTCTCTCTCTCCTCTCCTCTCTCTCTCTCTCCCTCTCTTCTCTCTCTCTCTCTCTCTCCTCCCCTCTCTCTCTCTCTCCCCTTCTCTCCCGTCTTTCTCTTTTTCTCTCACTTTCCCCTCTCTCCGTCCCTCCTCCTCCCCCCCCCCCCCCCTCTCTCCCCCTGTCTCTCTCTCTGTCTGCTCTCTCTCACGGGGGGAGTTTTTGATCTAAGAAATATGAAGGCATACGTTTGTTACTTTCAGGCCTGTGCATGTGGGCCTTAGTGCGTGTCATCGATGTCCATAATTACATGTCCTCATCTTTTTTTTTTTTCCACTCAATCTAGCCTTGATTTTCCTTCTCTGTATTTTATTACATCTCGTGCGCATAACTCAGATAAGCCAGGGCATATTGATTCAAGCCATAACAGATGGGGAAAAATTGGCTGTCCCTAAAATCTGAATGCTTGATGATAGTGTTTTTTTCTTCTTCTTCTTCTTCTCTCCCTCTCTCTCTCTCTCTCTCTCTCTCTCCTCCTCTCTCTCTCTCTCCCCTCTCTCCCCTCTCTCTCGCTTTCTCTTCAATGATTCTTATTTATCGCCGTCTATAAATGAATGTAAATTAGGTGTATGCAGAATAACACGAGGAAAAGAAACGTGGAAACGTCGTGACGTTGTCCTGTTTGTGATGTGATACACAAGATGAACGTCATTCCTAGTTGGGCGTCCAGCATATCAGATACCCATTAGCACTATTGTTTCTTCCCAAAGAAAATTTATCACACGACCTTTAACCATTTTTGTCTATTATGCCTGAAACGGAGAAGGGGGAAAAACATGATGCACTCTTAATTTGTTACTCTCTTTCTATTCGAGAGGGGGGGGGGGGGGGGGGGGGGGTAAGCAGTATCTGTCGTCTTTCCGTATACTCTTTAATGACAATATTTTGGTTCTTTGTTCTCATTCTCTGAGAAATCTTGTGCGACTTAACAAATCGCCCTTTTTGTCATTTCTTCTTCTTCTTCCTTTCTTCCACTTCTTCTTCTTCTTGTTTCCTCTCTCTCCCCTCTCCCCCTCTCTCCTCTCTCTCTCTCCCCCTCTCTCTCCCCCCCCCCCCCCCCCCCCCCCACTCGCGTGCGCGCTTCGCCCGTCAAACCCGACCCAAAGAGGCACCCGGACGACAATGGCCCTACCTTCCTTTAACGGTCATTTTCTGTCCACAGTGCATTTGGGGTCAACACTCCCCTTGCTGTCTCAGACGATATAAACAAAACCACTTCGAACAGCCCCCGCCACCCAGGGGGATCCGGGCCCCCCAACCCCCACCCCCCCCTTTAGCTCCCCCCCCCCCCATCCAATTTCTTGCCTTTAAACCCCTCCTTTTTTTCTGCCTCCCCCGTCCAGGGCGGTGGCCCGGCAGAAATTTTGATGACTTTTCCTCACCCCCCCAAAACTTTTCCCCCCCCCCCCCCCCCCCCCTCCCCCTTTCTCTCGCCTCCCGGGGCCCCTTTTTAGGTAAAACCTCCAAACTACCCCCTTTCCTCCCCCCCCCCACTCCTCGTTTTCCCCTTCCCCCACCCCCCCCCCCCCCCCCCCCCCCAGCCCCCCCCCTCCCGTGAACAAATACCCCCCCCCCCCTCCCCCCCCCTTTCCCCTGTCTGCCCTAGTCACCCCTTTTCCCCCCTCCCCCCCCCCCCCTCCCCCCCGCCCCCCGTGTCCTTCCGCTACCTTCCTATCACCCGCGGCGGGGGGGGGGGGGGGGTTTCTTCTGTTCGCCCCCCTCTCAGTGCTCTGCATGTCGTTCTCCGCATCGTATTGGACACTTCCATGGGGGAGCCGTGCTATGTCTGCTGGTGGATCTCGTTTCTTGTAATGTCCCTGCTCTGTCTGTCGCTCCTTCCTACGTCTTACTGCCCCCCCCCCCCCCCCCCACACCTGCCGCCCGTCGTCCCTCGTGCCCCATCGTCACACAC
>CM031609.1:36204865-36209865 GCA_018398815.1 Conus ventricosus | reverse complement strand
AATCTGTCCTTCTATGTCTAAGTCACTTGTGATACCCGTCCACCCTTCTCTATGTCCATCCCTCCATGTCCACCCTTGTCCACACCATCCTTGTCTGGATCCGTCCTTTTATGTCTAAGTCACTTGTGATACCCGTCCACCCTTCTCTATGTCCACCCTTTCCCCCATCCTTGTCTGGATCCGTCCTTCTATATCCAGGTCACTTGTGACAGTCGTCCACCCTTGTCTATGTCCATCCTTCCGTGTCCACCCTTGTCACAACCTTCCTTGTCTGGATCCGTCCTTCTATGTCCAAGTCACTTGTGATACCCGTCCACCCTTGTCTATGTCCATCCTTCCATGTCCACCCTTGTCCACACCATCCTTGGACAGACATCTCGTGGAGCTCCTGGGAATCCTTCAGTACAAATTCCTCACCTTCCTTCTGGGAGTTCTGTGCTAGCAACTTTCTCTTTTCTCTCACCTCTCTTTGCTTTTGTTAACCGTTCAACTGGGTTGGTTCTGGAAAGTCATTTTCACGTATTTTTCGTCTTAACTTTCCAGCATATCTGGTGGTATCTCTTCTGTTTTGCTTCTAGATTGTGAACAATTTTGCAATCATAATAAAGAAACATTATTACCGCGTGTCATTCATGTGCGGAAATAAATGACGTTTTGAAGAGTAGTTCCCTATTTGAAGGGGGGGGAGGGGAGTAGGAGTGCAGAAACAGAATGAAAAAGAAGACGGAAAAGATTGACAGAGGCTTTAGTGGTAACAAATTATAATCTAAGATTTTAAAATACAGCAAATTGCGTTAGAAGTTCATACTGGACAACAACAACAAAAGCAGCAAGCAAACAGACAGACAAAACAAAATTTGGAATTAACAGGAAACAAGTGCGTGACTGACAGTTTGTTTTTTTTTATAAAAAAAGACAATATTCCAAGCTCTCCCTTACACCTTAGACAAGCGCCTGTCCCGCAATAACTGGCCTGAAACTGTCAAATACCCTCCTCCTCCCCACCTCTTCTTCTTTTCTTCTACTACTACTACTGCTGCTGCTACTACTACTACTACTACTACTGCTGCTGCTGCTACTACTGCTGCTGCTGCTGCTGCTGCTGCTGCTGCTGCTACTACTCTGCTGCTACTACCACTTCTTTTGCTTTGGTTTTTTTTTTTTTCAATTTCATCAGCGAAAAGTGTGTGCCATAGTGGACATGTCTAGTTCACACGCAGGAGAGGGAAGGACGTCATCACAAGGGGAGTTACCCGGCTCCACAGTTAGAGTAATGCGTGTACCAACAAGGAGGAGTAAAAGGCCTCAACACACGATTGGCGTCATTATGCTCAGACAGGGTAACGGATATGATTTAGTGCAATGGTTGCCTACAGTGTCATCTGCTAAAAGGTGTTGGATTAAATGAGATAGAACTATACGAGTGCAAGCGTAAATGTATACACTTTTTTCACGATATAAAAAAAAAATAGTTAAATTGGTTGCGTGAAAAAAAATCTGTAAAGCGTTAGTTTTAAGGAGCCAGGCAGAACACAAGTCGCATATTAAAGACAAAAAACTATGCTGTCAGGCTCTGTTGCTCAATCAATACTGTTCATTACCGTGTGCGCGTTTGTGTCTGTGTGTGTGTGTGTGTGTGGAGCGAGGGGGGGGGGGGACTCATTATTGTCCTTGAGATGTGGAAAATGCAATCTTCGACCTATCCTCAGGTCTGACATGAATCAGCCAACACCCCTTAAAAAGGTCCATCTTATGACAAGTACTTTGCCTTCCTCAACTGACTGAACAGACAGTCAGTATCCTTGAGTGGTTCAACATCGCACTTTCACACCTCGGCCTGCGATTGTCCACACAAAATTGGACCTTACTATCCGTTTTCGCCAGCGTCGCAACGGGACATTGTACGGCTAACAAGCCGGATCGAAAACCTAAGTTTCAGCATGTTCTTAACTTTTTTTCTGGACGACAGCTTGCTTTGCATACTGCTTAACTCTGACTGGCGAGGGGTCGTGGAGTGTGTTAAATCACACTGGTCAAGATCAGTCCACAAGACAAGACCAGTTGCAACCCGCGTCCTGTTCTTGGCGATCTTAACCATCTGTTCCATCTGCTTAGCCGTGAGAGTTGGCCCAGAATGAATGTCCTTCACCGACTCTTCCTTCTCCAGTGAACACAATGGAAGCCTACGAGAGTTGTTCTCGAGTCCTTCCTCATTCATCACGACTGCAGGTTTCGCAGAAGGATCTGGACTCAGGGTTTCCTGGACCCTCTGAACGTACTGCTTCAGCGTACTTACTTAGACTTAGATGCTCCCGTGTCTTGCGACGCATGAGGCAGTCAAGGCGCTCCACTGTGCACGGTCCTCAGCCAGTTTGCTAGTGTCACTCCATCCTCTGTCAACGAGTCGGAGGTCTCTCTCCACTGTCTGTCGCCAGCTCATCCTGGATCGTCCTCTTTTTCTCTGGCCTGCTGGGGTACATTTAATGGCCTGGTTTGCAGGTCTTGAAGAGGGTAATCTTAAGACATGACCCAGCAGTGGAGGCGCCGTCTGCAGACGATGGTTGACATGGGGAGCTGTTTGGACCTCTCCATGACCTCTTCAGTTGGTACAAAGTCTGACCATTTGGTGCCCAAGATCTTACGTAGGCACTTAGTATCAAAACCGTCGAGTTTCCTCTCCTGGGTGGTCTTCAGTTGCCAGGTTTCAACAGGTTGGCATGATACAACTTCAGCTTGGCGGCCACGGCGACCTTGTCTTCAGCCTCGCCCTCTCTCTCTTTCCACACCTTCGTAAAGCCCTTGCCAACTCAGAAGAACCTTGCTTCCTGGTCTGATTGAACGTGGCCTCGCCTTGCGATCAAAATACTTGGCGTAACGACTGGAAGCCCTGTTCAGCTTTTCCATAGCTAGGCACAGGTCTCGCGTCTTTGCGGTTTCTGAGATCATCCACGTACTGCGCTGTTGTTTTGACCTTTTCAGCTGCCTCCTCATCCACCCAAGTCTGCTTCGGACTGCGAGTGGCCTTTGGACAGTTCATCCATACAGGAGCTCAAAGGGGGAGAACTCCAGACTTCCCTGAGGAGCTGTATACAAACCAAAGTGCTCAAAATAATGTAGCGGTCCCAGAGCGTCGACTGTTCATGGCACTGTTTCTTAAGCCGAGATTTTTGGTGTATCATTGAATCTCTTCGCCAGCCCGTTGAACTGCGCATGGTGAGCAGCTGTCGTCGGTTTTTTTTTTTTCTGTTGTTTTTTTGTTGTTGTTGTTGTATTATTATTAGACGGCAGATGCTTGACCTCACACACCATTGCACAGGTACATTGGGTTTCACAGTCCGTTGGGACTGCAGAAGGAATACCGCCGACCTGCGACCAGCTCTCGCGCACAGTTGACAGAAATCTGTACCAGCTGTGCTAAAAACAGAAAGCACAAAACATGCTGATCGATAGAAGCGGAAGAAGAAAAATGGTACGCGACAGGGACAGCCCAGAATGTGACAAGAGACAAACAAGACTATCATAACCAGACAGCCTGGCTCTCACTGTTATCGCTGTCTACTGTGTATGTGTAGTGAAGGGGGTTCTAAGAGCCTGCCCCGTTAATATGTCTTGTCAGCCTCGTGTATATTGTCATGTTGATCCGCCTCGGAGACGAGGGTTGTCTCTCTTTCTCAAGGTCTTCCATCTGTCCGACTGTCGATTTTCTTTGAAGACTTTGGAAGCGAATCTCTGTGATTGATGTGGATCATCAAAGTGCGGATCGTTTTACGGTGATGTGTCGTGTTTCATGTCAGGGACAGAAGAGGTTTCCAGTGTTGACTGGTTCTGAAATGGAACCCCCTTCTCTCTCTCTCTCTCTCTCTCTCTCTCTCTCTCTCTCTCTCTCTCTCTCTCCTCTCTCTCTCTCTCTCTTCTCTCCTCTCTCTCTCTCTCTCTCTCTCTCTCTCTCTCCTCTCTCTCCTCTCTCTCTCTCTCTCTCTCTCTCTCTGCCCTACTTCTCTGTCTCTCCCTTTCGCTTTCTTCTTCTGTTACTGGGGATGATGTTTACGTTTATCTTACACATCTCAACAGACAGCATACGTGGTCTTGATGATTTAGAGGGCAAGATTCTTAAACTTTGTACTCCTATTATCACACACTTCTTACCTTATTTGTACAATCTCTGTATTGACAAAAGCTATTTTCCTGATATGCGCAAGCAAGCCAAAATTATTCCTATCCATAAATCTGGAGGTAAAACTAACCCATCAAATTACATACCTATTTCAATATTATCAGTTACATCCAAACCTTTTGGAAAAACCAGGTCTTTTTTATAAACGTCTTATATCTCACGTTTTCAGAACAACTTGTTTCATTCTAATCAATCAGGATTAAAAAAAATAAAAACCCAGAAAACATTCATGCTGCATTGCCCTAACTAATTTCGTCGAGGATTGGATCATTAATATAAATGAAAACACATTCACGGGGTACTGATGGTCGACTTGGCGAAAGCTTTCGATGTCATTCACCATTATTTGCTGCAACGTAAGCTGGTCTTACACAGACTTCCGACCAGGCTCCTTCTCTTGTTAGATTCTTTCTTTCTAACCGTCGTCATAAGGTTGTGTTTTGGTGTTTTTTTTGGATAAAGAACAATCCCAATTCCAGACACAAAAGTTGATATCTCCCAAGGTTCTGTTCTTGGTCCGCTTCTTTTTTCTTTGTATGTTAACGATCTTCCTTACACATTTCGGAAGGCGTATTTGAACTATTTGCAGACGAATTCGAGTCATTCTGACTTGAAACAGTTATTCACAACTCTGCAAAGCAATGTTAATCACCTAAATGAATGAACTAGGCTCAATCACATGTCCTTGAACAACCAAAAGAATAACAAACTAAATACATGATAACTTCGCGGCAAAAACGGCCAAAAATAACCTTCAGTCTGCCTTTTATACTTATGGGTGATACAGTCATTCAGGAAGTACATAATCACACAGTCCTAGGAGTTA
>CM031609.1:36187310-36192310 GCA_018398815.1 Conus ventricosus | reverse complement strand
TTTCTGTTTAGGGGTTTTTACGTAATTGATTTTTTTTTTCCCTTTCCAATTCCTTATTTCCCCTCATTGCCGTCCCTTTAAATTTAAAGCCCCTTTAAATAGAAAAAAAATTTTTTCTTTTGTTGTTTTTTTTTCTCACTTTTTGATAGGCTGACTGTTTACCTTTTTGAGAATGATGCTCCCCCAAGTTGTTTCGTTAGTAAAGAAAGAATGGGGTGAAAAAAAGTTCAGTATTTTTCATGAACCCTATAAACTCTGACCATTTTCTAAATCATTATTATTGAAGCTGTGACCTTGTTGGTGTTAACTTTAAAATAAAGGGCCTTTGTCCAGGTTAAATGAAGGGCTTTGTGTATGCGGTGAATGCATGTTGAAAACTTTTTGTTTTGGGGCATGGGTTGAAAAAAAGTTTGGTTCGCCCCTTGAAATGAAACAAAGCAGAAAAGTTTTACAACCACAGTTTAAAAACAAGTTTCTTTAAAAAAAGACGAAAAGAAAAAGGCCCTTTGCCTATGGCCAAAAAGGGAAAAGAAAAGGGGGAAATTTTTTTAAGACAAAAAAGGAAGTTTCATAATGAAAAATTTTTTTGCATCTTTTCAAAGAAATAAAAATACTCAAAAAATTCTGGGAAAATTGTTCGTCATTTAAACCCCAAAAACTCAAGGTCGGGGGTTTTTTCTAGTGAACAGGGGTTTTAAAAATCATTTTTAAAGGGTTTTTAATGACTTACCTGTTAAATTTAAAAACCACCAGTTAGATTTTGATGAATTTATGATGGGGAACCCGTCCATACTGTTTGGGCCTTTTGAAAAACCAAATTTTTCTTTTCCCGAAATTGAAGCGGGCAATTCGAGAAATTTAAAGAGTAAAAAGGGCGGGCGGGCCCCAGTAACTTTTTGGGAAATTTTTTAAAAGTAAGTAGACAAGTCTTTTTCCCTTTTCCCTTTTGTAAAAATTTTTCAATACAATTTTTGATGAGGGTTTTTTTCCCGGGAAATTTGGGGCCCGTCTCTACCCTTGAAACCACTATTTAAGAGGGTGATATGAATTGGCCAAAAACTACCGTGGAAACTCCCTTTGTTGAACATTTGTAGTAAAAAAATAAGCTTTTTTTTCAATAGAAGGGTTTTAAACCCCCTGGGTTAAATGAACAACATTCTTGGGGGGGAGCAAGCTGGTTTTTTTGCAAAAGATTTTCAAAAAGATCACATTTTCCCCTTTTTCTGGGAATTTATTCAGAAGCAGTTTTTAAACACAGGGAAACTCTAGCGCATTTATAACTTTAAGGAAAGGTTTTGACCTCGAAATAGGGAAAAAAATTATGGAAAGTTCTCTCTGTTAATGGTCTTAATGGAAAATTCTTGAAAGCATTGGGCAAAGTGTGTATAATGTTGTGAAGACTTGTGTTCGAACTAGTGGGGGACCTTACTGACACTTTTCTATGCCCACGGGGACTAAAACAAGGGAGGTGTGTTCACCTGTGCTTTTTTCACTATTCTCAATGAATTAACTAAAGATATTAACACTTTTGGTAGACATGGTATTCAGCTTTCTCCAGACCTCATTGAACTTTTGATTCTGTTATTTGCTGATGATGTTGCATTATTTTCTGATACTGTCATTGGTTTGCAAACCCAACTGAATGTCTTGTATAATACTTCAAAAACGTTTTAGATTTACTTGTGAATCTGGAAAAGTCAAATATTGTTGTATTCAGGAATGGGGGTTACCTTGCTTCGAATGAAAATTGGACTTTTGGTGTGCTCAGCTTTCCGCTGTTAACATGTATAAGTATCTTGGTATAACACTGACTACAAATTATCTTTCAAGCAACTATGTGTGACCTAGCAAACAAGAGCAAAGAAAGGATTAACTGCTATCAACAGAATGCTATGGTCAATAGGTGAACATTCTCCGGGTATTTTCTTTAAGCTATTCGATTGCCAAATACAGCCTATCTTAACTTATGAGCAAGAGATTTGGGGACTGTCATCTAACCAGGAACAAAATTGAAAGGGTGCACTTAGCTGCTATTAAACGATTTCTTGGTGTAAGTCCAAAAGGCTCCTAGGCACTTAGTGTATGGCGAATCTGGAAGACACCCTCTTTATGTTTAATACTTATGCAAAATGCATCAGATTTTGGCTTCGTGTTGCTTGTATGGATAATAACAGACCCCCGAAAAAAGCTTATGATCTGTTGCTGCATCAGCAGAATCAAAATTATATTACCTGGACAACTAATGTTTGCTATGTTCTTTATAGATTCGGGTTTGGAATTGTATGGGAAATGCAAAGTGTTGGCAATGTGAAAACTTTCATTGTAGAATTTAAGAAACGTTTAAGTGATTGTTACATCCAAGACTGGCATTCAGCTATTGAATCGCATGAATTGTACGATGTTTATCGGTCATATAACCATCTCTTGTTCGAAGTTCCTACCTCTGTGTAATTAAACATGTTAACATCCGCAGGTTACTTTCAAGGTTTCGGTTAGGAATGTCGGGCCCTTTACGGTGCCACTTTTTACGATATACTAATCGCAATAGAAAAACCCTGAGATTTTCTGTCCACACTGTAAGGAAGCACCGGAAACTGAGCTTCATTTCTACTGATTTGTCCATTGTACGAGAAGTTGCGCTTTGAGTTGATTCCAGCTAAATATTATAAACACCCTTCTATTCAAAATGTCCATGTTGCTAGCCTGTTCTATTAAGACTACTATTACGAGTGTTGGTGATTTCATTTATAGAGCAATGGCTGTTAGGAACGGAGTACTTAATGCTGCAGTTGCTTCATGAATGTTTTCTTTGTTAACTTTGAACACAATTCAGCTGCGTTTTCGTTAAGAGTGGCTTGTACCGATTTATTTTGACCTTGTTCACTCACTTTGATATGGGCCTGTGGCCTGTCAAATAAAATGTTCTGAGTTCTGAGTTCTCTCTCTCTCTGTCTATCTCTGTCTGTCTGTCTGTCTGCCCTCTCTCTCTCTCTCTCTCTCTCTCTCTCTCTCTCTCTTTCGTTTTCCTGGTTTGAGGGCAGAACGTGTTGTACACTTTACCTACAGATTGATGGCAACCAAAGGAAATTTTGACGTGAGCTTCGTTTCTGAAACCAGACGGTCGTTCATGCGTGAAGGCCTGTCTTAGCTTTTGAACTTCGCTGATTCGGGATATTTTTGGATATAAAGAAAACATCAGGATGCCGTCCCCCCTGTATGTAAACAATTAATCTCACTCTCCTGTTTTCTGTGTCGCTTTCCCTGCCCCAGACGGTTGTTGTTGATGTGTGAATAGCTTCCTTAGCCGTCGACTTCATTCATCAAGACATTACTGGAAACTTAGTAATAAAAAATTAAGACACCCCTAACACTAACTAAAATTTTTTTCATTGATTTTACGGAAATTTAGAAACGCGCACACACACACACACACACACACACACACGCACGCACGCACGCCACGCACGCACGCACGCACGCACGCACGCACGCACGCACGCACGCACACACACACGCACGCGCGCGCGCGCGCGCGCGCGCACATGCACGCACATGCACGCACGCACGCACTCACTCACTCACTCACTCACTCACGCGCAAATAGAGAGAAAGAGATAGTAAGGATTAGGAGAGAAAGAGAGAGAGATTCTATTTCTGTCTGTCTCCCCCCCCCCTCTGTCTCTCTCTCTCTCTCTCTCTCTTCTCTCTCTCTCTCTCTCTCTCTCTCTCTCTCTCTCTGTGTTATCGCCTATCCTCTTTTTCTCCCAGCTCCTTGTTTCGCCCTTTCTCACACACGTGTACTAGATCAGTTGATACAAAAGTCTGGGAAATAATTTCATGCTACTCAGTTCGAACGATTGGGGAAAACGGCCGAGAGAGGATTGCCCAACCTTCCCCTACCCCCGTATAGGAAGAAACTGATACGGCACAGAACAAGAGACGACGGTTGGTGCTTCTCGAAGGTGTGGGGGGGGGGGGGGGGGGGGGGGGGGGGGGGGGGGGGGGGGGGGGGGGGGGGGGGGGGGGGGGGAAGGCGTGGGGGAGGGGGGAGGTAGAGGGAAGACGGGAGGGGGGGTAGGCTCTACAGCTGAAAGACAAACAGAGCGCCTATTTTAGTTGAAGATTCCGGTGTGGGCGTGTGCGCTCAATATAAATGTCTTGGTCTGCTTCTTCTTTTATGAATCTGATTTTCTTGAAGCTAATGTCGACGACCATGCTCCTAACTCTTTGATAATTTAGTTCTCTGGTTTTCTCTAATATTTCACCAGTTGCCATTTCTTTTCTTTCTTTTTTTTCTTTCTTTTTTTTTTCTTTTTTTATTTATTTTTTTTTTTTTTGGTCTTTTCATGTTTCCTCATTCTTCTCCATCATCGCGCATGGCACCGAGACCTTTGGACTAGGCAGCATGAAGTTCTGTATATGTGGGTCTCTCTCTCTCTCTGTCTCCCTCCCTCTCTCATTCTCCCCCTCCCCCTCTCATCTCTCTCTCTCTCCTCTCCCCGTCTCTTTCTCCTTCTCTGACTCTGTCTTCTCTGTCTCTCTCTCTCCTTCTCTCTCTCTCCCTCCTTATCTGTCTCTCTCCTTTCTCTCTCCTCTTCTCTCTCACCGATCGTTTTGTTGACTTGAGGGGGAAAGCCTTTTCTATTTTTTTTTTGTAACAGACGGACATCTTTGATGACTTTAAAGGGTAAATTTTAGCGAGAGAGCTTCGTTTCTTGAACCAGACGGTTGTTAACGTGTGAAAAGCTCTCTTGGCTGCCGACCCATCGATTGGGGATATTTTTAGAAATGAAGAAGACATCAGGATGCCGTCATTCCTATGTGTACACAATTACCTCTCTCTCTCTCTTCTTCTGTGTCTCCTATTTCGCCCCAGACGGTTGTTAATTTGTGAATAGCTTTCTCAGCCATCGACATCATTCATTCGAGGCATTACTGGAAATTTAGAAATGCAAATTAAGAGACACTCAAACCACACATAGACACACCTGCGCGCGCGC
>CM031609.1:36172310-36179810 GCA_018398815.1 Conus ventricosus | reverse complement strand
AGATCTAGCAAACCGTTCAACACTGTCCCAACACATCTGAAAACTTTGGACAACACAAAGCGACTTCATTGTTGATGACGCAAAAAAAAAAAGGAAAGAAAAAGAAAAAGAAAAACCTCTGTTCTAATTAAATGCGTACAAATCAGACCTGATGCGAAAATAACACGTCACTCACGACGACATGAGCGATGACGGAACACAGTTTCACATTTACCCCTATCCTACCCACACTCCATTTCTTCCTTCCCCTCCGTCTCTTATACTCCCTTCCCCCTCACCCTACCCCCCCCCCCCCCCCCCCCCCCCCTAACTCCGCCACAAATTCGCTTCCTCGGGATTAAGAATTTGGATTTCGTGTGGAGCAAAAGTGAGTGACTGCCAAACCAAAGCCCGGTTTGGGTGTTTTATGTGCACACCATGTGACTAAAGTCTGCTCCCTCCCTCTATTTAACTACCAGGCGTAGATTATGGACGTTCAAATGCCCCTGTCCTCTGCCGGCAAAAATTGGTTTTATATAACAACACTGCCACCCACAAAGAAAAAAAAAACAATGTTACAAAAGCAAAACTAACTTCTGCCAGTGGGACGCAAATCCTGCGCACTATCACCACTCCCTGCAGACGAAAATTATACTACAGCGTTGAAAGGTTTCCGTCAAGTATATCGTCATTTTTGTACAGCAGTTGCCCGCCTTACACATTGCTGTTCCTGGTGGGTGTTGACCCCACAATCAACACTGTCAGAAAATCTTAACCCAGGCAGACAGACACACAGCCAGGGGCGGAAAACGGTCCTTTGTTCCAAAGTGTTAAATCCACGCGTGGGATACTAGCGATGTGTGTGTACACACCTTTTGTTTTACAGGTGTGGATGGAGGTTGTATGCAGGTGTGGATGGTGATACAAAGCAGGCGTTTGTGGTGATCATGTACGTGCGTGGGTGATGATTGTACGCAAAAGTCGCAGTGATTGTGTGCATGCGTTGGTTGGAAGTACAGGTTTGAATGATGGTTGTATCCAGACCTGTTTGAAAAACTGCACGCAGGGGTGGTAGTGATTGTATGCAGTTGTGGATGGTGACTGTATGCATGTGTGAACGCTGATTGTACGAATATGCAGGTGTTGGCAGTGACTGTATGCAGGGATGAGTGGTGGTTGCGTGCAGGTGTTGGTAGTGATTGTATGCGGGTGTTGTAGTGATTGTATGCAGGTGTTGGTAGTGATTGTATAAATGTGCTGGTAGTGATTGTATGCAGGTGTTATAGTGATTGTATGCAGGTGTTGGCAGTGACTGTATGCAGGGATGAGTGGTGGTTGCGTGCAGGTGTTGGTAGTGATTGTATAAATGTGCTGGTAGTGATTGTATGCAGGTGTTGGTAGTGATTGTATGCAGGTGTTGGCAGTGACTGTATGCAGGGATGAGTGGTGGTTGCGTGCAGGTGTTGGTAGTGATTGTATGCGGGTGTTGTAGTGATTGTATGCAGGTGTTGGTAGTGATTGTATAAATGTGCTGGTAGTGATTGTATGCAGGTGTTGTAGTGATTGTATGCAGGTGTTGGTAGTGATTGTATGCAGGTGTTGGTAGTGATTTTATGCAGGTGTTCGTGGTGATTGTATGCAGGTGTTGGTAGTGATTTTATGCAGGTGTTATGAAATGCAAACCCAAAAGAAGATGGTAAGCCGTTCAGATGTGTTCCAATCAGAAAAAGAAAGGTGGTAGGTTGGGTGTGCATTCCTTGCTTTTTCGACTTTTTGTATTTGGCAGTAGATCAAGACTTTTTTGTGTTGCTCTTTCCCTAGGTTGTTTTTTTTTTTTTTTTTTTTTGCCTTCCTTAAAAACATGCACACATCATAAATAAATTTCAAGCTGTGATCTTCACAGAAGCGTACTGGTTTGCTGTTGCTATCGTTGCTATAACACCGGTAAAAAAAAAAACATGTACGTATGTGTATGCTCATTGTTTTCTTCAAAAGAGACGTCGTGAAAGCTCAGATGTATCTTAGAAAAGTCGGCTGGGCTTGAAGAAGTTAAGAAGAAGGAGGAGGAAGAGGAGGAGGTGGAGGAGGGAGGTAGAGGAGGAGGAGGAGGTGGAGGAGGAGGAGGTGGAGGAGGAGGAGGAGGAGAGCATTAGAGCAGAAGCTACATTGGCAGCGACACCTCGTTTCACTACCGGGGGAAAATGTGTGTACAGCACAGTCGTCTCCCTTCCCAAGTCGCAGACGCCAAGTCATTTCACCTGACTTCTTGCCCAGTCTGTCATGTCCTCAGACGCGGGGAGAGAGAGAGAGAGAAGAAAAAATCATTTTATACGATCTCTTATCGCAGCTGTAATGCCCATTGATCCCGTCTGGTCGCCTTACCTCTGGGATCTATTGGGTTTGAAGCAGATGTTTTAATGGCCGATTTTCTCCCAGTCTTGGGGCCCAGACTGGCGTTGAGGAAAGATTGGGGAGGGGATGGGGGGGGGGGGGGGGTGGCACCCCCCCCCCCCCCAAAAAAATAAAAAAATCTGTCCAGCACACGCGAGTACTGGGAAATCTAATCGTACAGTCGTGACGTTTGTCCCGAAGGAAGCACGAATAGAGGTTGTCACATTCAAACGAGTGGTTTGAGAGGTGCTTTAGGCTGGGACGAAGATGGCAGAACCTTGTTTACGATGTTGCAGGCCAACTCTTGCAGAACTTCTTCGAGGAACCTTTTTTTTTTCTTGGGTCCCAAAGACTGTATTGGGATTTTTTTCCTCGCATTTGCTTTTTTGTATGTGTGTGTGTGGGGGGGGGGGGGGGGTGGAGGGGGCGGTAGATATATTTGGTTGAGTTGTGGGGGAAGGCCAGACACGGGAGTTAATTTTAAAAAAAAAAGGGGGGGGGGGAGGATGAAATGCAAAGCCAAAAGAAGATGGTAAGCCGTTCAGATGTGTTCCAATCAGAAAACGAAAGGTGGTAGGTTGGGTGTGCATTCCTTGCTTTTTCGACTTTTGGTATTTGGCAGTAGATCAAAACTTTTTTGTGTTGCTCTTTTCCTAGTTTTTTTTTTTCTTTTTTTTTTTTTTTTGCCTTCCTTAAAAACATGCACACATCAGAAATAAATTTCAAGCTGTGATCTTCACCGAAGCGTACTGGTTTGCTGTTGCTATCGTTGCTATAACACCGGTAAAAAAAAAATTAAAAAAAAACAAAACTGCCACAAGCGAAAATGATGAAATGTCCACAAGGAGAGAAACAGTAAATATGTAACTGAATATGAGATATGTTGGTAACTACAGACATTAAGGGTAAGATCTAGCAAACCGTTCAACACTGTCCCAACACATCTGAAAACTTTGGACAACACAAAGCGACTTCATTGTTGATGACGCAAAAAAAAAAAAGGAAAGAAAAAGAAAAACCTCTGTTCTAATTAAATGCGTACAAATCAGACCTGATGCGAAAATAACACGTTACTCACGACGACATGAGCGATGACGGAACACAGTTTCACATTTACCCCTATCCTACCCACACTCCACTACTTCCTTCCCCTCCGTCTCTTATACTCCCTTCCCCCTCACCCTACACCCCCCCCCCCCCCCCCCCCCCCCCCCCCCCCCCCCCCCCTAACTCCGCCACAATTCGCTTCCTCGGGATTCAGAATTTGGATTTCGTGTGGAGCAAAAGTGAGTGACTGCCAAACCAAAGCCCGCTTTGGGTGTTTTATGTGCAGACCATGACTGAAGTCTGCTCCCTCCCTCTGTTTAACTACCAGGCGGAAATTATGGACGTTCAAATGCCCCTGTCCTCTGATGGCAAAAATTGGTCTCATATAACCACACTGCCGCCCACAAAAAAAAAAAAAAAACCACCACCAATGTTACAAAAGCAAAACTAACTTCTGCCAGTGGGACGCAAATCCTGCGCGCTATCGCCACTCCCTGCAGACGAAAATTATACTACAGCGTTGAAGGTTTCCGTCAAGTATGTCGTCATTTTTGTACAGCAGTTGCCCGCCTTACACATTGCTGTTCCTGGTGGGTGTTGACCCCACAATCAACACTGTCAGAAAATCTTAACCCAGGCAGACAGACGCACAGCCAGGGGCGGAAAACGGTCCTTTGTTCCAAAGTGTTAAATCCGCGCGCGGGATACTGGCGATGTGTGTACACACCTTTTGTTTTGCAGGTGTGGATGGAGGTTGTATGCAGGTGTGGATGGTGATACAAAGCCGGCGTTTGTGGTGATCATGTACGTGCGTGGGTGATGATTGTACGCAAAAGTCGCAGTGATTGTGTGCATGCGTTGGTTGGAAGTGCAGGTTTGAATGATGGTTGTATCCAGACCTGTTTGAAAAACTGCACGCAGGGGTGGGTGGTGATAGTATGCGGGTGGTAGTGATTGTATGCAGTTGTGGATGGTGACTGTATGCATGTGTGAACGCTGATTGTACGAATATACAGGTGTTGGTGGTGTCTGTATGCATGTGTGAACGCTGATTGTACGAATATACAGATGTTGGTGGTGTCTGTATGCAGGCGTGAGTAGCGATTGTGTGCAGGTGTTGGCAGTGACTGTATGCAGGGATGAGTGGTGGTTGCGTGCAGGTGTGGTAGTGATTGTATAAATGTGCTGATAGTGATTGTATGCAGGTGTTGTAGTGATTGTATGCAGTGTTGGTAGTGATTGTATGCAAGTGTTGGTAGTGATTTTATGCAGGTGTTGGTGGTGATTGTATGCAGGGATGAGTGGTGGTTGTGTGCAGGTGTTGGTAGTGATTGTATGCAGGTGTTGGTAGTGATTTTATGCAGGTGTTGGTGGTGATTGTAGCAGGGATGAGTGATGGTTGTGTGCAGGTGTTGGTAGTGATTGTATGCAGGTGTTGGTAGTGATTTATGCAGGTGTTGGTGGTGATTGTATGCAGGGATGAGTGATGGTTGTGTGCAGGTGTTGGTAGTGATTGTATGCAGGTGTTGGTAATGATTGTATGCAAGTGTTGGTAGTGATTTTATGCAGGTGTTGGTAGTGATTGTGTGCAGGTGTTGGTAGTGATTGTATGCAGGTGTTGTAGTGATTGTATGCAGGTGTTGGCAGTGATTTTATACAGGTGTCGGTAGTGATTGTGTGCAGGTGTGGTTGTGATTGTGTGCAGGTGTTGGTAGTGATTGTGTGCAGGTGTTGGTAGTGAGTGTATGCAGGTGTTGTAGTGATTGTATGCAGGTGTTGGTAGTGATTGTGCTGTTGGTAGTGATTGTATGCAGACGTTGGTGGTGATTGTATGCAGGGATGAGTGATGGTTGTGTGCAGGTGTTGGTAGTGATTGTATGCAGGTGTTGGTAGTGATTTTATGCAGGTGTTGGTGGTGATTGTATGCATGGATGAGTGATAGTTGTGTGCAGGTGTTGGTAGTGATTGTATGCAGGTTTTGGTAATGATTGTATGCAAGTGTTGGTAGTGATTTTATGCAGGTGTTGGTAATGATTGTATGCAGGTGTTGGTAGTGATTGTATGCAGGTGTTGGCAGTGATTGTATGCAGGTGTCGGTAGTGATTGTGTGCAGGTGTTGGTAGTGATTGTGTGCAGGTGTCGGTAGTGATTGTGTGCAGGTGTTGATAGTGATTATATGCAGGTGTTGGTAGTGATTGTATGCAGGGATGAGTGGTGGTTGTGTGCAGGCGCGAGTGAAGATTGTGCGCAGGTGTGGGTGGTGACCCCATGTCAGCATGGGTTGTGATAAAACGCAGGCATGGATGGTGATCGTATGCAGGTGCAAGTGATGTTTGTATGCAGGCGTGGGTGGTGGCTACATGGCGAAGATGGGGTGTTGCCGATTGTATGCCTGGTGTGAGGTCAAAATCCACCCCTCCCCTTTCCAGTTGAGAAACTGAAGGACAAAATGACTGACACGCATTCACAATGAAACAAACTGTTCAGCAGGCTGTTGTCGCTCGTAGTTTCCCACAGCACAACGATCGATAGATATTTTCTTACTGAATGAGAGAAAGTGCGTCCCTGCGCACTGTCGGCACACAGTTTAGCAGGCTTGTTGAAGAGTATATGGGCTGGCTTTCCTGCGCGCTGTGCCATCATGGCTTTGCTGATATAGTGTGTTGCGTATATGACCTAATCCACATGATGAAGCGGAGAGAGAGAGAGAGAGGAGGGAGAGAGAGAGAGAGGAGAGAGAGAGGAGAGAGAAGACGGATGGGGGATTTCGAACTCAAAAGACTCCATGAATTGACTTACCAGTTTGACGTCTCACTTCACACACAGATCAATGCCAACCGCTACAACAGTTTACAACAGGTGCAGCACAACACTATGTTTTACTGAAGGCTGTATCAGCACTACACCACACGATATCTGATAATAATTATTATCTTCTGTGTGGTGCTAGGATAATGTAACAAAGTTATTTCAACTCGTATCCCCCTGTTTATACTGCGTCCTTGTCTTCAGATAGTACACTGAAGGGATGTCCCGGCAGACGAGCTCAGCAGCGATTGGTAAATGCAAGGTGTGTCATTAATGTACTGGTCAAGGAGGGCACCACGGTTCCCTGTCTCGGTCGTACGCAGAAGGATAGAAGTGTCCATTCTATGATTTTTTTTTTACCACGTCAAATGGGCTGAAGTCTGGTATCCTTTGGAGGGAGGAAGTGAGTAAGGAAGAGGAGGGATGGGTGGGTTATGGAGCTTTGCTGTGATAGAACCCAAGTGGACATCACTCCTTTTTGACTGGACTTCATACAGCGACACACACACACACACACACACACACACACACACACACACACGTTTTCGCCGGCGTGCCCATGGAGCATGCTCTGAGTAATGAGCTTAGGCCTGTGTCTGAGAGTCCACTAACAGCATTCCGCATAATCGTGCTGCTTGGTGTTTCCTATGGTTTAGTAAGGAAGAATTTTGAAGGATTTGCACGCAATATCTTTTTTTATTACACGACGTCGGGTAGATTTGCGAAGCATTCCACCTGTAATGAGGCAAAGGACCAGTGTTGATTTTCAACAGTTTCACATAAAAATTCGCCACGAAAAAGACGTGAATATTTCAACTTGGGGAAAACTAACCGACAACAATACTTGAGAGAATTGTTTGGCTCAGTGTGTTTGTGTGAATCGTCTTGCTGTCCTCTTATCAAATCACTGGTCAGACGTGTTGACAAAGTCCAAGAAAATCATGTCATTTGACTTATTTCTGGATCAGTTCAGCCGACAAACTTTAAATACCGTGCACGTGCAAAGGGCGTCCAACGTTAGCACTGTTCACGCTGTTCAGGATAACGCTGCTTCAGGTGGGTTGACTGTTCAGATGTCCAAACAAGACTGCGGCTGATCACTGATCTGTTGAGTGTGAGAGGACAGCTTGCTTGCTCGTGCGTAGAAGTTCTCAGGCGTCGCTTCGTTCGTTCCGTCGTAGAGTTTTCACTTATATCTAAGTTTCAGCTTTTCTCCTAACACAGTGAAAGTCCGGTTTTACTGTCGTGGTCTGCACTGCAGAATTAGTATCATTA
>CM031609.1:36148348-36171310 GCA_018398815.1 Conus ventricosus | reverse complement strand
TTATAATGTTGGCAGTTGTGTTAAATAACTTTTAAATGATTGTTGTGTATTAGAGCAAGGCATGTGTACCTGTGTTGTTTTCTTCGAAGAGGAAGCAGTTTCTGTTCGTGTTGCATTGTGGCAGCCAGGAAATTCTCACGAACAGTCGGCTGAGCTTGAAGGGAATGTTTATTCAAACAAACAAACAAACCAAAACAAGAGTGAACGTTGACTAGACAACAGCACCTCATTATTTAACGGGGATTTTTTTTTTCGTATAGCGCAACCGTCACAAATTGTCTCATCGAAGATTCGAAAGTACTTTCACCTGACAATTTGCCGAACTTGTTATGTACTTAGACGACGGAGAGAAGAAAAAAATATACGAACTGCTATCAAAGCTGTAATGCTCATTGATTCTGTCTGCTCGCCTTACAACAGGATCCATCAGCTTGAAGCAGGTGCTTTCATGGCTTTTTGTTGGTGGTGGTTTTTATGTTGTTTGGGGGGTTTTTTTGGGTTTGTTTTGGGTGTGTGAGGTGGTTTGCTTGTTTGCTTGGTGTGTGTGGGGTTGTTTGTTTTTTGGTGTATGTGTGGGGAGGGAGGGGGGAGTTGTTTGTGTGTTTTTTTGTGTGTGTGCGGGGTTGTCTGTCTGGTTTGTGTGTGTGTGGGGGGGGGGGGTTGTTTGCGTGTGTTTTCGGTGTGTGGGGGATTGTTTGTTTTTGTTTTTGTTTTGTTTTTGCTGGTCTTTCAGCCCAGACTGGCATGAAGTAAAAGGATGTTGGGGAGGGGTAGGTAGAGGGGGAAGTACGGGAGTGGGTTGGGGGGGGGGAGAGCGGGGGAGCGGGGTCAGCAAAAACGATCTGTCTAGGCCTGCGTGAGTACTAGGAAATTTAATCGTTCTGTCGTCAAGTGTGTCCTGAAGAAAGCACGGATACAAGATTGTCGCATCCAGATGAGCGGTTTGACTTTTGAGAGGCGCTGAATTTAGGCAGAAACGAAGTCGGGAGAACTTTGTTTGCAATGTTTTCCGTCCCTCTCTGCCGAACTACTTTCAAAGAGGGTGTTTTTTGTTTTTTTTTTTTTTTTTTTTTTTTTTTTTTTTTTTTTGGGGGGGGGGGGGGGGGTTGCGCTTCTTTTTCCCCCTGGAATCCAAATACGGTATTGGGATATTTTTGGCCCATGTTTGAGATATTACTTATGGCCATTATAGTTCGGTGGATAGTGGGGTTGCTATTATAACACAAGGGTGGATGCAGAATGGCGTGTTATCGTTGGTGTGGAGGTGGCGGAGTGACGTGTAAACCAAAATGAAGGCGGTAAGCCGTTTGTATGTGTTCTAGCCTGAAAAATGAAGCCTGAAGTTTGGGTCTGCTTTATTTTTTATTTTTAAGTTTTAACATTTGGCAGAGTACCAAAGAATTGTCGCCGTTTTCGTTTGTTTGTTTGTCCTTTTTTTCGATTTCTCTGTTGTTGTTTTTCCTGATCAACTTGCACTCATTAGTAATACAATTCATGCTGTGGTCCTCACCGGAGTTCCTTAATTAAGGTTAGGGGATGGGTGAGGGTCGTAAGAGCAGCTGTTTTGTTCCATCTTCATAAAAAAGGTTAACAATGAACATGAACATTACACCATTTCGTTGAAACCTCAGACATATGTATCATTTCCCGATCACGCCCATCCCATAATTTCTCCGTTGATCCATTCAGCAAGATTTCACATGTTTAATTTACTCATGGTATTACAACCGTTGCCACAACAAAGGTTTGTTCTGTTGCCACAACAAAGGATTGTTCTGTTGCCACAACAAAGGTTTGTTCTGTTGCCACAACAAAGGTTTGTTCTGTTATTTCTGATACCGTTGCTGCTGCTTTGCAACTTACGTTAAAACAATTGCCACAGATCAAAAAGAAGCAGTTTTCCCTATCAGGAGGAAGTGTAAGACTTGCTGAATGCAAAACAGGCGTGTACTTGTATACATATCTAATGCTAACTTTGAAAATAAGAAGAAAGACCTGGCAAACAGCTTAAAACGATTTCATCCAGCCCCAACATGTCTGCAAACGTTGAACAACACACAACGCATTGTTGATGACGCAAAGCAACAAAATATAGTCTAATGAAATAGGTATGTACTCAAATAACGTCACTCGTAACGTCATGATCGATGACGCAGCATGTTAGTCTCGGCCCCATATCACTACCGTCCCGCTCTCTCCAACCCTCCCTCCCCTCTTCACCCTCTTTCGTACCAACTTTCCCTCCTCCCCCCCCCCCCCCCCCCCCCACCCCCACCCCCTCTCCACCACCTCCGTCTGCCTTCCCTAGACTACTGAAATTGGATTTCGTGTAGAACAAAAATAAATGACAGGAAAAGGGGGAGAAAAAAAAAGGGGGGGGGGCAAGAATAACGCTTGTGGGTGTTTTATGTGGAGAGTATGTAATGGAAGTCTGCCCCCTCCCTCTATTTAACGACCAGGCGTAAATTATGGACGTTTAGGAGACAGTGTGAGCTCATTTCGCTTGTCTCCCCTTACAGCAGACACTGGTTTCATAAAACAACACTGTCACCCACAGCAAAACCAACGTTTTTCGAAAGAAGAAAAAAAAAAAACTTTAGCAGTGGGACGCAAATCCTGCGCGCTATCTCCTTCCCTGCACACGAAAATTATGCTGCAGCTTTCGTTAAAGCATGTTGTCATTGTTCATAGCACCTGTATGCGTGATGTCTTGCCATTCGAGGCGGGCGTTCGTCCAGCAATTAACACTGTGAAAAATCTTAACCGAGTCAGACACACGGAGAAAGTCAGGACTGAACGTGGTTCCTTCCTCCGCCGTGTTATGTCCGCGCGCAGGATATTAGTGGTATGTTTGCTCATGTTCTGTATGCAGATGCGGATCTGATTGTATGAAAATATAGACAGTCGTTGTAAGCACGCGTGGGTGGTGATTGTATGGAGGTATGAGGGATGGTATGCAGATATGGATAGTACCTGTAAGTGTGGATGGTGATTGTGTGCGATTTGTGTGGTGATTATACGTAGTCGGGGGGAGAGGTGGTAGTGTAAGTGGTTGGTGATTATATACAGGTTTGGATGGTCACTGTTTTCAAGTGTGTGACGTTATCTGTGCAAGTCGTGTGTGACGTACACGGATGTTGGTGATGATTGTGGTGATTGCCGTTTCAGGTGATTATATGCAAACGTGCATAGTAATTGTATGCACAAGGTATGTTGTGATTGCACGCAGGTTGGTGTAGTGGTTGTATGCCGAATTGGATGGTAATCTTATGTAGAAGTGGGCGGTGATCGTATGCAGGTTTAGGTAGTGACTGTATGCAAGTCTGTCTGGTGAGTGTATGAAGGTGTGGGTGGTGATTGCATGCAGACATCGGGGTAATAGTATGCAGGCATTTGTGGTCATCGTATCATGACCACGCGCTTGTGTGGTGATTGTATGAAGGCGTGGGGGGGGGGGGGCGATTGTATGCAGATGGTGGTGGTCATTGTATGTGGGCCCATGTGGTAGTTTTCTACAAGCGTGGGTGGTGGTTGCAGGTGCATGTTGTAATTGTGTTAAGGCATAGATGGTGATTGACTACAGGTCTGTGTGGTGATTGTGCGCTGGCATGTGTGGTGACTGTGTATGTGTACAGGCGTGTGTGTTGATTATATGCAGGAGTGTGTGGTAGATTTAAAACAGCGTGGGAGATGATTGTTTACAGGCCTGTGTAAGTGTTTCTTTGCAGGTGGTGGTGGTGGTGGTGGTGATTTTATGTCATCGTGTGTGATGGCTGTGAGCAAGCTTGTCTGGTGCCTGTTTACTGGTGTGTTTTGTGGTTGTATTCAGGCATGCATGGTGATTGTATGCAGGTGTGTAGTGACGTGTGCAGGCGTATGTGGTGATTGTCTGCAGTCATACGTGTACGGCTGCATGCAGGTGCAGGTGGTGATTGTACGCAGGGATGGGGGTGAAGGTTCTGTGCATGCTCGAGTGCCGATTGCAGGCATGCAGGAGTGAGCGCCGCTGGTTGTATGCCACAGTGTGTGATGAAAACCCTCGCCCTCCCCCCCCCCCCCCCCCCCCCCCCCCCCCCCCCCCCCCCCTCCCCCCCCTTCTTCCCACACCCCCCTCCTGTGAAATTACCGGACAACAGTGGCCGACATCCTCGCCACGATGAAAGTTGTAGCACAGCTAGCTGTTGTCGCCGTCGTTCCGGAGTTTCCCGCTGGGCACCGATCGATCAGCGTGTATTTGATGACTGATGGACACGGGTGTCCGTCTCCCTGCGCGCTGTGGCTCAAGACGCAGCAGACCTGATGAAGCGTTTATGGACTAGCTGGCACGCGTTGCGCCTTTTTGAAAGAGAGAGAGAGAGAGAGAGAGAGAGAGAGAGAGAGAGAGAGAGAGAGAGAGAGGAGGGTATTAAATGGAACGTCAATAATTATTGCTTATCTAGGAATTGCACATTACAGTTACAGAGAGAGAGAGAGAGAGAGAGAGAGAGAGAGAGAGAGAGAGAGAGAGAGAGAGAGAGAGAGACTCAACTCAACTCAACTCAAACAGTTTAATCGCTAAGGCCACCGACTTATCTGCAATGAATTCAAAGTAGAACACACACGCGCTCGGCGCTTATACTGAAAATTATGAAAGGTAATATTATTTGCATAACAAAAATGTATGTTCCTCTTGAAATGAGAGAGAGAGATGTTGTTGTTTTTACGAGAGAGAGAGAAAGCGAGAGAGAGAGAGAGAGAGAGAGTGTGTGTGTGTGTGTGTGTGTGTGTGTGTGTGTGTGTGTGTGTGTGTGTGTGTGTGTGTGTGTGCGCGCGCGCGCGCGTGTGTGTATGTGTGTGTGTGAGAGAGAGAGAGAGAGAGAGAGAGAGAGACAGAGAGACAGAGACAGAGACAGACAGAGAAATGTTAAGCGGTTTTTTTACGAGTGTGTGTGTGTGGAGAGAGAGAGAGAGAGAGAGAGAGAGAGAGAGAGAGGATGAGAGAGAGAGAGAGAGAGAGAGAGAGAAACTTTAAGCGTTTTTTTAACGAGCGTGCATGTGCGTGTGTTTGTATGTGTGTGAGTGTGGGAGGAGGGGGATGGGGGGGGGGGTATGGGTAGGGGAATAAAGTGAGTTTTATTTAGAGTGAAATTGTTGAGCGTCGTTGGACTTACAGTTGGGTTTGATGGCAAAGATTCACTATCATAAATAACATTTGAGTTTGCCCTCATCAGCTTTTTTTTTGTCCTCTGTGCATTGACAACGGTTACTGGGTAAACAGAGGGGATGTGGTGTGTCGCTGCCCATACCCAAGAGTGAAAGAAGCAGAAATGACCACAGTAGATCATGTAACACTGTAGGGAATTTCAATCATCTGTGCCTCGGCCCCGTGCTGACTGTAAGCCTCTCCCTAAACTAGACTAGTTAGTACACGAAGAAGCCCAGATGCTTTGTATCAACGTTGAAACATTCAAGTCAGCATGCGACTGTCCGTCTGTAAACACCACACAGACATTGCATGGTGAGCATGACCTAGTCTTTGTTTTTTTTAAGGGAAGAAAAAAAGACGGTGGGGGGGGGTTGGAGAATGGAGGCCCCACTTATTGAAAAAATGAAAACAAGAAGAAGAAGAAGAAGAGGAGGAAGAAGAAGAAGAAGAAGAAGAAGAAGAAGAAGAAGAAGGAAGAAGAAGAAAGAAAAGAAAAAAAAGAAAAAGTGGAAAAGTTGGAGGTTGGAGGACAAAAAAAACCCTTAAGTAGCCCACACCCCAATCCTATCCTAAAAGTACCTTTATCCAACCTTTGAAGTCTTTGTGTTGATTTCGCTTTTGTTTTCTGTTGCCCTCTGGTAAGATCACTTCCACAGAGCTCGCTCCGTCTCTTCTGAACACAGACACGCCTAGGTCTGTGCCTTCTGTAGCATCGACAGTCCCCAGGAAGCAGTCGGCATCCAGTCGTTAGCAGGCAACCCACCGGAGGAGAGGCTGCACTGCTCCCTAGTCACTGTGATGTGGAGTGGTGCCTGGTCTGATTCAACCTACACGGGACGCCACCCATGAAGCCTCCTGCTAACAACACGGGGGGAAAAGAGGAAGGAAATATTCATAGCTTCAGGAAGCGAATTATACGTACGGACAATAATTTCTTGCTTCCATATCGAAGCAGAGGCGCGTAACTCAAAACTCATGCCGTTTTCGGTGCCCGTTCACCTTGGGTAAGGTTAGGTAATGTTGTTTTTGGCCCAGCCGACCGCCAAGGGCCACATCAGGGCTGTCACAGCGTTGAAGTCAACTCAAAGTCATTTTTAACGGAAATTCACATTCCCCTTTCAAATCTATCTTCTAAAAAAAAAAAAAAAAAAAAAAAAAAAATCAGAAATGTTGTTTAAAGTCAATCATCTTAGATCAGATGAAAAATGTTAATCTCTTACAGAAATTCAAAGATCACATCAGGAGGGACGTCTCTGAACAAGGATTTTGCGGAGTTTGCTGCAAAAATCCATGTTTATGTCTGACATCATGTAAATCCCAACACTCTAAAAGAACATGTTTCACTGTGAGTGGTTCGTGATATAGAATGCACCACGCCGTTCACGTACCGCACATAAGTCAAGACGCACACGATGTGAACAAGGAAACGTCCCCTTGAACATGTGCAAAACCTAGCCATGCACCTTCAGGGATACCAACTACCCCGATGTCATCGGTGTGTGTGTGTGCGTGTGCGTGTGTGTGTGTGTGTGTGTGTGTGTGTGTGTGTGTGTGTGTGTGTGTGTGTTGCGTCTGTGTGTGTGTGTATGCATGTGTGTGTGTAGTAATGTTTGAAACCGAAAGTGACATTACGTTTAAACATTGATTTCTGTTTGCATAGTTCGCCCCTCTGGAACGGTGTGCGGGATCTTGTCAAACGCTTCCTTGTTGTGTATGTCTCTTCTCTTCGTGTCTGCTTGGTGAATTGGAGCAACAGAAACGACACTGGTTTTCATGCCCTGTTCGACGTCTTTCCTAAAGGGGGATGATTTCTCTGGCGACTTTTATTACTTCCCTTGTGGCATCTTCTGTGACATTGTCTGTGGAAGGTGGTCCTGTCCACTGACGGCGATTCTGATCACAATTCCATGGTACTTTAATAGGTAATTCCTTGCCCTCGTTCAAGCAATGGAACGAGCGTAACAAATTCGATAGACGGTCTGTCTGTCTGTCTGTCTGTCTGTCTGTTTATCTGTTCATGATGAGTTCTCCATACCACATCATGTCGTGGGGAATTAACAGTGTGTTGTTTTTTCTTTCTTGTTTCAGCCATATCGGCGGTGGACGAGCAGCAGTCCCAGCCCCGCAACATCCGCCTGGACTCCTTCATCCCCATGGGCTCCAGAAGCAGCGAGGCCTTCTCCGACCAGGGGCCTGGCTTCGTCGGCGTGGGCCACTGCCGCTTCAAGCTGCCGCGATGCTGCAAACATCTGAGGTTCGCCGACACCATGGAGTCGTACAGTGAGTGTGGCTGACGGTGTCACCTAATGCACCTGATCTCATGGTTCACCTGATCCTTTGTTGTTGTGCCTTAGTGAGTGAGAATTCGATCTATATGTCCTCCAATCAGAGGAAGTTGCTGCTCGTGGTCCACAATTCCTTCCATCACCCAGGCCCGAGAGACACAGAGACTTGTTGTGTCTGAGAATTGGAGCAACACATTTAGATATCTTTCCATAAAGTGGGTGAAAGTCGACTGTGAGGTTCCAGTCTTCTCGTGTGAGCCCATGTCACACTCTACTGTGGGCAGAAATGGCCAGGGCCGAAAAATCCCATGAATGAATACTTCCGATAGCATTCGAACTCCCGAACCCCAAGTCCACGACTTTGATTACTGCACCAACCACGGTGGCTGCTCGTGACCTATATGCCTTTCCTCCAGGCAAGCTGCTCATGGCTAGCATGTTTTCGTAGGTAGTGGTCCTTTCTACATTCTGGGCAAGCTGTAAAGACACATACTTGTTTCCGTGCGAAACCTGTCTTCTTTCCTAGCTAGCGTGGGTGTGACGTTCCTTTTTTTCCATAGGTATTATTCCCTTTCCGCTAACTGCACTATGAGTGGCTGTTTTCGCGTTAGCTCAGGCTGGCGGTCTTGTTTATTGTCTCTTCATCATAGATGACGAAGGTGTTACCAGACAACAAACAATTCTGCTCCAAGTGGGTAGTTTTTCACATGCACGCGTACAGACGGGTCACACACAGAACCCAAACTTGCAAGCTGGGGGATCTTTATGACAATCAAGTTACCTCAATTTTTATAACAGCAGCTGCGATATCAGTAATGTATGAATCTTACATGGTGAGGTCCCCCCCTCCTCTCTCTCTCTCTCTCTCTCTCTCTCTCTCTCTCTCCTTTCTCTCTCTCTCCTCTCTCTCTCTCTCTCTCTGTCTCTCTCTCTGTGTTAACTAGTAATTGTAGCACATGGTATGTTGTGATTGCACCAGGTTTGTGTAAGTGGTTGTAGCCGAATTGGATGGTCATCATATTTAGAAAGTGGGGCGGTGATCGTATGCAGGTTTAGGTAGTGACTGTAGCAATCTGTCTGGTGAGTGTATGAAAGTGTGGTGGTGATTGCGATGCAGACATCGGTAATAGGATCAGGCACTTGTGGTCATCGTAACATGACACGCGCTTGTTGTGGTGATAGTATGAAGGCGTGGGGGGGTGGGGCGATTGAATGCAGATGGTGGTGGTCATTGTTATGTGGCCCATGTGGTAGTTTCTACAAGCGTGGTGGTGTTTGGCAGGTGCAATGTTGTAATTGTGTTAAGGCATAGAGTTGGTTATTGACTACAGTCTGTGTGGTGATTTGCGCTGCATGTGTGGTGACTGTGTATGAGTACAGGCGTGTGTGTTGAATATAGCAGGAGTGTGTGGTAAATTTAAAACAGCGTGGGAGATGATTGTTTACAGGCCTGTGTATGTGTTTCTTTGCAAGGTGGTGGTGGTGGTGGTGGTGGATATTAGTCATCGTGGTGTGATGGCTGTGAGCACGCTTGTCTGGTGCCTGTTTACTGGTGTGTTTTGTGTTGTATTCAGGCATGCACGGTGATTGTAATGCAGGTGTTACGTGACGTGTGCCCGTAAGTGGTGATTGTCTGCAGTCATACTGACGGCTGCATGCAGGTGCCAGGTGGGTGAATTGTACGCAGGATGGGGGTAAGGTTCTGTTCATGCTCGAGGTGCCGATTGCAGGCATGCAGGAGTGAGCGCCCGCGTTGTATGCCACAGTGTGTGAGAAAACCTCGCCCTCCCCCCCCCCCCCCCCCGACCCCCCGCTCCCCCCCCCCCCCTCCCCCTTCTTCCCACCACGCCCCCTCCTGTGAAAAGTACCGGACAACAGTGGCCGACATCCTCGCCACGATGAAGTGTAGCACAGCTAGCTGTTGTCGCCGTCGTTCCGAGTTTCCTCCCGCGGGCACCGTCGATCACGTGTATTTGAGACGGATGACACGGGTGTCCCGTCTCCCTGCGCGCTGTGGCTCAGACGAGCAGAGACCTATGAAGCGTTTTATGAACTAGCTGGCACGACGTTGGCCGCCGTTGAAAGAGAGAGAAGATGAGAGAGAGAGAGAGAGAAGAGAGAGAGAGAGAGAGAGAGGAGGGTATTAACTGGAACGTCAATAATTATTGCTTATCAGGAATTGCACATTACAGTTACAGAGAGAGAGAGAGAGAGAGAGAGAGAGAGAGAGAGAGAGAGAGGAGAGAGAGAGAGAAGACTCAACTCAACTCAAACTCAAAACAGTTTAATCACGCTAAGGCGCCCCCACCGACTTATCTGAATGAATCAAATGTAGAACACACATCGCGTCTCGCGCTTATACTGATAATTATGAAAGTAATATTATTGCATAAAAAAAATATGTATGTCCTCTTGAAATGAAGAGAGAGATGTTGTTGTTTTTACGAGAGAGAGAGAAGCGAGAGAGAGAGAGAGAGAGAGAGGGTGTGTGTGTGTGGTGTGTGTGTGTGTGTGTGTTGTTGTGTGTGTGTGTGTGTGTGTGTGAGCGCGCGCGCGCGCGTGTGAGTATTGGTGTGGTGTGAGAGAGGAGAGAAGAGAGAAGAGTAACAAAGAAGAGACAGAGACAGAGACAGACAAGAAAATGTTAAGCGGTTTTTTTTACGAGTGTGTGTGTGTGAGAGAGAGAGAGAGAGAGAGAGAGAAGAGAGAGAGAGAGAGAGGAGGAGAGAGAGAGAGAACTTTAAAGCGTTTTTTTTACGACGTGCATTGCGTGTGTTTGTATGTGTGTGAGTGTGGGAGGTAGGGGATGGGGGGGGGGGGGTTTATGGGTAGGGGGAATAAAGTGAGTTTTAGGGTTGTAAGAAATTGTTGAGCGTCGATGGACTTAACAGTTGGGTTTGATGGCAAAGATTCACTATCATAACTAACATTTATTGCCCTCATCAGCTTTTTTGTCCTCTGTCATTGAGAACGGTTACTGGGTAAACAGAGGGGATGTGGTGTGTCCCGGCTGGCCCATACCACAAGAGTGAAAGCAGCAGAAAGACCACAGTAGATCAGTAACACTGTAGGGAATTTCATCATCTGTGCCTCGGCCCGTGCTGACTGTAAGCCTCTCCCTAAACTAGACAATTAGTACAACAGCGAAGAAGCCCAGATGCTTTGTATCAACCGTTGAAACATTCAAGTCAGCAAAGCGACTGTCCGTCTGTAAACACCACACAGTACATTGCATGTGACAGTGACCTAGTCTTTGTTTTTTAAGGGAAGAAAAAAAACGGTGGGGGGGGTTGGAGAATGGAGGCCCGCACTTTTTGAAAAAATAAAACAAGAAGAAGAAGAAGTAGAGGAGAAGATGAGAAGAAGAAGAAGAAGAAGAAGAAGAAGAAGAAGGAAGAAGAAGAAAGAAAGAAAAAAAAAAAAGAAAAAGTGGAAAAGTTGGGGGGGAGGAGGGGGACATAAAAAAAACCCGTAAATAGCCATCACCCCAATCCTATCCTAAAAGTACCTTTATCCAACCTTTGAAGTCTTCGCGTTTGATTTCGCTTTTGTTTTCTGTTGCCATCTGGGTAAGAGCACTTCCCACAACTCGCTCCGTCTCCTTCTGAACACAGACACGCCTAGGTCGGGCCTTCTGTAGCATCGACAGTCTCCAGGAAGCAGTCGGCATCCAGTCGGTTTAGCAGGCTACCCACTCGGAGGAGAGGCGCACGGCTCCCTAGTCCTGTGAAGTGGATGGTGCCTTGGTTCTGAGTCACCTACAACGGGACGCCACCCCATGAAGCCTCGGCTAACAACACGCGAAAAGAAGGAAGAAATAGTCATAGCTCAGGAAGCGAATTATCCGGGGATACGGACAATAATTTCTTGCTTCCATATCGCAGCAGAGGCGCGTAACTCAAAACTCATGCCGTTTTCGGTGCCGTTCACATGGGTAAGGTGAGGTAATGTTGTTTTTGCCCAGCCGACCGCCAAGGGCCACATCAGGGGCTGTTTTTCACAGCGTTGAAGTCAACCTCAAAGTCATTTTGTAACAGGAATTCACATGTCCCCTTTCAAATCTATCTTCTAAAAAAAAAAAAAAAAAAAAAAAAAAAAATCAGAAATGTTGTTTAAAGTCATCATCTTAGATCAGATGAAAAATGGTAATCTCTACAGAAATTCAAAAGAGCACATCAGAGGGACTCTCTGAACAAGGATTTTGGCGGGAGTTTGCTGCAAAAATCCATGTTTAATGTCTGACATCATGTAATCCCAACACTCTAAAAGAACATGTTTCACTGTGAGGGGTTCGTGATATAGAATGCACCACCCGTTCACAGTACGCACATAAGTCAAACCACACGATGTGACAAGAACGTCCCCTTGAAACATGTGCAAAACCACCATGCACCTTCAGGGATACCAACTACCCCGATTCATCGGGGGGGTTTGGGCGGGGTGCTGGTGTGTGTGTGTGTGTGTGTGTGTGGTGTGTGTGTGTGTGTGTGTGTGTGTGCGTCTGTGTGTGTGTGTATGCATGTGTGTGGTGGAGTAATGTTTTGAAACCGAAAGTGACATTACGTTTAAACATTGCTTTCTGTTCCTGTTTCATAGTTCGCCCCTCTGAACGTGTGGCGGGATCTTGTCAAAAACGCTTTCTTGTTGTGTAGGTCTCTTCACTTCGTGTCTGCTTGTGAATGGGAGCAACAAACACACTGTTTTCAATCCCTTTCGACGTCTTTCCTAAAGGGATGATTTTTCTCTGCGACTTTAATTACTCCCTTGTGGCATCCTCTGTGACATCTGTCCTGTGAAGTGTCCCTGTCCACTGACGGGCGCCGATGCTGATCACATATTCCATGGTACTTTAATAGGTAATTTCCTTGCCCTCGTTCAAGCAATGGAAGACGTAACAAAGTTCGATAGACTGGCGGTCTGTCTGTCTGTCTGTGCTGTCTGTTTATCTGGTCATGATGAGTTCTCTCCATACCACAGCATGTCCGGGGAATTAACAGTGTGTTGTTTTTTTCTTCGTGTTGTCAGCCATATCGGCGGTGGACGAGCAGCATCCCAGCCCGCAAACAGCCGCCTGGGACTCCTCAATCCCCATGGCTCCAGAAGCAATCGAGGCCTTCTCCGTCCAGGCCTGGCTTCGCGGCGTGGGCCACTGCCGCTTCAAGCTGCCGCGATGCTGCAAACATCGAGGTTCGCCGACACCATGGAGTCGTACAGTGAGTGTGGCTGACGGTGTCCTCCTATGCACCTGATCTCATGTTCACCTGATCCTTTGTTGTTGTGCTTAGTGAGTGAGAATTCCCCGATCTATATGTCCTCCAATCTAGGAAGTTGCGGCGCGTGGTCCACAATTCCTTCCCCCCCTATCACCCAGGCCTCGAGAGACACAGAGACTTGTTGTGTCTGAGAATTGGAGCAACACATTAGATATCTTTCCATAAAGTGGGGTGAAAGTCGACTGTGAGGGTTCGCAGTCCCTTTCTCGGGGTGCCCAGGGTCACTCTCTACTGTGGGCAGAAATGGCCAGGCCGAATAAAATCCCATGATTGAAATACTTTCCGATAGCATTCAACGCCCGAACCCCAAGTCCACGACTTTGATTACTGCAACACCAACCACGGTGGCTGCTCGTGACCTATAATGCCTTTCCCTCCAGGCCAAGCTGCTCAAGCTATGCATGTTTCGTAGGATGTCCTTTCTACATTCTGGCAAGCTGTAAAGACACATACTTGTTTCCCGTGGCGAAACCTGTCTCTTGTCCTAGCTAGCGTGGGTGGGACGTTGCCTTTTTTGTCCATAGAGTATTATTTCCCTTCCTCTAACTCACTATGAGTGGCTGTTTTTCGCGTTAGCTCAGGCTGGCGGGCTTGTGGATTGTCTCTCTCTATTCATCTAGATGACGAAGGTGTTACCAGACAACAAACAATTCTGCTTCCAAGTGGTATTTTTCACATGCACGCGTACAACCGGGGCCACACAGAACCCAAACTGCCAAGCTGGGGATCTTTATGACAATCAAGTTACCCTCTATTTTTATAACAGCACGGCGAGTAGCAGTAAATGTCTGAATCAGACAGGGTGATGTCCCCCCCTCCCTCTCCTCTCGCTATCTCTCTCAGTCCTCTCTCTCCTCTCTCTCTCAGAGTCTCTCTCCTTCTCTCTCCTCCCTCTCCCCTCTCCGCTCTCTCTCTCTCTGTGCGCAATATTAAGGGCCGTTTTCCTTGTAAAGCTCTGTCAGTATAGCACAATCTGATAACAGAAGATGCTCCGAAAGAGTACTGCTAAAGTTTGAAGAGAAAATAATTGTTGCATCTTACTTTCTCATATGACAGCTAGGTAGCAGGATAGATTTAACGGAGCATGCCTGTACATCGGATCTTTATAGCATGTGGTGTATCTTTTTCACAAGAAAGTTCTCGTTTTCTCTCTCTGAACATATAATTTCCATGAGTCTGAAAGTGTGCCAGTCTTCTGTCTCCCTCCTTTCCTGGCAAGTGTGTATGGTGCCTGATATGTTTACGAGGTCTAGTCTTTCGCCTTTCCACGCAAGTTAGATATGTGGTGCTGCATATATAGTTTACATGGTCCTTTTCCCCTTTCCAAGTAAGTTGTCCATGTTTTGGCTATTTACATATGTTGCATTGTCGTTTCTTTTTCCAGGTAAGTTGAACAATCATATGGCTGTTTACTTATGTTACGTGTTTTTCCGTCTCTTTTCCAACGCACGTTCTGTACTATGATTGATGGCTTTACATATGTTATGTGTACTGTCTCCTTTCCAGGCACGTTTGACATGATGTGGTGTACAGCCTTGTCGTTTCTTGGCACGTTGTACATGATGTGTAATGTTTACATGTTTGACGTAAGTCTTTCTTTGTTTGTTTTTTTCCAGACTAGTTGTGGATTTGTGGCCGTGGTACATAGGCTACTTTCTTTGTCCGCTCCAGGCAAATTACGCCTGATTTAGCTGATGTTTAGTATTGTATCGTGTCTTTTGTCCTTCTTCGGCAAGATGTACATATGTGATTATTCATAAATGTTACGTGTCTTTGCAAAATGTATATGACGTGGCTGTTTAAAATGTTACGTGTTGTCCTTTTCTAAGGAAAATTTATATAATTGGATGTTTACCGTGTGTTAGAGTCTTTCTCCTTTCCCTGGAACTTTTCAAATGAGTGACTGATGGCGGCCGAACGAAGGAAAATTTAGAAATAGTTTTAAGAGCATTACCGCCAATGACATTGACAAACAAAGCACATGACAAGACAACGAGGCATTTTACAACCACTTGGGTCTTCTTCAGGCAAAAAATAAATCACATTTTAACATGTGGGGACATACAAACAAAGAACGAAAAAAGAACGAAAAATGACTCATCCGTTGTTGTCCATGGGTCGGGGGAATAGCCGTAGGCGGAAATGAACATGGGGGAATTATGGGAGAGGAAACGGGAGGGGGGGGGGGTTGCGTCAGGGAGTGAGTGTGTGTGATATGAGAGGGTTGTGTGTCTATTGAGTGGGATGGTGTGAATCTTGTGATGGTTGTGGTAAGGTGGATTGCGATAATAAGAGTAAGGGGAAGAAGGGGGGGGAACTGAGGAAAAAAAAAAAAATGTGGGTGAATAAAATAGAACATGGGTGTGGTGGGAAAGTGAAAAGATGAAGGCAGGGTGGATAAACAAAAAAAAGGAAATAGTGGGGGGGGGGGGGGGGGGGGGGGGGGGGGGGGGGGGGGGGGGGGGTTTTAAGGGGACGAAGGATAAAACAAAATTAAGATTAAATAGATTGAGGGTTTGCGGGAACTACTGATGAAGTGATTTAAGGGGATGTGGTGGGGTGTAATGTAGTGTGTGTGGTATGGTGGTGTGTTGGTAGGATAATGGCCACTGATGTGGAAGTGGTCCGGTAATGTGGTTTGGTTATTGTTGATATTGATCCTGGGGGTTAGTGTCCAAGTTTTGGCAATGTAGTAATGGATTCTTGATTGTGCGTTCAAAGCTGTCACTCTGTGACGCCAAGTGCCATACCTTGACTGTCGATGTTGTGTTTGGTGTGGTTGAAGTGTAGGGCGACGGTTTGGGTCGTGGTGGCGGATTCAGCCAGGTGTTCAGAGATGCTGGTTCAAGTGTGCGTGACGTTTCCCTATGTAATCTTGCCACACAGCTGGCAGTGGAGGCATATAATAATGTGTTTGGCGGCTATATAATGTTGCGCTCTGACATGAGAAATGTGCGTTGTGGACTGTAGAAGGATTCTTTGGGGCCCTGTAAGCTGGTGTCTGGGTTTGGTGAGGGGCAATTTTGCAGTTGGGGTTTAGAGCAGGTGGGGTGATGTACCTGTGGTGTAGCTGTGTTCTGTTTCAAACGCCCGCACGAGGAGGTCTTGAGTTTTTTTGTCTCGTTCGAATGTGAATCATGGGTTGGTATGGAAGGCGCGGTTTGTGGTTATATGTATCAATGTGCCAATTGGATTTAGAGGATCTCCGAGGGGAGGGTGCGGGTGTAAGAGGAGGTTAGCTGTGGGTCCTTCTGTCCTTTTGGGTGGAGGATGCTGGGTTTCCAGAGTCGGATGTTCTGGATACAGCTATGAGTGCGCGGAGTGCTGCATTGATGTGGAAGGACTTGTTGGGGTATCCACGGTTGGTGAAAATTTTGTGATCCATTTTGGCTGCTTGTATAGTGAAGTCTTTTTTTTCCCCTCGCTGGGAGCAGAGAGTCTGCGAAGACGGAGAAATGGAGTATGGAGGATGCTGTCCTTTATGGTATGGGTTGTGGGGATGATAGTCTAGGTATGCACTGTGCGGTATGGCATGGCGATGAGTGCGTTCGTGGTTTTTAGAAAATGGAGGTTTTGAGTAGGCCTTCTTCAAGAGAGATGGTGATTTCTAGGAAGTTGACCGACGCACATGGTGTAGGTAAGTCGGATAGATGGATGGAAGTCTGGACAAAGTTGAGGAAGTTTGAGGAGGTCTTGTTTTGCCTAGATGTTGGCTCCCAGTCCAGGCCTCATCGAATATACCGTTTGTACAGTTCAGTGTGGGGCCTGTGTATGTGTTTGAGTAGCGGTGTTTCCAAGTGTCCCCAAGAAGAGGCAAGCATAGGCTGTTCCCCATTTTGGGTACCAGCCTGGCAACACCACTAATGTGTGAAAATTGTGTGCTTGTTGAACTTGAAATGTGTTCAGGGTGAGGACTAATTCACGAGGTCTGACCAGTGTGGTGGTGGAGGGTGTTGTGGTTGTGGGGGCATTTGAGCAAGGAAAAATGTGAGGTCCCTCAGTCCATCAAGTGTGGGGGATGGAGGTGGTAGAGTGACATCACGTCAAGTGTAATAGGAGGCTGGGTTGAAAAGTGGGGTCCCGTGTTGTGCGAGTTAATCATGTTGAATGTGTGGGTTGTGTCCTTGAGGTACGTGGGGAGGCTTTGTCCTATGGGTTGAAGGAGGAAGTCTAAGGTATTGCGAAATTGTTCAGGGTTTGGGGCAGCTGCAGGTCCGAAACATTGGTCTGGCCAGGTGTGTTTCATTTTGTGTATTTTTTTGTGAGTAGGTAGAAGGTGGGCTGTTTGGTGTCTGTCCATAATGAGGATTGGGGCTTAGTGGGTAGAATTGTTTGAGGATCTATTTTCGTCTTTATTGAGTTGGCAATGATTTCTGGTGATGAGGGAGGGGGTGATGTTTGTGAGTGGTGTGTAGAAATTTGTGTTGGACCAGTATGTTTTTTTTTGTGCTTACTGCTATGTTAAGTTGTATGTCCCACACTACAACTGCACCACCCTTTCTGCCTTGGTTTGAAATGACAATGTCTGCGTTCTCTTTTATGTGATTGAAGGGGAGGGGCTTTTTGTGTTTGGTGAAAGGTTGCTGTTCGGACAGGTTTGGAGGATTTGATCCGGCTGATGTCTATTTTTGCCATGTTTTTTATATGTAGAAGGTTTCAACTTTCACTCTGGATTTGTTTGAGGTGTTGGGCGGAGCATTGGGGGTTGTAATAGTTGAGGGGGGAGGTAATGGGTTGATATATTGTTTGGGGGGGGGGGGGAGGGCGGGGGAGGTGTTTGAGTGAAGGTGCAGAGTTTTGGGGTGTGGGGGCCTGGGTATGTTTTCAAGTGCTGCCATCCAACGAAGGTTCCTAAAAAAAACCTTTCCACAGCAATGTGGTTGTGGTAAGTGTTTGTGGTGGGTTAGTTGGGATGAATTAAGTCTGTTCCTTTTTTAAGACTATCTTTCATCGTCATAGAGGGGGAGTTGTCAGGGATGCAGTAGACAAGAGGTGGTGGTGATCAGATGTGGTAGTGAGGGTCAGATTGTGGGGTAGGAAGCGAAATTGTCCAGGCGAGTAGTTGTTTGTCTGTTTTGTAATTGTGATAGTTTGTTTGTTTGGTCTGGTTGCATGTGGTTGTAAAATGAGTTGGTTTGTGTAATGGGGATGAGTTGTCTGAGTTTGGAGGCAGAGAGCTGTGGGCCATGATGTATTGTTGTTTGTTGTTTGAAATGTTGGAAAGGTTGGAGAGAGATTTCATGGTGAAACTGATGTTTTATTATGTGCAACATGAGTTTAAACGACTTGGCCGAAGAGAATCTTTTAGGTGGTTAGCTGATGAGGATGGTGTTATATGGAGGTTGGAAGGGGTGTGGGAAAGCGTGAGAACCACGAGGTGGTGATTGTAGTTTAAACATAGTTTAAGAAAGTTGAAATGGGATGCTGATTTTGGTTTTTCTGAAACTGTGTTTTGGCATAGCTAGTGCGAATGGTTGGATGGTGGGGTGGTGGTAGAAACTGAATTGGACCTGCAGAAGCTGGCATGTACGGGAGAAAATTTGGCAGGTGGCAATGTGTTTGTGGGGTAGTGTTGTTAGATATTCTTTGTGCAACCGCTGACACACCCTTTGTTGTGTTAGCTTTTCACGTGTCCTTTTTCAACCCTTTTTTTGTGTGTGTGTACCTTCAACGCCTGATACCACTTTGTTTGTTGTATTTCACGTCACGTCTTCGACTTTCCTCGACTACTTTTTCCCTTCCCTCAACCATGTACTTGTGAACGCTGACTACCACGTCTCACGTTCTCCCACTTACTGCCCTCCATTTGATTCCATTTTTTTTGTTTATGTTTTGATTTTTGACTGTCTCCAGTGTCCCCCAACCTTCCATTCTCTTCTCCGTCCACCTCCACTTCCAACGTACACCCTTTCCAATCGTCACTTCCTGCATTCTTATTCTTGAATCCACACATCGTCTTCTGTTCCACTAAAACCTGCCCAACAACAACTAACACCATAACAACAATGCCAACGTGGCCCTGCCCTAATTTCTCCGCCCGTACCCCTTGCGCGAGCTTCCTATCTCTGCAGGCCATATTCAGTTTCCTACTATTTCTACCTACCCCACGTTCCAACCATTCGCACTAGGCTTTAATATGGCCAAAACACGAGTTTTCCAGAAAAACCACATCAGCATCCCCATTTCAACTTTCTTAAAACATTGTCTTAAAAGACACATCCACACCTCGTGGCTCTCACTTGCCCACAAGAGTTACCGCCTTCCAACCTCCACAACACCACTCTCATCACTACCACCAAAAAGATCTCTTCCGGGCCTGTCGTAATCTCATGTTGGCACATATAAAAACACTCAGTTTTTCACCATGAAAAATCTCTCTCCAACTTCTCCAAACATTTCAAACAAACAACAACATTCATCATGCCCACAGCCCCTGCCTCCGAACCCAGACAACTCATCATACACCACAACCAACTCCAGTTACAACCACGGCAACCAACCTAACAAACAAACCTATCACAATTTACAAAAAGACAAACAACACTCGCCCGACCATTCTGCCTTCACAACCCACAATCCGACACCCACTACCACTCTATCACCCACCACCCCTCTTGTCCTACTGCATCCCTGACAACCTCCCCCTCTCTTACAGATGATAGATCAGTCTTAACAAAAGGACGTAAATTCATCCCAACTCAACCTAACCAACCAACAATTACCACAACCACATTGATGTGGAAAGGTTTTTTAGGAACTTCGCTGATGGCAGCACTTGAAAACATACCAGCCCCCACCACCCCAAAACGCACCTTCCACTCAACTATTTCAAACCCCAATGCTCGCCAACCACCCTCAAACAAAATTCCAGTAGAGTTGAACACTACATAAAAACATGCAAAATAGACATCAGCCCGGATCAAATCCAAACCTTCCGACACTGCACCTTTCACTAAACCAACATAAAGCCCTCAACTCACTAAAGAACGACTGTACATTGTCATCAAACCAGCAGACAAGGGTGGTGCATTCTGTAGTTTGGGACAAACGACTATACATACAGAAGCACAAAAACAACTGTCCAACAACAAATTTCACACACCACTCACAACATCACCCCTCCCTCGAACACCAAACTCATTGATAACTCAATCAAAGATAAATCAGACTCAACAATCTACCCACTACAGCCAAACTCCTCATTAATACAGACACCAAACAGCCCACCTCTACTAACTCCCAAAATACACAAAATGAAAACACCTGGCAGACCCATTGTTTCAGCCTGCAGCTGCCCCACTGAACACATTTTCGCAATACCCTAGACTTCCCCTGCAACACCATAGTACAAAGCCTCCCCACATACCTCAAAGACACAACCCACACACTCAACATGATCAACCTCGCACAACACAGACCCCACGTTTCAACCCACCCCCTCTTCACCCTTGAACGTGGTGGTCACTCTACAAACCTCCATCCCCCACACTGATGGACTGAGGGCCCTCACAGTTTTTCCTTGACAAACGGCCCCCAAACAACAACCCCTCCCACTACCACACTGGTCAGAACTCCCTGAATTAGTCCTCACCCTGATATCCACATTTCAATTTCAACAAGCAACACATTTCCACGGAAATAGTGGTGTTACCTGGTAAAAAATGGGGACCAGCCTAAGCCTGCCCCTTCATGGACACTTGGAACACCGCTACTCAACAGAAAAATGGGGGGGGGAGGGATGGGGGGGGCAAGACTCAGGCCCACAACTGACTGTACAAAAGGTATATCGATGATGGAACTGGGAGCCACATCTAGGCCAAAACCAAGACCTCCTCAACTTCCTCAACTTTGCCCAGACCTTCCATCCATCGATCCGACCTTACCCTACACCAGTTCGCAGTCGGGGGCAACTTCCTAGACATCACCATCTCCCTAGAGAAGGCCTACTCAAAAACCTCCATGTTCTACAAACCCACCGACGCACATGCATACCTTAGACTACCTCCTCCCACAACCCATACACTAAAGACCAAGCATCCCATACTCACAATTTCTTCCGTCTTCGCAGACTCTGCTCCAGCGAGGAAAGACTTCACTATACAAGCAGCCCAAATGTCACAATTTTTCACCCAACCGTGGGATTACCCCCAGTTCCCATCATCAATGCAGCACTCCGCGCACCATACAGTATCCAGAACATCTGCTCTGGAAAACCCAGGCATCCAACCAAAACAGACAGACCCACAGCCTACTCCTCTAACCCCCCACACACCACCCCATCTGAAGGATCCTCAAATCCAATTGGCACATTGTCCATAACCACAAACCCGCCTTCCATACCCAACCCAGGATCCACATTCAAGGACGTGACAAAAACCTCAAAGACTCCTCGTTGGGCGGTCCAGTTTGAACAGAACCACAGCTACACCACCAGGTACTCACCCCTGCTTAAACCCAACTGCAAAATCCCTGGCCCCCTCACCAACCAGACACCATCTACAGGCCCCAAGATCTTCTTCACAGTCAAACGCAATTCTCATGGCAGAGCCGCAACATATGTATGCCATCCACTGCCCAGCTGTGGCAAGATCTACAAGGGGAAACGTCACGCACACGTTGAAAACACGCCTCTCTGAACACCTGGCTGATATCCGCCACCACTCGACCCAAACCCGTCGCCCGACACGTCAACCAACCCAACACAACATCGACCATGTCAAAGATAGTCCTCTGGCAGACACAAGTGACAGCTTTAACGCACAACTCAAGAATTCCCATCTCATTGCCAAACTGGGCACACTACACCCCCAAGGCCAGCAGTTCCAACAATAACCAAACACACATACCCACCACTTCCACATCAGTTGGCAATATCCCCTACCAAGGGCACACACATACCACACACAACATACATACACCACCACCAATCCCCTTCACTCACCTTCTATACGGGTGTAGTTACAGCAACCCTCCATCTATTTAATCTAATTTGGTTTTTATCCTTCCCCTAATTCCCCCCCCCCCCCCACTTTACCTTTTTTTTTTGATCCACCCTCCATCTTTCACTTTTCCACCACACCCCATGTTCTATTTTAGGCACCCAACCTTTTATTTTTTTTTCTTCCTCATCCCCCCCCCCCCCCCCCCCCCCTTCTTCCCCTTACCATTATGATCAATCCACCATTACCACAACCATCACAACGATATCCACACATTCCCAATAAACTAGACACACAACCCTATCATATCACAACGCACACAACCTCCCTGACGCAACCACCCCCCCCCCCCCCCCCCCCCTCCGTTTCCGCTCCCATAAATTCCACCATGCATTTTTCCGCCTACCGCGATGGCAACCTTTACACAGGGACAACAACGGATGAGTCAGTTTTTCGTTCTTTTGTTTCGTTCCGTTGTTTGGTACTATCCCACATGTTAAAGTCTTTATTTTTTCGCCTGAAGAAACCCAAGTGGTTGAAATGCATCGGTGTCTTGTCATGTGCTTTGTTTGTCAATGTCATTGGCGTAAGCCTAACAAACTCTATTTCTAAACTTTCCTGGAAAGTTATACGTATGTGGGTTGTTTAAAAATACGTTTTGCATGTCTTTCTTCCTCTTCTGCAAGACTGTATATAATGTGATCTTTGCATATTGAGTACAACGTCTTTGTTTTCCTTGACAAGTTTATATACAAAGGAATCTTTATAAGTATAATAATATATATATAGAGATATATAATATATATAGTATATAGATATATATATATATAATATATATATATATCATAATGTTGTGTGTGTGTGTGTGTGTGTGTGTGGTGTCCTGATGGATTTGTTTACACGTGTGTCACGTGTCCGTCAAGCAAGTTGTTCATTTTCCATAGCATGTTACGCGTCTTGCTTTATTTCCAGTTCATGTTGTATATGGTGGAATCTTTCGCTTAGATACGCGACACATGTTTGTTCGTTCAAGGCAAGTTGTTCCTAGTTTAGTTGTTTGACATGTATGTTACGTGTCTTTGTTCGTTCCAGGCAAGTCGTTCATGACGCGCAGTTGTGTACTTACACGCCACGTGCGTCTTTTGCTGTTGCCAGACAAGTTGCACGTAATGTCATCTTTCACATACATGTCATGTGTCTCCTGTTCTTTCCAGGCAAGTCGTTCATGATGCAGTTCTTTACCTATGCATGTCACGCGTCTCCTGTCCTTTCCAGGCAAG
>CM031609.1:36135848-36143348 GCA_018398815.1 Conus ventricosus | reverse complement strand
GCAAGATTTCCTAGTACATTATTTCTGCTTACAGCGAGAAGGTAATTTCCTTGTATCTTTCGATTTATTTTCTCTCTTTGTAGCAAAAATGATACTTTCCTGTTCATTATTTTCTATTTTAGATAGAAAGATTCTTTTCGCTATTATTTTTTTTACTTAAGGAAGGAAAATGCTTCCCTTGTTGATTATTTCTGTTACAGACTGAAAGATACTTTCTTTGTGCTTGCGTGTGTGTGTGTGTGTGTGTGTGTGTGTGTGTGTGTGGTGGGGTGTGTGTCGTGTGTGTGTGTGTGTGTTTGTTGTGTGTGTGTGTGTGTGTTCGGTGTGTGTGTGTGTGTGTGTGTGGTGTGGTGTGTGTGTGTGTGTGTGTGTGTGTGAGGAGAGAAAGATAATTTTCTTACATCACATTCTATTTACCGAGAAAAAATAATTTCCTTGATTACTATTTCTTGTTTACATTGAGACAACAAACTTCCTTGTTCATTCATTTTTCTGTAAGGCACAAAGGACACATTTTATGTTTTTATTTTCCGTTCACAGAGAAAATAAAGAGGGAGAACTTTTGCTGTTTATTATTTTCTGTTTAAGGAAAGAAAAGTTCGTCCTTGTGTGTACGGAGCAAAGATGCTTTACTTATTGTTTTCTGTGTACGGAGAGAAAGACGGGATTTCCCATTTTAAAAAGTATTCTCAGGCAAGAACAATATTTCCCTTGTTTATAAGTTTAGTGTTTTCTGTATAAGGAGAGAAAGATATTTTCCGTTTTCATCATTTTCTATTCCAAAATAGAAAGATTTTCCTCGTTTGTTATTTTCTGTTTCAGGATGGAAAGATTTTCATTGTTTTATTATCTTTTGTACCGCGAGAAAAAAAAATTCCCTATCCATTATTTTTCTGTTTAAGCAAGAAAGATACGTTCGTTGTTCATTATTTTGTGTTTACAGCGAGAAAGGTACCGTTTTTTTTTTTGTTTTTTTTTTTTTTTTTCTCTTTTTCAGCGAGAAAATACTTTCCTTGTACCAACTGAAATGGCAAAGTGGTTAAGTTTCGCGGATTCCAAGGTGGAAGGTTGTGGGTTCGATTCCCAGCATAGGCAATCATGTTTGTGGGACTTTATGGCCTATGATGGCTCCTACCTAGAGTTGGTTTATCTTAGCCTCAGGTGGAAAGACTGGAAGCCACACAGCCGAGTTTTCATCCACTTAATGGACGCGACTCTGAGAGTGCCGCATGAATTGCCTGACCAACACTGCAGGTGTCTGTATCTCTCGGACCTGGTTGACAACAGCATTTATTATGACAGTAAGCATAGAGTACAGCCCAGTCATGTGGTCTCGGATCAACAGGTCAGAGTGGACGTCCATAGCATCATTTTCATCATATTATCCTCATTGATCAGTGTAAAAAAAATATTACGTTCCATGTTTCATTCTTGCCATACTGTTATGGGTGACTTAAGCTTCGAATTCCTCTCAATTTAATACACTTAGTGAGTTCATTTGAGGTCGCCTGTATAGGCGAGTTCATGAGGACTGTCTTTGGACGGACGTAGGTAGAGCCCTATTCCGCAGGGAGAGGCTCACTCGCGATAGCCGTACGCTAAGCAATTATTGTCGTCAGCTGGGGCCATGCTAGGTGGCGTCCTGCCTATGCTGCATTAGAACAGGCACCACTGAACACCAAAGTGACTCGACAGCAGTGCAGCGTCTGCCCTGGTGGGTTTCCTGTTTACAGCTTGACGTTGACGCTCCCTGTGGATTGGACGCCCAGAGCTGCGAACCATCCCGCTTTCGGCGGAATTCATATGTTCCAACGCACGTCATTACGCTGTCCCGCTTGACGTAAAAGAGAAAAAAAAAGTTCTGCTCGCGAAAAAAAAAGTTCATTCCTTCGCTGGGTTTGCACATCTGCCGTACGCATAGCCAAAGAGCCATTTGGAAACTTACTTCGGTTCAGCTTCTTCGCCGCCGTCATGTTGAAACGACCTGCTGGACCGATTAACCCTGAGGCAGAAAACAAACGAACAAAAAAGAAATGAATTAGAACAGCGGTGCAGGTTCAGGCTGCTTTCTGCTGTCACGAATGAGAGTGCTGCTGATCCCAGTCAGCTTTCGGCCTGTGGAAGTGTTCAGCCTTGTCAGGAAGAACCTTAATAACAGATTTTCGTCGCTCTTGGGTCAAGACGCTACAGAGACACTGGTGATTCTTTAGCGCAGAAATGAGCCTAGTCGTAAGATGAAGAGTAGTGACAGCGTGCTTAAAAAAAATATAGAAGAGCAGCAATGTGTTGGCTGCGACAGTGATTCTATGAAAGCGCTCGACAAAAGGATAGAAAATACAGTGTCTGGAATGTCATGGTTTTGTTTCGGTTTGATAGCGATGTGTTCCTCTCAACAGTCAGAAATTCCTGTCAATTTTCGAAAAGATTCCTATCAAGTCGTCCAGAGGTTGGCAACTCTGGGTGTCGGGGCTGCGACGTGACGAGCCAGAGTGTATCGGTGGACAAGGTCTGGAATTAGCGATGTGGGGGTAATGCCACTCGATTGGCCCAGAAGATAAAACAGAAAAAAGACACGTATTTATTACCTTCCGTGTTCGGATAGAAAGATGCTTCCCTTGTTTATTGTATTCTATTTATAGAGACAACTATACTTTCCTTTTTTATAATTTTCTGTTTACAATGTGACAGAGACTTGTCTTGTTTTACAAGTGAATGTTTACGGAGAGAAAGATACTTTCCTTGTTTCATTTTCTCCTCAGAGATAGAGGAACCTTTCGATGTTTGTTATTTTGTCTCTCGGGATGAAAAAATACTTTCGTTGTGCTGACGGTTATTTCTGGCTCATTTCTGTCTACGGCAAGTAAGTTTGTTTCCATGGTTATCATCTTCTGCCTAGGGAGAGAAAGATATTTCCTCGTGTTCGCTATTTTCGGTTTAAAGAGAGAAGGACACGTCCCTTTGTTTTAAGCCTATGATTCTCCGTTCAGGGAGAGAAAGACACTTACCTCATTTGCTATGTTCTGCTTACGTGGAGAACAATACTATTTTCGTTGTTCGGTAGAGCTCAGTTGGTAGAGCGCCTGACTCGTAATCTTGGTCATCCTGGGGTTGCGGGTTCGAACCTCCGCCGGGGCGTTTCGGTACAGGGGGATTTTTTCCCTCGGAGTTAACATTGGTTCTGACTCCTTTTCCCATACAGTCCTTCGAATGAGACTATAAACCGAGGTTCCGTGTGTGAACGCATGCATAACATCTTGCACACACGTAAAATCCCATCACCAACTTTCGGAAGAGTAGGCCAGTTTGGCCGTTGGTACAGATGACACGTTACACATAGCATGCACCCTGCGTGAGAAATGGAAAGAATGAAGGAAGTAAGGAAAATGATGATCGATATTGAACGATATTGACTGGATGACACGGGAAACGACTGAATGAAGCGCCAGCTGGCAGCTCTTCAGTCGGCACTACCCAGGTAGGCAGCCCGTTGTGTAAACGAGTGTGGATTGTAAAGTGCTTAGAGCTTGGCCTCTAGCCGAGAATAGGCGCTATATAAGTATTCATTATTATTTTATTATTAGAGCAAAAGATATTTCTTGTTTGTTGTTTTCTGTTTATGGAAAGAAGCTTACTTTGATTTTTTCTTTTTTTCTAGTTGATCAATTTCTGTTTGTGGAGAGAAAGATGCTTCCATGTTCATAATATTCTGTTTACGTCTCCCATCCCATATTTAAGATCTAAGTGTGCATGTTATGAAAACGATAAAAATGACTCGCAAGGAGAATGGGTGATCTGTTGTTGTTGTTGTTGTTAATTTCTTCTACTTCTTCTTCTCCCTCCTCCTCCTCCTCCTCCCCTCCTCCTCCTCCTTCTGCTCGTCTTTCGTCTTTTTCTTCTACTTCTTCTTCTTCTTCTCCTTCTTCTTCTTCTCCTTCTTCTCTTCTCCTTCTTCTTCTTCTTCTTCTGCTGCTGCTGCTGCTTCTTCTTCTTCTTCTCCTTCTTCTCTTCCTCCTCCTCCTCCTCCTCCCACTCCTCTTTCTTCCTCCTCCTCCTCCTCCTGCTCTTCTTCTTCTTCTTCTTCTTCTTCTTCTTCCACCCTCCTCCTCCCACTCCTTCTCCTCCTCCTCCTCCTCCTCCTTACTCCTCTTTCTTCTTCCTCCTCCCACTCCTCTTTCTTCTTCTTCCTCCTCCTCCTCCTTTTCGTCTTCTTCTTTTTTTTTTTTTTGCTTGTTTGTTTTTAAATTTCCTTTTTTTCCACAGTTTGACGTGCTGTCTATGCTCCCCCTGGATCTGATCTACATCTGGGTGGACCAGCCCTGGCTGCGCAAATACGTCTGGCTTCGGCTGCCGCGCATGTTGAAGGTAGACACCAGCCAGGCTGCCTGATTCTGTCTGTCTGTCTGTCTATCTGTCTGTCTGTAGCTGTCTGTCTGTCTGTCTGTAGCTGTCTGTCCGTCTGTCTGTAGTTGTCTGTCTGTCTCTCCCAATTTCTCCCTTCCTCTCTCTCTCTCTCTCTCTCTCTCTCTCTCTCTCTCTCTCTCTCTCTCTCTCTCTCTCTCTCTCTCTTCCCCACTATCTCTTTCTCTATCACACCTCTGTTCCTTGCTCATTTTCTCCCTTCTGTTCTCCCCTCCCTCCCTCCCCCCTCCCTTCCCCCCTCTCTCTCTCTCTCTCTCTCTCTCTCTCTCTCTCTCTCTCTCTCTCTCTCTCTCTCTCTCTCTCTCTCTCTCTCTCTCTCTCTCAAAGATAAACAATGAACTCCAAAAACTTTCCATTCTGTAATCAAATCAAGAACGAAATACATTTTTGATTGTTTCCAAAAAATGTCCATTCTGTAATCAAATCGAGGACAAAATACATTTTTTGATTGTTTGTCCATCCTATAAAGATTTTAGAGATAAATACATTTTGCCTCGTACTAGAAATGTTCATCAAGTGTCATTGCTTCTTTTACAGCAAAATGAGAAGAGAATTGTAACTCGCTTTGCAGCTGTGTTCATTTTTAAAGCACTAAAACGAAGAGAGGAGCTGTTATCAGTAAACACACAAATGCCAGAGTGATTTCAGGAAGAACATTTTGTTATGCAAATATTTTCTTTCATAATTTTCAGTGTATTCGCCGAGCGCGTTTGTGTTGAACTTTTATTCTTGACCTCATTGCAGATAGGTCGGTGGCCTTTGCAATTAAAGTATTTGAATTGAGTTGACTTGAGTCTCTCTCTCTCTCTCTCTCTCTCTCTCTCTCTCTCTCTCTCTCTCTCTTCTCTCTCTCTCTCTCTCTCTCTCAACTGTTTCTAGAACAAAAGACAACACGCTTTACAGATAGTTATAAAGGACAAGCCCTTTCCACCATAAAGAGGTGATATCAGAGCTATACACTGAGGGTCATTACGTGACTCGGGTTATACAAACACATTTGCAATCTGCAACCTTAAAATGTAAAAAAACAACAACTAAATCTTATAAAACATGTTCACATCTCTTAAAAACTGAAATATCACAGATACTTGCACATTTCTAAACAGCTCACTAAGTGACATCTTATCAAAATATTTGCCTCTGATCTCACTGAGATCATCACACTCAGTCAACACATGCTTAAGAGTGTATACACAATCGCATGCAAAACAATGGGGTCGATCTTCTCCCTTTAAGAGGAAAGAATGAGTAACATAACTATGTCCAATATGCAGTCTACTTAAAACACATTCTTCTTTCCTGTTCTTGCAAACCGAAGGTAACCATTCAGACAAGTCTGGCAATATCTCATGGAGTTTGTTTTCCGATTCCAAATTCCAATCATCTTGCCAACGTTTCTTTACAAACTTATTTATTAGCGGTTTAAGATCTCTCTCAATTACCGATGGGATCGCTTGACAGGATCATTTAACGCTTTCTTTGCTTGTCTGTCCGCTATCTCATTACCCGTAATACCGCAGTGGCTAGGAACCCACCAAAATACAACATCTTTATCTACAGGAAGTTCGGTTTAAAGTTCTAAAATGGATATTAACTTAGGATGGTCACAAGTTGACGAGTTAAGAGCTTGTAAAGCCGAGAGAGAATCAACAACTATAACGAAAGACTTTCGGACTGAACTTTGCACAGTCTTTAAAGCCAAATATAGTGCTTCTAATTCTGCAGTAAAAATAGAAGAATGATCTTTCAGACGAAAAGAATGAGAATGGCCCGAGGCAGATGTCGATGCTGCAGCAACTTTCTCTTCCAATTTGGAACCATCCGTATAGAGAAATGTTCGATGTTTATGTTTCTCTTTCTTTTCTAAAAAAAGATGTTTATAAATCTCTGGACTTGTTGTTTCTTTCCTATAAGCAGAGAGAGAAAAATCTATTTGTGGAATCGCCAGTTTCCATGGCGGGACACCGGCAACAGTAAGGTCATCAACATCCACTAAATTTATGTTAGCCTCTTTAAAATAGTCCTTTACTCTCTGGCCAAAAGGAGGGGTCAACGTAGATGCTTCAAAGACAACGCGCTTTACAGACCTGTACGTTCAGTGTGATTTGTATGGATATTGAGTAGGAAAGGGGTATAAAGACATCTTTATTACCAAATATATATATATATATATATATAATATATAATATATATATATATATATATATATATATATATATATATATATTATAAGTAATGAAACAATGAGGTAAACAACAAATCTGCTGTTATCCAAAATATTTCGGCTACTTAGCCTTGTTCAGCAGGAGTTCTTCGTTTGTAAACAAACGCAACGTCATTATGTCTTTTCGATTAGTTTTACGTCAGTTGATGACGTCATTGTGTTCCTTGTCACATCAAAACATTGAGCCCACGTGGTGCCAGAGTTTTTAGCTTGAAGATCCAGATATATAGATATATATATAGATATATATATATAGTTGTTTTCCCCACTACTTAATTGTTCAGCATTCTATGTTTGGTCAATCAGTGGGAGATTGCATCTCTTAAGAGATCCAAGTAAAGGTTGTTCTGTACAATTCTGAGCCACTCACATGCTTGGGTTATTGAACAGCAGAGCTGACCACTCAGACTGTTCCATATCTTTTGACCTCCCTTGCATCCTTGAATGGATCCTCAAGCATAGGCTCAAAGATTGTCCCTTACATTTTATGCTGTTTGAATAATGCTTTTAGTTTTTCAGCAACTTTTTTCCTCTCCACACTTTGTTTTGTTCCATTTACTACCCTTCGCTGGCTGCTTTGGGGGTGCTGTTGGATTCTTTTTTTTTGAACCCTTGGCGGTGAGAACACCACAGAATTATGAACTGTGGTGTGTCTCTATTTGACACCAAGAGCACAGACACAATCAGCCGTGTCTCGCTGATGAGTCCGATCCAGCGGACGAAAGGCCTAGGAGCAGGCAATACAAATAAATGTGCCTTCGAGAGAGATTATGATGGTTCCCTCTGGCAGCTAGTAGAGGGCTTCTCATAGTTATAATATATTCCCCCATTTCTTCATCTTCATTTTTTTTTTTTAA
>CM031609.1:36110848-36118348 GCA_018398815.1 Conus ventricosus | reverse complement strand
CTTTGTCAGGGGGTAAGAGTTGTAGTGTCAACTTTGAATGTCCTATGCATACTCATCGGCGAAACTTCACCGTGTGCGTGTATTTAAGAATGTACAAAAGTGACTGTGTATGTATTGATGATCATATGCACGTGTGTGGTGTGTCCTTCATTTAACGTCTATCCACTATTCGTGATATTAGACCAAAAAAAAAAAAAAAAAAAAAAAGTGAATGTGTACGGAAGTAATTGCGAGCGTGCACATAATGTGTGTATTGATATGTATGGGTGCGCGTGCACGCGAGTGTGTGTGTGTGTGTGTGTGTGTGTGTGTGTGTGTGGTGTGTTGTGTGTGTGTGTGTGTGTGTGTGCCTGTGTGTGTGTGTGTTGCCTGTTGTGTGATGAGAGAGTTATGGATGTGTAAGTGTGTGAATATCTTACACAAGTCATAAGAGAAGTTTAACATGAAACAAAATACTTATAACCAACAACTAACTAATCAATTAAAGTCAAAACGGATGACAGTATTAAAGAAAAAAGAAAAACAAACAAACAAAACAAAAAATCCTTTGCTCCCCCCCCCTCCCCCCGACCATTTTATCCACCCCACCCACCCTCCTTCCTTTCTTATCCCCCGCAAATAAAGTTAATAAAGAATATTATAAGTATTTTCCCAATAGGGGTGCGTTCTAAGTGTACAAAGAATTCGTACGTTAAAGCTGGTGACTGAAAAATGGCCTGCACAGTATTTTGCTTCAATACTGGAATGATTTTTTTCATATCATTGCATGAAACAATATGAACTGGAGTAATCTTGTTTCCACATACGCAAACTATTTTCTTTACATATTTTGTTTTAAATGCATTAAGTTTCCACCTGTGCATTAATGAAGTAATTTTCTATTAAGATTAAAATTCTCTTTGATTCTTTTAATATCAAACTGTTCTTTATAATACGTGATCTACCATACTATATTCAAAAGCTTCCAGATATGCGACTTAACCAAGTTACACTGTTCATGTACTGATAAGGGGAAATCAAACAGTTCTGAATCAAAACTATTTTGGCTCCACGTTTAGCTGCCCTGTCTACTTTTTTCATTATAATGAAAAGAACAATGTGAAGGAATCCAACAAAAAGCTACATGGGTTCCTCTTGCAATTAACATGTGTATCTTACAACTATCTCTATGATCTTTTCAGGTCTTGTGTGCAGTTGAAAAACTTTTAATGCCTGAAGAGCTGATTTAGAATCAACACAGAACAGAATTTGAAATATTGTGTGTGTGTGTGTGTGTGTGTGTGTTTGTTTTGTGTGTGTGTGTGTGTGTGTGTGTGTGGGGTGTGTTGTGTGTGTGAGTGTGTTAGACTGTAGTTGTTTTTACAACATCTTGATTAAAATTATTGATTTATGTTACAAGCTTTGCTCGTTTCTTTCTTTTCTTCCCCCATTAAAAAGTCTTTTGTTTGTTTAATTAGTGAACAGAATGATTTTATTTTTAAAAGGCCTGAAATGGACCTAATTCTTTACCCACGAAAGATTCAATCAATTAATCAATCCATCAATCTTCTTCGTCTCGTTCTCTATCATTTTGTGTCTCCCCCCTTTACTTTCTTGTGTTTTCACATGTTCAGTTTCTTGAGCCCTTTATTTCTGCCCCGGCCAAAATGGGCGGGAGGAGCCGGGGACCAGACTGTGTGTCTGTGGACGGTGATTGTGGGGCAGTTAATTACGGCACATCGATGGAGAATGTGAAATTTCGAAAATGGCTCGCTCGGTTTTTGCCCCCATCTACATTCATTTTGCCAAAGCCCGGGATAATTGTGTTTGATTTGGATGCAGACTGAAAGAAGAAGATTAACATCTCTTTCAGAAGAGTCTTTATCGATCGATGCGAATTCTTCGCTTAAAGTTTGCCGCCATTCTCATTTTCGCCGTACTTTGTGACTTCGACGCTGACAAGAGGTTGATATGCTATTAGTATATCAGGGTTTTTTTTTGTTTCTTTCTTTCTTTGTTGTGTGGTCCAGATACCGTTTCATTCTTCCGTGTCCCTTTAAGTGGCATTATTCCCCACATCGCTCATTTCGATTCTCCATGCACAGCTAAGGGTCACCCTGTCGCAGTTCACAGGTTGCGGTTAGTTCCCGCCTCGATGAGGCAACCCACCGGAGGAAACCCTGCGCAGCATGTAAACCGCTCCGTGGATGTTGAGTGATAAAACGTTCTGGTCTTGCACACGCAGGGCACTTTCTAATAACCCCCCAGCTGACGACACGAGCCGGCGGAAGCGAGCGTCCGTCCCCCTCGTGGAGGAGGGGCACCACAACGTTCATTCAGCCACAATGCTTGATGATACCGACGACTTCCAGACAAAGTCACCACGGCATGGACATGCCCCTGACACAAAGTCACCACGGGCATGGACATGCCCCTGACACAAAGTCACCACGGGCATGGAGACGCTACTGACACAAAGTCACCACGGACATGGTGACGCTACTGACACAAACTCACCACGGGGATGGGGACGCTACTGACACAAACTCACCACGGGCATGGACATGCCCCTGACACAATCTCACCACGGTCATGGACACGCCACTGACACAAAGTCACCACGGTCCATGGTGACGCTACTGACACAAAGTCACCACGGGCATGGTGACGCTACTGACACAAAGTCACCACGGGCATGAACATGCTCCCGACACTTCCACCCCCCTCTGCTCATCTTTAATCAGCATCTTCTTACTGCCAGGCTTCACCCAACCAGCTGTGTCTTTTCTCTGCCCTCACCATCTCTCTTACCTGCTGTCCCCTGTCTTTCGTCCAGCCGTCTCTCCTCCCACTTCCCTTCATTCCCCATCCCTCTCCCAGCCGTACGTCCTCCCTTCCATCCTTCTTCATGCCATGTGTTCGTCATTCTTGTCCCCAATCCTTTCTCCTGCAATCTCTCTTTCCATCTCCCCCCCCCCCCCCCCCCTCCCATCCTTCTCCCTGCAATCTCTCTTTCCATCTTTCCCCCCATCCTTCTCCCCTCCAACACTCCATCCTTCCTATTCCCCCACCCCCTACTTGTCATTCTCCCAGCCTTCTCTCCTTCCTCTTGCTCGCATACCTGCCTGCAGCCTTCTTCCCACAAGCTCTCCTCCCCTTCCGGCACCCCATTCCTCTTCCCGCAAGCTCTCCTCTCTTCCTGCTCCTCATTCTTCTTCCCACAAACTCTCCTCCCTTCCTGCTCCTCATTCTTCTTCCCACAAGCTCTCCTCCCTTCCTGCTCCTCATTCTTCTTCCCACAAGCTCTCCTCCCTTCCTGCTCCTCATTCTTCTTCCCACAAGCTCTCCTCCCTTCCTGCTCCTCATTCTTCTTCCCACAAGCTCTCCTCCCTTCCTGCTCCTCATTCTTCTTCCCACAAACTCTCCTCCCTTCCCACAAGCTCTCCTCCCTTCCTGCTCCTCATTCTTCTTCCCACAAGCTGTCCTCCCTTCCTGCTCCTCATTCTTCTTCCCACAAACTCTCTTCCCTTCCCGCCAGCTCTCCTCCCTTCCTGCTCCTCATTCTTCTTCCCACAAACTCTCTTCCCTTCCCGCCAGCTCTCCTCCCTTCCTGCTCCTCATTCTTCTTCCAACAAGCTCTCCTCCCTTCCTGCTCCTCATTCTTCTTCCCACAAGCTCTCCTCCCTTCCTGCTCCTCATTCTTCTTCCCACAAGCTCTCCTCCCTTCCCACAAGCTCTCCTCCCTTCCTGCTCCTCATTCTTCTTCCCCACAAGCTCTCCTCCCTTCCCACAAGCTCTCCTCCCTTCCTGCTCCTCATTCTTCTTCCCACAAGCTCTCCTCCCTTCCTGCTCCTCATTCTTCTTCCCTCAAGCTCTCCTCCCTTCCTGCTCCTCATTCTTCTTCCCACAAAACTCTCCTCCCTTCCTGCTCCTCATTCTTCTTCCCACAAGCTCTCCTCCCTTCCTGCCCCTCATTCTTCTTCCCACAAACTCTCCTCCCTTCCTGCTCCTCATTCTTCTTCCTACAAGCTCTCCTCCCTTCCCACAAGCTCTCCTCCCTTCCTGCTCCTCATTCTTCTTCCCACAAGCTCTCCTCCCTTCCTGCTCCTCATTCTTCTTCCCACAAGCTCTCCTCCCTTCCTGCTCCTCATTCTTCTTCCCACAAGCTCTCCTCCCTTCCTGCTCCTCATTCTTCTTCCCACAAGCTCTCCTCCCTTCCTGCTCCTCATTCTTCTTCCCCCAAACTCTCCTCCCTTCCCACAAGCTCTCCTCCCTTCCTGCTCCTCATTCTTCTTTCCACAAGCTCTCTTCCCTTCCCGCCAGCTCTCCTCCCTTCCTGCTCCTCATTCTTCTTCACACAAGCTCTCCTCCCTTCCTGCTCCTCATTCTTCTTCCCACAAGCTCTCTTCCCTTCCCGCCAGCTCTCCTCCCTTCCTGCTCCTCATTCTTCTTCCCACAAACCTCCTCCCTTCCTGCTCCTCATTCTTCTTCCCACAAGCTCTCGTCCCTTCCCGCCAGCTCTCCTCCCTTCCTGCTCCTCATTCTTCTTCCCACAAGCTCTCGTCCCTTCCCGCCAGCTCTCCCCCCCTTCCTGCTCCTCATTCTTCTTCACACAAGCTCTCGTCCCCCTTTCCCGCCAGCTCTCCTCCCTTCCTGCTCCTCATTCTTCTTCCCACAAGCTCTCGTCCCTTCCCCCAGCTCTCCTCCCTTCCTGCTCCTCATTCTTCTTCCCACAAGCTCTCGTCCCTTCCCGCCAGCTCTCCTCCCATCCTGCTCCTCATTCTTCTTTCCACAAGCTCTCCTCCCTTCCTGCTCCTCATTCTTCTTCCCACAAACTCTCCTCCCTTCCTGCTCCTCATTCTTCTTCCCACAAGCTCCTCCTCCCTTCCTGCTCCTCATTCTCTTTTCCACAAGCTCTCCCTTCCTGCCAGCTCTCCTTCCTTCCTTATGATGTAAGATTAAGCGCCATAATTAATCATTATTATTATCCTTATCCTTGTCGTATATGTTTCCTACTCTTGTCCATCCTTCTTCCACATGTCATTCCTTTTCTTTCCCCGGCCTTCTCTTTGCCGTCCCTCTGTCGTTTTCCCTTTATTGTTCTACCTCCTGTCTGTCCTCTCTTGTTTCCCAAGTCCTGTACATCATCTGTCCGTCTTTCTTTCCACCCATACATCCTCCTGCCATAGATCATCCCTTTCATGTTGCTCATATCCTCTGACTGCTGTTTCTCTGTCCTACTTTTCCCCTCATCTTTTTACCTGTCATCTCTCATCTCTTATCTCTCCGCCCCCCCCCCCCCCCACCCCCCCCCCCCCCACCCCCCCCCCCCCCCCCCCCCCATCCCTTCCTCATCCTCCTTGCCATCTTCCGTCCGTCCTTCCTTCCTTCCTTCTTTCCTTGACCCTATTCTTCTTCCTGCCATGGCTGTCCTTCCCACCTCTTACCCCCCCCCCCCACCCCCTTCTCTCTGCTGTCTTTCCGTCCTTTTCCCTGCCCTCCTTCCTCCCATCTTTCCTCATCTTCATCCTCCCCCGCCTCCATTCACTCATCACTTGTTTCTCCCACCCATCTCACCTCATCTTCCCGTCCTCCTTTTCCCTCGCCCTTCTTCCATTTCATTTTCCCGCCCTATTGTTTCTCCTAACCCTTCTTCCTTTCATTTTCCCGCCCTATGTTTCTCCTACCCTTCTTCCTTTCATTTTCCCGCCCTGTGTTTCTCCTACCCTTCATCCTTTCATTTTCCCGCCCTGTTTTTCTCCTACCCTCTTCCTTTCATTTCCCTATGTTTCTCCTACCCTTCTTCCTTTCATTTTCCCGCACTATGTTTTCTCCATACCCTTCTTCCTTTCATTTTCCCTATGTTTCTCCTACCCTTCTTCCTTTCATTTTCCCGCCCTGTGTTTCTCCTTCCCTTCTTCCTTTCATTTTCCCGCCCTGGTGTTTCTCCTACCCTTCCTTTCATTTCCCCGCCCTGTGTTTCTCCTACCCTTCTTCCTTTCATTTCCCGCCCTGTGTTTCTCCTACCCCTCTTCCTTTCATTTTCCCACCCTCTGTTTTCTCCTACCCTTCTTCCTTCATTTTCCCGCCCTGTGTTTCTCCTACCCTTCTTCCTTTCATTTTCCCGCCCTGTGTTTCTCCTACCCTTCTTCCTTTCATTTTCCCCCCTATGTTTCTCCTACCCTTCTTTCCTTTCATTTCCCACCCTATATTTCTCCTACCCTTCTTCCTTTCATTTTCCCACCCTATGTTTCTCCTACCTGTCTTCCTTTCATTTTCCCACCCTATGTTGCTCCTACCCTCTTCCTTTCATTTTCCCGCCCTGTGTTTCTCCTACCCTTCTTCCTTTCATTTTCCCACTCTCTACCCTCTTCCTTTCATTTTCCCGCCCTATGTTTCTCCTACCCTTCTTCCTTTCATTTTCCCGCCCTGTGTTTCTCCTACCCTTCTTCCTTTCATTTTCCCGCCCTGTGTTTCTCCTACCCTTCTTCCTTTAATTTTCCCACCCTATGTTTCTCCTACCCTTCTTCCTTTCATGTTCCCGCCCTGTGTTTCTCCTACCCTTCTTCCTTTCATTTTTCCCACCCTATGTTTCTCCTACCCTTCTCTTCCTTTCATTTTCCCGCCCTGTGTTTCTCCTACCCTTCTTCCTTTCATTTTTCCACACCTATGTTTCTCCTACCCTTCTTCCTTTCATTTTCCCGCCCTGTGTTTTCTCCTACCCTTCTTCCTTTCATTTTCCCACCCTGTGTTTCTCCTACCCTTCTTCCTTTTATTTTCCCGCCCTGTGTTTCTCCTACCCTTCTTCCTTTCATTTTCCCACTCTCCTACCCTTCTTCCTTTCATTTTCCCGCCCTGTGTTTCTCCTACCCTTCTTCCTTTCATTTCCCGCCCTGTGTTTCTCCTACCCTTCTTCCTTTCATTTTCCCACCCTATGTTTCTCCTACCCTTCATCCTTTCATTTTCCCCCCTGTTTTCTCCTACCCTTTCTTCCTTTCATTTTCCCGCCCTGTGTTTCTCCTACCCTTCTCCTCTCCATCTCCCACTCCTTCTTTCCCTTCATCCTTCTCCGTCCATCTCTCCGCCTTTCTTTTTTTTTCCTCACCATTCCTGCCTACTATATCCCCCTTTTCTCCCCCCCCCCCCCTCACTCCCCCCCTCCCCCGTCCTTCTGTCTGCCATCTTTCCGCCGCCCTTCTCCGCCATCCTCTTTCCTTACAGTCTTTTTTTTTTTTGTCGCTATTCTCTGATTTCTTTTCCCTCTGACATATTACTGTCCTTCTCACCCTTTTTCCTGTCATGTCTATGCCTTGATTCTCTCCCGTTCTTCTCCATGCCAATTCCGCTTATTTCCTCCTCTTAAAATGATGAAACTCCACTGGCTGCCAAGTGCATGTCGAATCAAATTCAATATTGCTGTGTTGGCTTTCCATTCTTTCGATGGATCTATACCCCCCCCCCCCCCCCCCCCGGTCTCTCTTCTCTCCTTCAGGTCTATCTGTCATTCAGATGTCTCAGATC
>CM031609.1:36065935-36108435 GCA_018398815.1 Conus ventricosus | reverse complement strand
GATTCTGAGCCCTCTGTGATTTGTCCAGCAGCGTGTTTGGAAGCCCAAACAAACAAAGAATTGCAGTAGTCCAGTCTGGACAAAACTAATGCTGACATGAGCTTCTTGGTTGCATTGATGGTAAGAAAAGGACGGATATGACTGATTCTGCGGAGCTCTAGATAGATGGTCGTACACAGTAGCTTTCTATGGTCCTCCATGTCTGTGTCTGTATGTGCTTGTGTTTCTATGCGCGAGCGTGCGTGCGTGGGTGCGTGCGTGCGTGTGCGTGTGTGTATGTGTGTGTGTGTGTGTGTGTGTGTGTGTGTGTGTGTGTGTGTGTGTGTGTGCGTTCGTTCGTTCTTTAATTTAACGTCTATCCACCTAACAGTGATCTTAGACAGTATGTAAGTGTTATGTGTGTGTGCATGTGGTGTTTTTGGGTGTATGCATGCGAACGGTTGGTGTTGATTTTGGGCGTACATAAGTATGTATAATGCATTTAGGCCTAGATAAAATAAATAATAATTAAAAAAAATAATTTAAAAAAAATTTAAAAACACCCCCCCAAAAAAAAACAAAAAACAACAACAACAACAACAAAAAGAACAAAAAACAAACAAACATTACTGAATCCAAAACTTTGAAAGAAACACTAAATAAGCAACTAACACCAGGATGGGGAAAATAACATAGACGTTAAAGTAAATGTCCAACTGGGCTCTTAATCAGTCCATGAACAACTTCAAAATTGTTTGATTCGTTGGAGATGACGTCTTCAAAGGCTGACATCGGCGGTTCAGTGTTCAACAACCAAGCAGGTAAGTAGGGCTTCATTCTATCGCACAAAAAAGTAGATGGAACGGGGTGATTTGGTGGCCACAAATGCAAGTCACATGTTTACAGAATTTGGTTTTAAAGGCATCAAGCCTCAATCTAAAAATCAAACTTTTTAAAATCCACTCTTGGTAGAGATTCTTGATACCTGTTTTATTGTCTGATATCTTGTTAAATAATATCCCCTTTTTGTTTCTGGTGCCTTTTCGCTTATTTGAAATAGAGTTCCAGGATACGTCTTTTAAAAGACTATAACTCTCATGTAAGGATAAAGGAATGCATATCTTTGTTAAATCAGTCTCAGTGATAGCAGCCTTTTTGGCTAATTGGTCTACCCTTTCATTCGCAGATAATCCACAGTGTGATGAAACCCAACAAAAATCGACATAGGAACAACGTAAATGCAAAAAAATGAATTAAGTGGTAGACTTCTTATATGAGTTCTGCTCTCACACTTGTATTCGAAAATTTTAGAGCTTGTAGGACTGATTTTGAATCAACGCAAAGTAGTATTTGAAATGCAGGAAATTGAAAATCAAGAAGAAAGTGTAATGCCATAAATATGGCAACAAGTTCCGCAGTAAATATGGAAATATTCTTACCAAGGTGGTAACCTTTCTCTATTTTAAAGGTTGGAATTATGAATGCTGAACCAGACAAATGATTGTCTAGTACAGAACCATCTGTATAAATTTTAAGGTGATTTATATAAGTTTCATTTATATATGATTTAGCATACGTTGGCAGCAAGGGTCCATCACTTTTTTAAAAATTTGTGTAGTCTATGTCATAATTTCCTCTACTAAGTTCCCATTCCGGGATAGTGCTAAAAGACACCCGAGGAGCTACGTTTTGAGGGGCAGTGCCTGCTTTTGTAAATAAGTCAGATGTGTATGAGGCTATCGATTTTAGAGAATCGATATTTTGTGCCCGCTTAGGAAAATTTATTTCTGATTTTAATTGTTTCACTGGTATTAAGATTTTGTACTGTATGACTTCTTAAAATATATTTTGCACATGCAAGTTTCATATTTTCTTCAAAAGGCAATATTCCGATCTCCATATAAGTTCTTAAAGTTGATGTATGAACCGGGACACCAAGAGCTATCTTGTAAGCTTTACTATCGATACTCTGCAACTTTTTAATTAAACATTTTGGGGCTGAGAAAATGTCTCCTGGGCATAGGATAATTTTGATCGTACAAGCGCAGTAGCTAAATGTGTTAATACTTTACTGTCTTTACCCATGATTGTTGACTCACCATTTTCAAAAAATTTAAAGTTTTCTTAGCTTTTGTTAGAATAGTTTGTATGTGATAATTCCAGCTCAATTTAGAAGTTAAATTTACTCCTAAAAATTTTACGACTTTTTTATATTCAAGGCATAATCCATCAATTTGAAATGAAGGCAGAGGATTAGGATCATAACCAGTATTGAACAGAACCATATGCGATTTTTCAGCTGAAAGGGCCAATCCATTTTCAGTCATGTACCTACTAATTTTATCTAGTTCATTTTAATATATCTTTTTAATATAGTTGATTGATCTAACTGGTGTGTGACGTTTTAAAGTAACTTTCATCCATATACAGATGTCATCCGCATATTGTACTAGTTCAACATTTTTTGATAATGATTTAGGAAGATCATGGATCATGTGGTGTGTGTGTGTGTGTGTGTGTGTGTGTGTGTGTGTGTGTGTGTGTGTGTGTGTGCGTGCGTGCATGTGCGGGAGCAGTATTCTAAAATGTACGGTTGTGCATTGTCTTCCTAGTTGTATTATTTTCCTTTGGTAGAAGCATGCAGTGTAATGAAGTGTGTTTGTGTTTACTGTAAAGCGCTTTGAGCTCCCTGTTTAGGATGAAAGCTCTCGACAACTGACCAGCATTCCATTCCGTCTTCGTAGTGTCCACTCCCACCCTCCCCCCAGACCCCCCTCCCCCACCCACCCCCTCCTCCCCCAAGAGCCTTTGAAGCTTGTTTCCAGATCTGGTCCTGGTCTCAATATGTTGTCGAAGCCAAAAGCGATTGATTCTAAGTACGGCAGAGCTGGTTCTGTTCTTGGAAGGAAATGTCATTCCATTTTTTGTTGTTTATGAACCAGCCGACCACTGGGGACCATGATGGGGAAGCTACAGTATCGAAATCGATTCCACATTTACATGCCCCTTTCTTCCTCCCCCCCCCCCCCCCCCCCCTCCCACCTCTCCTTTCTTCCCCTTTCCCCATTGTCGTGCAACCGGCGTCCTCAGCACAGTCTGGCCTTCTCCGCCTTCAGGACTTGTACCAATGACGCATCACGTTCTAAGCAAGCAGGAATAGCTCAGGGTGTAGAGTGCCAGGCCCGTGAGCCTGGTAATCCTGAGTTTACGGGTTCTGCCATGTTGGTACACGGCTAGAGGGACTTTTCTTTTAGGTTGATTGTTGGCCTCGATGCATTATCTCCCGAAAGGTCTTTGAATTAAACTATAAATGGACTATAAACACATAACATCTTGCGCCTCTTTCTAAACAAAAGGCCATTTGGTCCTTGGTGTAGAGCTTACGTCAAAGACCTCTGGTAAGGGGAATGGAACTTGCAGACGGATAACAAACTGTTCCAATTCCGTCCAAACCTTAGAGAGTTTTTGACTATGTTCCAGCGGCGGCCGTAAAGAAGAAATAGTCATGTGCTGTTTGCTCACTGGCCATTTCTGTTTACATCCATTCTTATCTTTTAAAAGGTGAAGAAGTTCCGTGGTGCATGTACGACTCACAGTGAAACGTGTTCTTTTAGAGCGTTGGGACCTGCATGACGTGAAACATAAACACTTTACAGCAGACGCCATAAAATCCTTGTTCAGAGATATTTCCTTTGAATTTCTGAAAGAGTTTTACATTTTACATCTACGATTTTACGGAAGAAAGATTTTTAACGGATTTTTCGGTGTTTTTTTTTAATTTTTAGAAGATATACTTCAAAGGGCTGTGTGAATGAGTTTTATTTTTTAATGACCTGTGAGTTGACTTGAACGCGTTGACAGTCCTGATATGGCCCCTTGCGGTCAGCTGGGTTATAAGCAACATTGCCTTACCTTACCTTACCTTACCTCACCTTACCTTGGTGTAGATGACAGGTATACATACAGTATGCATCCGTCGTGAAAAAACCGCGGGAACGTGTGAAAAACATGGGTGACTGATATTCGTCGACTGAACTACACGGAAAACGACTGGTTAGGGGCAGCGAGCAGGTCTTTAATCAGCTCCGACAAGATCGTCAGCCTGCAGCGGAAACAAGAGTGTGGATTGTCAAATTCCTAGAGCTTGGTCTCAAAGCTAGGATAGGCACTGTATAAAGGACTGTCAGTGATATCCTTTCTATGCATTTTGAACAGAATAAATGGTGTTTCTTGTGATTGTTTCTGTTCAGGACTGGGGCCTTTCTTGAACAGGTTCTGCGTTATCGGCTGGGCTTCACACAAAAAAAAGAAGAAATAAACTGAAACGACACTCGGTGCTGAAAAGTTATTTTAGGCACAATCGGGCGTGTTTATTGGATCTGTGTTCTCCACGTGAGCACACCGCTACACCCTAATCCATTAGAAGCAGTCAGGCGGAACGAGTGCGGCCTTTTCTTTAATCTAGGCAGTAAAAAGATAGTATAATGTCCAGGTTTTTTGTGTTGTTTTTTTTTTTTTTTTTTTTTTTTCGTCTTCGTGGGGTCGGTTAGGAGAAAAGAAGGAACGAGAGAAAGGCTTGCTGTGAAGGGTTTATGGTGGTGGCTGGTAGGTTCCGGATCGACCGTGTCTGGGCACTGGCTGCTTGTTCCATCGATCCGCTCCGCTGTTCGATCCTCATTGCGAGGTTCCTTACTGCACGTCTGGTGAGGTGGATGTGAGGGTCGGCCTGGACCACTGACCTGGCTGTGTCCTCAGGCTTCCTGTCTCTTCATACACCCCCCCCCCCCACCACCACCACCACCGCCACCACCCTTCCTTCGCGCCCACCCCCACCCCCTCCTCATACCTTTCCTCTGTCTCCCCAACCCGTCCCCTCCCCTTCACCCTAACTCTGTCCCCTCCGCCCTAATCCTGTCGGTAACCCTTCTGCCTACCTTTTTTTCTACCTTTTTTTTCTCTTCTTTCCCACACCCGCTTTCTCCCTCCCCACTGTTCCGATCTGTAAGGCCGTTTCCTTCTATTCTTGAAGTTGCAAGTTTTCAGAATTTTTTTTTTCCATTTTAAACTTTGTCCCCAACGTTTCTTGTGTGAACATGAACATCTTTGGCACACGCAAAATTCCATCAGCAAAGTTTGCAGAAAAGACGTATGACTGATCCCCTCGCCTTCTCACTCACTCTGACCCCTATGCATACCTTCGGTGTATCCGTTTTTTCGTACCTGCTTTCTCTTCTTCCCCATACCTGCTTTCTCTTCTTCCCATACCAGCTTTCTCTTCTTCCCATACCTGCTTTCTCTTCTTCCCATACCTGCTTTCTCTTCTTCCCCATACCTGCTTTCTCTTCTTCCCCATACCAGCTTTCTCTTCTTCCCGTACCTGCTTTCTCTTCTTCCCCATACCTGCTTTCTCTTCTTCCCCGTACCTGCCTGCTTTCTCTTCTTCTCCATACTTGCCTGCTTTCTCTTCTTCTCCATACCTGCTTTCTCTTCTTCCCTATACCTGCCTGCTTTCTCTTCTTCCGATACCTGCCTTCTTTCTATTCTTCCCCATACCTATTTTCTCTTCTTCCTCATACCTGCCTGCTTTCTATTTTTCCCATACCTGCCTGCTTTCTCTTCTTACCCATACCTGCCTGCTTTCTCTTCTTCTCCATACCTGCTTTCTCTTCTTCCCGTACCTGCCTGCTTTCTCTTCTTCCCCATACCTGCCTGCTTTCTCTCCTTCCCCATACCTGCTTTCTCTTCTTCCCGTACCTGCTTTCTCTTCTTCCCCATACCTGCCTGCTTTCTCTTCTTCCCCATACGTGCCTGCTTTCTCTCTTCCCATACCTGGTTTCTCTTCTTCCCATACCTGCTGCTTTCTCTTCTTCCCATACCTGGTTTCTCTTCTTCCCCGTACCTGCTTTCTCTTCTTCCCCATACCTGCTTTCTCTTCTTCCCCATACCTGCCTGCTTTCTCTTCTTCCCCATACCTGCTTTCTCTTCTTCCCCGTACCTGCTTTCTCTTCTTCCCATACCTGCTTTCTCTTCTTCCCCATACCTGCTTTCTCTTCTTCCCCATACCTGCTTTCTCTTCTTCTCCATACCTGCTTTCTCTTCTTCCCCATACCTGCTTTCTCTTCTTCCCCATACCTGCTTTCTCTTCTTCCCCATACCTGCTTTCTCTTCTTCCCGTACCTGCCTGCTTTCTCTTCTCATACCTGCTATCTCTTCTTCCCCATGCCTGCAATCTCTTCTTCCCCATACCTGCTTTCTCTTCTTCCCCGTACCTGCTTTCTCTTCTTCTCCATACCTATTTTCGCTTGTTCCCCATACTGCTATCTCTTCTTCCCCATACCTGCTTCTCTTCTTCCCCATACCTGCTTTCTCTTCTTCCCCGTACCTGCTTTCTCTTCTTCCCGTACCTGCATGCTTTCTCTTTATCCCCATACCTGCTTTTTCTTCTTCCCGTACCTGCTTTCTCTTCTTCCCCGTACCTGCCTGCTTTCCCTTCTTCCCCATACCTGCTTTCTCTTCTTCCCCGTACCTGCTTTCTCTTCTTCTCCATACCTGCTTTCTCTTCTTCCCCTATACCTGCTTTCTCTTCTTCCCCATACCTGCTTTCTCTTCTTCCCGTACCTGCTTTCTCTTTTCTCCATACCTGCTTTCTCTTCTTCCCCTTACCTGCTTTCTCTTCTTCCGTATACTGCTTTCTCTTCTTCCCCATGGCTGCTTTCTCTTCCTCCCCACACCTGCTTTCTCTTCTTCCCCATACTGCTTCCTTTTCTTCCCCATACCTGCTTTCTCTTCTTCCCCATACCTATTTTCTCTTCTTCCCCATACCTGCTTTCCCTTCTTCCCCATACCTGCTTTCTCTTCTTCACTATACCTGCTTTCTCTTCTTCCCCATACCTGCCTGCTTTCTCTTCTTCCCGTACCTGCTTTCTCTTCTTCCCCATACCTGCTTTCTCTTCTTCCCCATACTTGCTTTCTCTTCTTCCCGATACCTGCTTTCTCTTCTTCCCATACCTGCTTTCTCTTCTTCCCGTACCTGCTTTCTCGTCTTCCCCGTACCTGCTTTCTCTTCTTCCCCATACCTGCTTTGTCTTCTTCCCCATACCTGCTTTCTCTTCTTCCCCATACCTGCTTTCTCGTCTTCCCATACCTGCTTTCTCTTCTTCCCCATACCTGCTTTCTCTTCTTCCCCATACTTGCTTTCTCTTCTTCCCCATACTGCTTTCTCTTCTTCCCGTACCTGCCTGCTTTCTCTCTTCCTTATACCTGCTTTCTCTTCTTCCCCATACTTGCTTTCTCTTCTTCCCCGTACCTGCCTGCTTTCTCTTCTTCCCCATACCTGCTTTCTCTTCCTTCCCATACCTGCCTGCTTTCTCTTCTTCCCCATACCTATTTTCTCTTCTTCCCATACTGACTGTTTTTCTCGTCTTCCCCATACCTGCTTTCTCTTCTTCTCCATACTGCTTTCTCTTCTTCCCGTACTGCCTGCTTCTCTTCTTCCCCATACCTGCCTGCTTTCTCTTCTTCCCCATACCTGCTTCCTCTTCTTCTCCATACCTATTTTCTCTTCTTCCCATACCTGCCTGCTTTCTCTTCTTCCCCTTACCTGCCTGCTTTCTCTTCTTCCCCATACCTGCCTGCTTTCTCTTCTTCCCCATACCTGCTTCCTCTTCTTCCCCATACCTATTCTCTCTTCTTCCCCATACCTGCCTGCTTTCTCTTCTTCCCATACCTGCTTTCTCTTCTTCCCCATACCTGCTTCCTCTTCTTCTCCATACCTATTTTCTCTTCTTCCCCATACCTGCCTGCTTTCTCTTCTTCCCCATACCTGCCTGCTTTCTCTTCTTCCCCATACCTGCCTGCTTTCTCTTCTTCCCCATACCTGCTTCCTCTTCTTCCCCATACCTATTCTCTCTTCTTCCCCATACCTGCCTGCTTTCTCTTCTTCCCCATACCTGCTTCCTCTTCTTCCCCATACCTATTCTCTCTTCTTCCCCATACCTGCCTGCTTTCTCTTCTTCCCCATAGCTGCTTCCTCTTCTTCTCCCATACCTGCTTTGTCTTCGCCCCATACCTGCTTTCTCTTCTTCTCCATACCTGCTTTCTCTTCTTCTCCATACCTGCTTTCTCTTCTTCTCTATACTGCTTTCTCTTCTTCCCCATACCTGCCTGCTTTCTCTTCTTCCCCATACCTGCCTGCTTTCTCTTCTTACCCATACCTGCCTGCTTTCTCTTCTTGCCCATACCTGCCTGCTTTCTCTTCTTCCCCATACCTGCCTGCTTTCTCTTCGTCCCCATACCTGCCTGCTTTCTTTCTTCCCCATACCTGCCTGCTTTCTGTTCTTCTCCATACTGCTTTCTCTTCTTCCCCGTACTGCCTGCTTTCTCTTCTTCTCCATACCTGCTTTCCCTTCTTCCCCATACCTGCTTTTCTTCTTCCCCATACCTGCCTGCTTTCTGTTCTTCTCCATACCTGCTTTCTCTTCTTCCCCGTACCTGCCTGCTTTCTCTTCTTCTCCATACTGTTTTCCCTTCTTCCCGTACCTGCTTTCTCTTCTTCCCTATACCTGCTTTCTCTTCTTCCCCGTACCTGCTTTCTCTTCTTCCCCGTACCTGCTTTCTCTTCTTCCCCATACCTGCCTGCTTTCTCTTCTTCCCCATACCTGCTTCCTCCCTCCCTCAGTTCTAATCTGTAAAAGTGTTTTCCTCTAGCAGTTGCAAGTTTTTTTTGTTTTTTTTTCTTTTTCATTCAAGCTTTGGTCTCAGTGTTCCGTGTCTGGACACATGCGTAACGTACTGCGCCCACGTAAAATCCAGTCAACAGCTTTTAGAAGAGAAAGGCCAGATGAACTATTGGTATTCATGACGCTAATACAGTATTGCATGCATTCCTCTGTGGGAAAGCGAAGAAATGAGTTGCAAAACCAAGAGACCGCGGCATCGACTGAACGACACAGAAAACGAGAATTAGGTCAGCAGGCAGCTCTTCAGTCGGCACCACCCGGGGTACGCAGCCGTTGTGCAAACGAAAGAGTAGATTGTAAAACCGCTGACATCTTGTCCTCTTCCCGAGTATGGGGGCTGTGCGAGTACTGTCACTAGCAGCAAGTGTTTGTTGTTGTTGTTTTTTTGTAAGTATTTTGTAGATAGTTACATGGTGTTAATTGTTTCAGTTGAGGACCGGAAGAGACAGTAATATGCCGACTCTACGCACTTCGCCCTCACCAGTTTCGGGCGAAAGTGACCTAGAATCAGCATATTATGTTCTCTGACAAGTAAGACTTCAATAAACAAAATAACGATTATCTCAAACAAACTACTGTGCAGGGTTATCCGTTTTTAATACTAATTTACTAAAACTTTTCAGATTTCAGTTTTGCTTAATCTGTGTTTTTCCTGATCGTTTTCATAACATCATTTTCACGCAAACATTCTTCAAATGAGTCTCTGTCTTTCATGTGAATAACACTACAGTCTTTAACTGTTCTCTAAAGTCTTTTAAAACTGATTATATTTCTGACATAAAATCCACACACCATTATCCCAGCATGTCTTCCACTGAAGCTAGTTTCGACAAAGTGTTTTCTCTTTTAACTATGTCTCTTTCTGCTGAACAGTCATCTATAATAAATAGGTTCTGCGTTCCTTCAAACAGTCTATAAAACTGTTCTAAACACTCACTCAGTTTATTGCTAGGATTAACAAAAATTAATGTCATCATCTGCCCATATAAACCTTCATCATGATATGCTTTGTTCCATTAAGTGTTGGGGGCAGAAAATCACAATATGTTTAAATTATAGCGATAAACTGTTTGTAACAGGTCAAGGATAAATATTGTTTTTCCACAACCAGTTTGTCCACAAATTAATGAACAATGAGGGGTTTTTGTCATAAAGTTTAACTGCTCCATAGTTTTATAACAGAACTTAATCTAATCCAGTTATTGTTTTATCATGCTCTCTGTTAAAATTTGTTCAGTATAATAAAATCCTATAAGGTCTAAAGTGTAATATTAATCCAATTCAGTTCTGTAAGATTGTTTCTATTTAGACTAATATTGATTTTTTTGCTTGTTTTTAAAATAAACCTTAATTCCCCACCATTGTTAAGAACGACGATGGTAACTTTAAGTTTTTCAACGTCTAAGTTTTGCCAGCTAATTAAAATTTCCCTTTTTAAAAGGACGTCACTGACGCCCACAGCCCCATTCCTCGCCTCATCTTTTAAGACAGAAATTTCAAATATCATTGTGAAAAGCATCATCTAATTTCATTTGTGGGAAAGAACTGTAATTTTTGTAGAAGCGTCCTTTAAAAATGTTTCTTTTCTGTGGAGGATGTACTGTTTTTTCTTTATACGGTGTTATTTCAATTTCTTTCCGACTATTGTCGTCTGGCATAAGACTTACATGTAAAGGGCCAGAGTTGAATGCTTTTCTGAAACTTTTTTGACGGCCCAAAAATGTAAATGGGCTTATGAATTCAAATTTTATTTCCCCTTCTAAATATGGTTTCCAAAATGCCATTTGAGGTCAGGTTTTCGAACTTTTTTATATTCATACTGGGCCCAAAATTATTTGCCTCTAGATTTCGCAGTTGTTCTAGTTTAGGAAACTTTTTGTTGTCGCCAACCTCTTTGCGTTTATAATCACCATCTTTAGTGTACCAAAACCATACAAAGCGCCTATCTCACCATTCTGTTCAAAGTCCGCAACGTCGCAAAGGGCTTTTAATTCTAAAGTTTACACCTTACAGGCGTAATGTAACTCCTGGTTTTTTCTGGCCCACGCGACATTTTTAGTACAGTTTATTATTTTTATTTCCAAAACAATGGTGCAGGTTAAACACATTTCACGACTTTCCCTGTTTTGTCTTTGATTTTTATTAAATGATCCCACCCTCCCACAAACTAATCTTTTTAAACTGTAAATTAGGGAATTGTATAATTTCATAATCGCAATATGCAGCTTTCCCTGACGGAAGAGCTCTTAAAACAGTTGAGGGCCTTCCGTCATATAAGTTTTCATCAGTGCTTAGCTCATCCAAATGAACATAGAGTAATGAATGTAATGCAAGATCGAGCGGACTTTCCCCTCATAAGTATTTTGGTTGGTGTAACTCTAAATCTTTTAATTGTTAGCTGTAAAGCCTAACATTTTAGCTAGTCTTTAATCAAAATAGTAACCTCCTTCTTCTTCAGGCTTGAATGTTAACATTGTTTTTAGATTTGCATTGTTAAGTTTGAGAGTAATGTCAAAGTTACTCATTGCTTTTTTAGGGAGCAAAACCCGTAATAACCATCAGGTATTGTTAACCCGGCTAAATTTGGCCCCTGTTTTGTCAACTTTTAGAACGTATTATTCTCCTTGGCTTCGCTTATATTAAAAACCATACGACTTTGTAGAATATTTCATGGAGTGCGACCATTTTGGTTCCGCAATCGTTTTCCCAAAAGCATGTTCTAAAAACGAAGGACTGTCTTGGGTTGTTATTGTTACAAAACATTTTTTTAAACGAAATAAAAATGAGTGCATTCAAATATACTGGCGCAAAATATTCTGTTGGGCCGCACTACAATCTTAAAAAAAATAGCAACTGGATACTCTTGACATTGCTGTGACCCAGACTGCCTCTTTTTCATAAAAAGGTGAGTACTCCATTGAAGAGCTATCTTAACCCCCCTATTGAAAACGACCACATCAAGAAAGCGTGGTTTAGTCATCCGATGCAGTTTTATCAGAACCAGTTAAACTTTGCTGTGTTTTGCGCATCAACTGGGGTGTGGAGTGTCGTATGCTGATCATTTAAATCACCATGATCTTTGGTGAGGTCAGTGTACAGATTTCATTTTTATTACACCTTCAGACGTATTTTGACTGAACTGCAAGCGCCATTACCAAATGACAAACCATTAATCCACTCAGCAACAGAATAGACATGAAGGCTTTTGAAAGGATCTGTAACGAATTCAATATTAACATCAAGACAGGCTTTAGACAAAAGTTGGATCATAATCATGGCCTAGGCGACCTTATTTTCGGGGCACGCACAGAAAGTATAACTATGACTGGCATCCTCCTTTCAAATCTTTTCTTTTTTTGGCACAACTGTTGAGCCCGGGTCCCTACAGCAAGAGCATAAAACGCATGGACAACATTTATCTTAGACACTTCTAAGGGCCTAACTAGGGCGGGAATAGAACGAATAAACGACTCTATTCGTACTTACGTTTGGTGTTTGCTAGGGGCGCAAGCACAGGCAAGATCGAGCATAACTGATCCTTCTACTGGCTTTGACGCACAAAAACAATACTTAGCAAATTTAGGGACGCCATTAATTCTACAGTTGATTTACCTTCAAGTATTGAAAGATACCAAAATGTTTTACAATAAAGCAAGATCGAAAGTAGACTTTGCTGTTGGCACTGGTTTATACATGCTGCCTTCTGACCTCAGACTCCAGGTAGGAACAATAATGAACTACAACAATGAAATTCTTGTTGCAGGCAAATGAACAGAAGGTTGGGAAAAACGACATAAATTCTGAGCCAGTAATATTACAAACAATAAAAGAACGCCCAAGAATAAGTCATCTAATCCCCGAGGCCCAACCCCCAAAAGCCATTGAAGACTCAGCAAGCTCGCGGACTCTGTTCGCGATGACCATGAATATGAAAAGACAGCGCTTGTTCTTGGATTAACTGGCATAGGATTACTTGGTCTTTATCTTACTAAATATTAACCCAACTATAAGAGAGCTAATGCCCATAAGTGCTCGGCCATAAAGCCAACTATTTGCTTGCAGTAGCAAAAATCCCCCCCCATACCGTTTCCCTTTTCCCCCGTACCGCTTTCCTTTTTCTTCCCTATACCTGCTTTCTCTTCTTCCCGTACCGTTTTTCTTTTCTCCCCGACCTGTTTTCCTTTTTTCCCCCATCCCTGCTTTTTTTTCTTCCCCATACCTCTTCTCCCTCCCCTCATTCTTCTGTAAAAGTTTTTTCCTCTAGCATTGCGTTTTTTTTTTTTTTTTTTTCTTTTTCATTAAAGTTTGGTCTCAGTGTTCCGTGTCTGGACACTCTAACGTACTGCGCCCACGAAAATCCATAAAAGTTTTTAAAAAAAAAAGGCCAATGAACTTTTGGTATTTCAACGCAATCAGTTTTCATCTCCTTGTGGGAAGCGAAGAAATATTGAAAAACCAAGGCCCGCGGCCCGACGAACACACAGAAAACGAAGAATTAGGTCAGCAGCAGCCTTCATGGGCACCCCCCGGGGGTACGAGCCCGTTGTGCAAACGAAAGAGTAGTTGTAAACCGCTGACATTTTGCCCTTTCCCCGGTATGGGGGCTGTGCGAGTACGTCACTGCAGCAGTGTTTGTTGTTTTTTTTTTTTTGAAAATATTTGTAGATATTTACGGGTTTAATTGTTTCTTTTGGGGCCCGAAGAGAACAAAATAGCACTTTTCGCCATTTTCCCCCTCACCCCTTTTTCGGGGAAAAGACCTGAAAAAGCATATTATTTTCTCACAAAAGACCCCCTAAACAAAAATAACTTAATCAAAAAAAAATTTCGGGGGGTTACCCGTTTTAAATACAATTTACAACTTTTCAGATTTCAGTTTTTTGCTTAATTTTCCTGTGTTTTTCCTGATCTTTTTAAAATAACATCATTTTCCCAAAACGCAAAATTTCTTAAATAGTCCGCTTTCATTAAATAAAAATCTTTAACGTCTTAAATCTTTTAAAACTATATTTTCGGAATAAAATCACACCTATCCACAGTTCCCTGAAAGTTTTCGACAAATGTTTCCTTTTTAACAGCCCTTTTCTTAACCCACAAAAAAAAATTCCTTTTTTCCCCCAAACACAAAAACCAAAAACACCACCCAAAAAAAAAAACAAAACCCCAAAAAAACCCCAAAAAACCCAAAACAAAACAAAAAAAAAACAAAACAAAAAGGAAAAATTTTGTTTTTCCCAACCAGTTGCCCACAAATTAATGAACAATGGGGGGTTTTTTGTCTAAATTTTAACGCCCAAAGTTTTAAAAACAAACTAATCTAACCCAGTTTTTGTTTTATCATGCCTCTGTTAAAATTTGTTGGGGAAATAATAAAATCCATAAGAAAAATGTGTATATAATCCAATTCTTCTGAAAGATGTTTCTATTTAGACTAATATTGTTTTGTTGCTTGTTTTTAAACCCTTAATACCCCCACCATTTTAAAACACGATGGAACTTTAAATTTTTAAACGTCTTTTTTTTGCCAGCAAAATTAAAAATTCCCTTTTAAAAGGGGAGTCACTGACGCCCACAGCCCCATTCCTCGCCTCTCTTTTAAGACAGAATTTAAAAATATCATTGTGAACGCATCATCAAATTTCTTTTGGGGGAAAGAACGTAATTTGTAGAAGCGCCTTTACAACTTTTCTTTTTCGGGGAATTACGTTTTTCTCAACGGTGTTATTTAAATTTCTTCGACATTGTCGGGGATAAGACTTACATTAAAGGGGCCCAAAAGTTTGAATGCTTTTCTGAAACTTTTTTGACGGAAAAAAATGTAAAGGGGTTATGAATTAAAAATTTTATTTCCCATTCTAATAGGGTTCCCAAGTGCCATTTGGGTAGGTTTTTCGAACTATTTTATATTCAACTGCCAACATTTTTTGCCTCGATTGGCAGTTGTTCTATTTTGGGAAATTTTTTGTTGTCGCCACCTCTTTGCGTTTTATAACCCATTTTTTAGTGTACTAAAAACCATCAAACGCCTATCTCACCTTTTGTTCAAAGTCCGCAACGTCGCAAGGTTTTTTAAATTCAAAATTATACACCTACGGCGCAATGTAACCCTGGTTCTTCTGGCCCACGCGACAGTTTTTAGACAGTTATTATTTTTTTTCCCAAAAAAAACAATTGCGGGTTATCACTTTTCACACTTTCCCTGTTTTGTCTTTGTTTTTAATTAAATGATCACCCTCCCAAACAACTTTAAAACTGAAATTGGGGAAATTTGTATAATTTCATAATCGCAATAGCAGTTTTTCCCTGACGGAAAGCTCTTAAAAACAGTTGGGGCCTTCCGTCAAAAATTTTATCATGTTACTCACCCAAATAACTAGAGTAATAATGTAATCAGATCGGCGGATTTTCCCCCCCTTAAGTAGTTTTGGTTGGGAAACTCTAAATCTAAATTTTTACTGTAAAGCCAAATTTTTATAGCTCTTTATCAAAAAGTAACCTCCTTTTTCTTCGGGCTTAAATTTAACATTGTTTTTTAATTTGCATTGTAATTTGAGAGATGTCAAATTTTACTCATTGCTTCTTTTGGGAGCAAAACCCTAATAACCATCGGATTTTTAAACTGCTAATTTCCCCCTGTTTGTAAATTTTTAAAACCGAATTCTCCTTGGCTTCGTTAATTAAACCAACACTTTGTAGAAATTTCATGAGGGACCTTTTTGGGTTCCGCATCTTTTTTAAACAGCATTTAAAAAAAACAAAGGACTGCTTGGGTTTTTATTTTTTACAAACTTTTTTTTTAAAACGAAATAAAAATGAGTGCTTAAATATACTGCGAAAAATATTTTTGGGGGCCGCACTACAACTAAAAATTAGCAACTGATACTCTTGACTTGCTTTACCCCAGGCCTTTTTTTTCAAAAAAGGTAGTACCCATTGAAGACATCTTAACCCCCCTAGAAACGACCAATCAAAAACGTGGTTTAGTCATCCGATGCAGTTTTATCAAACCAGTTAAACTTTGCTGTGTTTTTGCGCATCAACGGGGTGTGGAGTTCGTATTGGGACATTAAATCCCATGATCCTTTGTGGGTCGTGACAGATTTCATTTTTTTTACCCCTTTCAGACGTATTTTGACTGAACTGCAAACCCATTACCAAATGAAAAACCATTTAACCACCAGCAACAAAAGACATGAAGGCTTTTGAAAGGATCGAAACGAATTTCAATATAACATCAAGACGGGCTTTAGACAAAATTTGGGATCAAAAATCAGGGCCCTGGGGGCGACCTTTATTTTCGGGGCAGCACAAAAAGTATAACTATGACTGGCACCCTCCTTTCAAATTTTTTTTTGCACAACTTTTGGCCCCGGTCCCTAAGAAAGATAAACACATGGAAAACATTATCAAACACTTCAAAGGGCCTAACAGGGGGGGGAATAAAGAATAAACACTCTATTCGTTACTTTTGGGTGTTTGCTGGGGGCGCAAGCACAGGCAAACAGCATAACTGATCTTCTAGGTTTTGCCACAAAAACAAAAATTAGAAATTTTTAAGGGGGACGCCATTAATTTACATTGATTTACCTTAAAGTATTGAAAAAAACCAAAAATTTTTTAAAATACGCAAGACGAAAGTAACTTTGCTGTTGGCACGGGGTTTAACATGCTCCCTTCTACCTCAGACTCCGGGAAAATAATGAACTACAACAAGAAATTCTTGTTGCGGGCAATGAACAAAGGTTGGGAAAAACGACAAAAATTCGAGCCAGAAATATTACAAAAAATAAAAAACCCCCAAAGAATAAGTCATCTAATCCCCAGCCCAACCCCCCAAAAGCTTGAGACTCAGAAAAAGCTGCGGACTCTGTTCGGTGCCCAGAATATGAAAAGACGCGCTTGTCGGGATTAACTGGCATGGATTATTTTGGTTTTTATCTTAAAAAAATATTAACCCAACAAAAAAGAGCAATGCCCAAAGTGCTGGGCCATAAACCCAACTATTTTGTTCAGGACAAAACCAGAAACAAACCCCCAATTTTTCCGAAAAGCGTCTTACTTTACTGGCTAATTTTTTTAAAAACCCCAAGATACAAGCTTTTTTTTTTACCCTGATTTATCAGTGGAGGCATGGGGCGGAGGCACTGAACTTTCCCTCCACCACCACCTAAAATAGCCATCCCATGTACTTTTTGCAAATCCAAGGCTTTTATAACGTTTTGCTAATGTGACCCCTTTGTCTCTAAACAGTGTTCATCGTTTGCAGCTTTGCGTCTTCTATAAAATTTTTTCGATAGTTTCTCTTATCATTCACTTGAGTTCGTAATTGGTCTGGGGTAGTAGTCAGCACTTCAGTTTTGCTGATTTTTTCTTGCCAAGATTTTTTAGTTTTTGGGTTATTCTTTCTTTAATATCATGCCCAAAGTTGGCGTCATCAGCCTCAACGATTTTTTTTTTTTCCTTTTTTATGCTCATCTATTTCACCTTTTTGCAAAAATTGTTTTTTAATTCCCTTGATCCTTCTAAAAGCATGATCAAGGCTGCTATTTCTCGCGGGGGAAGGGGGGATCGGTATATCTTTAAAGCTGTTTTTTTCTGAAAAACGGTTTTTTTGTTCTATTCATTTATTATTTCATTTCCCATTTTTTAACTCTTTAAGTTCCATGTTTTTTTTTTGGTAGTTGGAGTTTTTGTAGTGTGTTTTGAAGTTTAAAACCCTCCCTATCAAATTTTGGTCTAGCAATGCCAAGGCGTTTTTGATCTTTCACACTGAGTCTTTGTATAATTTACCGGGCTAAAATTTTGAGGCCTGGTTTGTTGTAAGCCAAACAGATTCCTTGTCGCCCCTTAAAAACAAATGACCATCTTCAAATTTAAAAATCTTTTGGGCTTAAATTCGGGGGTTTTCTTGACCTAAACTTTTGAAAATCTCCAAACCGCATTTTTCTGTTAATTCCCCCCCATTGGACGCTGAGCGTGCCGTGTAAAAGGGTCATTTCACTCTGTCTCCCCAAGTCAAAACATCAAAATCTTTGCATCTTAAAGGGGCCTCCCATGGTTTAAATAATTTTATTTTTTTTTATTTTGCTTTATAAAAAATGTCACAAGCACGGGCTCGATTTTTGACCCGCAAGAAGACTGAAAGAACTTTGGCGGAAGGAAATAAGCGGACTATTACTGTTCCAAATAACCATCACATTGATGCAGAAAAATTTCTACTGCAAATTCCAGCCTGGGAAAAAAAGGACTGATTGTGCCAGGCTTGGGTCTTATTTTCAAAATACGCCGTTTCAACACAACCCCAAAAAGGGACTTTTGTACAAAATCGGGACGGGCAATCGTTAAAAAAATTTTCTATAAAATTTGGGGGCAAGAAATATTTTCTTTCAAAATGCAACTTTTTTTTAACCCTATTTAAACTATGGCAACCCGGGACTAAAAGGGCTGACTTTGCTTTTTAAAAGGAAATAGAAAATAAAAACACAAAACATAGAAAGTGCCGCAGAACAAAACGGCAAAAAGTATGCGGCTGAATTTTTTGCGTTTGGAAATCCTTTTCCTTTCCCAAGATTTTGAGTGTTAAAAGCGATGCGCCAATTTAAGGAGCATTAAAAGACAGATTGTCATATGAACTAACTTAATAATACAAACGGTTATAAATAAGACCCGAAGCAAAGTACAGCATTCTACACTGTTTAGAGTTTGACGTTGTTCAACCCTAATTTTAGAAAGGTGATTGAGCAACAATACAGCCCCAAAAATTAAAAATTATTCGAAAGTGTTTACATACAAATACCCAAAAGCGGGGCAGACACATAGGGAATTTTAGTTTAGTGCCCCCGCAAATCGCTTAAGGATTTTATTGCTGGTGAAGATGAAGAACCTTTAAAAAGAGGAAGTAAAAGTTTTTTAACCCAAAAAAAACGAAAGAAATGCCGAGAGGGCACCCAAAACCAAATCTATGCTAGGGGGCTTAAACCTTTATCAGCATTTTGTTTTAAAAATAAAAAACTTTTTGGAGGGGGGGTTGAGAAATCCAACATTCCCTTTGTGGCTAAAGCTTACACCTTCACATGAAGACTGATGATTATTAACCCCCAAAATACGGTTTATGGATGACCTAAGGTAAAGGGAGGAAAAAACTTACAGGGAAGCGGGAGAACGTGAGAGATAAAAAACATTCAAATTGATAAAGAAAAAAGCCATAAACCGCTTAATGTATTTTTGTTTTTAATAATGATGGCAGCAAAATTTTGAAAAAAAACAGTTTAAAAGAATACAAACAAAAATTATTTTTATTTTATAAAAAGCATTCTTTAAACTTATCCAAAGTGCTTACAGCCGCAAGAGAAGAGTAGCGGGGCAATTCTGCTGAAGAAACCCCTAAAGAAAAACCTTCAGATTAACCAACTTTACACAAATGCAACAAAAACTAAGCAGGACCTTTCAAATACAGAAAAACCCAAACGAAGGTATTCTGCGCCTTTAAGCTGTTACATAGTTAATACGGGGCAAAACAAATTTTCTGCATGGGCGGGCCCCAAGTGTGGGCCTCTAGCACGGGCATAGGCGCACCCGCATTTTACCTCTAGGGGTTTTGTTTTAGCCTCGGTCTTTTCTTAGCGAAGTCGGCGCAAAAAATTAAAACAAACTCCAAAAGCACACAGCTAGGGTTCAACAATAAGGGCAAAACTAGTTCGTTTAAACTGACAAAAATAAAGCGCTTTTTGACTCAAACATCACGGATGAAGTTTTTAACGTTTACAGGCCTTTTTTGATGCTACAAAAGACAAAAGTTTGATCTCAAAGAAAGGCGAGGAAAATTTTTTTCCAACAGCCAGCCCCGAGCAGAAAAAAAAGGGAAAATGTTTAAAAAAATAAACGAGACATTAACTCTGTTCAACAGCTCACAAAACAACCCCCAAAAGGTGTTTAATTTAGTTTTATGGCCCAAGCGCAAAAAAAACCGTGATATTGGTTCGAAAGTATTTTTTTTAATTTTTAAATTTTTTTTTGGGGTTAGAAAAGAAAGACAGCATGGCAAATATATGAAGGACAAACGAATGTTTGAAGGAATGCTCGAAAGACGTTTATCAAACTTTGAAGATTTTGTTTTAGAAGTCATTGCCCAAAAAACCCAAACAAGTGTTGTCTGCTTTTTCCAAATTTCCCAAGTAACAACAATTTGCCCCCACCAGTTAAAGTAATGTGCTTTTTTAATCGAAAAGAAAAATAAATAAAAAAAACTAGAATTGGGGTCCAAATAAACGCAACACCCTTTTTCCAAAATTGACTAACCCCGGGTTGGCAGACAACTCTTACACAGTTTGACGCTCCCGCTGAAGAAGCTAAAATGAGGGCTCTGGTTGGTCGAGGGCGAAGTCTTAGAGTTTAAATTTAAAACAGGCTAAGTACCCCGATTGTGGGCAAGGCTTTACTTTCCGCACCTCGGGAGGGGTTTTAAGAGAGCATTTTAAACATAAAGAATTCAAACGCAAATGTTTCATTGGGCTTTCTTGCAAGGCGCATCATGTCCGCGCCCACGCGGGGAAGAGTGTCAAAACTAGGGCAAAACAAAAGATCTTAACTTTAAGGAATACCTTTCCTGTTATGTAGACCAAATTGACGTTTGAAGAGAAAAACAAACCAATAACTGAAGTAACCATGGAATGAGGAAAAAATTTTGGTCCCAATTAAAGTGTCCAAGAACATCCAACAATGGGGAACCCAGCCAAAAGCTGGGGATTTACTCCTAATTTTTTCGCCAGCGGGCGCCCCTTTACACTTTATACGCACAATGACAATTTTAGGCAACTTCAAAGCTGAACAAAAAAAAATTCTGTAGAAAATTTTTAACAAAATTTCCAAAACCCTCAAGCCGCGCTTGAACATATAAAACATTGAAAAGTTCGAAACTGTAAGACAAACTAACTACGCCCCCGCGGGATCAAAAAGTTGTTTTAAGAACGGAAAGGGCTGCAAACAATCCATCTTTTTACGCAGACTTCGGTCGCTATTTTTCCTTATGAAGGCCGCACCCAAAAAATTTCGAAAAACATCTTAATATAATCATCAGATTTTGTTCATTTGCCTCATTTTTGTTAGGTCGATGGCTTTTTATTCAAAACCCAGAATTAATAGAGGCCCAATCGCAAAAACTTTCTTAAAACGCAGCAGAAAGTGCGCAATGACTGTTTAAAACGAATTTATCTAAAACTAATGACGTGAAACCAACAACATATGACCGCCACGCATGTTGGTTTTGGGGTTTAGAGCTAACGCCCAAGAGTGTAAACCCCACAGTAAGAGACCATGATCACAAGTGGGGGGTTTAGAGGTGCAGCGCAAACAAATGCATCTAACAAAGTTTGAACCAAAGACAGGGGCTGCCTTACTTTCAAACTTGCAGTTATGCCCTTCCCTTTTAAATGCAAGCAAACCGCCCCTTCGGGGAGCAGCATTGCACGCATCAAAAAAACAGGGTTTTTTACTTTAAAAAAACATGCTTTTACGCCCTTTATGAACACTGGGGGTCTTTAAAGGGCACGGGCTATTTTTTTAAAGCCCTGCCCAATAAGGGAAGAATTTTTTGACTAAAACTCTCGTTAAAAAGGGCTTTTTACCTTTATGAGTACAGAACATTGGGAAAGGTTGACAAAGATACACTTCCACCTAAAGGCGCGTTTTTTCATCTAGAGGAAAGGCCCTCACGATTCAGATTACCAAGTCAAGATGCGTGGAAAAGTTAGAGTGAAAACGAGGGGAGACATAAAATTCCTACTTGATGGTGATGTATGTTTTTTGGCGTATTTTTTAAAATTACAGAAAACCCCCAGAAAATTTTAAACTTGGGTTCCCCGCATTCATTTCTGCGCCCGGAGAGCGGGGTCTTCTTAAAGTTTTTTGGGTACAAATTGATTTTTTCAGATTTACCCAAAGACAGATGATTGAAAAAGTTGCGTGGAGGGAAATTTTATGGCGTCGCTCATTACGAAAGCAAACAACAAAACGGACGACATGACCGAAAAAAGGTTAACTACCATGTATTTAAAACGAAACAAACTGATGGGTTGGGGGAATTTGGGGCAAACACTTCCATTCGTAACTTTAAAAAGTAAACGTTTCGAAAAATATTCAAAAGGGATTAAAATGGTTGGCAGTTTTGGGGCCTGTCAACAGCGTGGTTTATTCTAGAAGTTGACTGAAAACCTCAGGGAAATCCTTTACCGATAATGCTACCATTAGCAGGAAAGTCAAAGAGGATCCCAGAGAGCCCCCTAAAAATTGTGCCCAATCTCGGGCAAAAAAAATATTGTCATTACAGATTCTACAATTTTTTTTTTAAAGGCATGGTTTGAAGTTTACGCATTCAGCAAAATTGCTTTTGATCAAGAACAGTTCAGAAACCAACACATGAAGAACACTGATCTCAGAACAAATCCCCAGATGCTTCGAAAAAAACTTTTTCAAGTGATGAACAACAGCTTTTTTGGAAAGACTATGGAAAATCCCCACAAGCCAAAAATGCAGATTGCACCAAGGAACGAAGCAATTAAGCTGACTTCAAAAAATAATTATCGGACTTAGAAATTTCTGATCAGCTTTTTGCATAAAGAAAAAAAAAAAAAAGTCAAATTTGGGCAAACCTGTTTTTATCGGGTTTCGTTTTGAATTTTCAAAACTTTTAGTTAGAGTTCTTTTTGCACTTAACCCCCACCCGAGTCGGATTTCACAGAAAAGAAGTTTTGTTATAGAACCCCACGAAACTCTAAAAAGACATGGAACCGAATAGTAAAGGGGATGCGGGGTGGGATGATACATTGATTCCCTAAAATTCGCCTTTGCATTTTAAATTTCAACAAGAAGGTTTTAGGGGAAAAATGAAGGGTGAATTACGGAAAAGGTGATCAAGAATGTGGGGGAAGGTCAAAATGTCAGTATTTTGAGCCAAAAAAATAATAAGAAAGCAAAAGGGAAAATTCCCCCACGTTTTGCAGTCAAACATACACAGACAAACAAAGAAGCAAATTTTTTTGGGAATAAGACTTTTCACATACAACGAAAAAAAGCATCTAACTCAGAGATCAAACCAAAGTTGTAACAAAAAGTCAATAGATAGAACAAAACAAAAGGGGTTTGTTAAAACCGGGGTTTTTTAGCAACGGGCACTGGGGGACCCTAAACAGGGGGTTTTTTTTTTTCTCAAATTTTTTTTTAAATCAATCATCTTCATCCCAATCATTTAAAACTTTTTTCGTTTTTCTTGACAGTTCGAATTTTTTTTTTATTTTAAAAATTTTTTTCCCAATTTGGGGGGTTTTATTGTATGATTTGGTATTTGCTGCATGATAATCCTCGAAAAAGTTTTCCCTTAAAAGCATTACAACGCCTAAATGATTCCCGTATCATTTTTCAAGGTTCTTTCCTTTTCCATCTTGGTTTGCGGGTTTTTTCTGGCCTTCCCTTTTAAACCAAAAAAATTTTACGTAAATTAATTAAAGCGGAAATGTGCGGCGGAATTTCTGCAGTTCTCTTTTACAAAAAAACTTTGAGGAGTGGGGTTTTTTTGTTGTGTCAATTTTCGTAAATAATACACGGGGATTCATCTTTACAAAATTTTTTTTATTTTATAGGGTCAACACTCCAAAATGGATCTGTTGCCCCCATCAGTGTCCCCCTTTTGTTTCCCCGGTAAATAAAGGTACTTACTTTTAATCCAAACGGTAAAAGTTTGCCGGGGAAGACCTCCTTTCCAAAATTTAAATTTTTTTTCTTTTGATTCTTTGTACTGTTTTTGCCCTTTAAATTCTTCATTTTCATTTCCGCAAAACTGAGGGAATCTTTTAACCCTTCTGTGTTCGAAATTTTTCAATAGCTCTCGTGTACTGGAGAAAAAGTCTTCAGCTAACGTTTGTTTAAAATTTTTTAACAAAGCCTGGATCTGTAACTCCCGGAATGCCTCTTTAAAAGGTAACTCTTTTTTTAACAATAAATTTATTCACTTGCCCCTTTTAAAAAACTTTTTCCTATCGACTTGAATCTTTCGGGATAAGTTAAAGGGGGTCGTGGTATATCATTGTATGCAAGCAACAGCAAACACCTTTTGTGTTAATGGTTCCTCTTTTATCTTGAAGCTATGTCAATGGGCTGTGAGGCGACTTAAATCTTTTTCGTTTAATCCCTATCAGAGGTAAAATGAAACCATTTGATGGGGTCGTTTGGATTTGGGGTTTTCCAAAATTGGTCTCTGTATTCGCCTAGTGCAGTAAATAAATTTGCCAAATCGCTTTTTTAGTAACCATTCCTTTTCTGTTTGTTCACTAACTCCCGCTGCTTGGGTTAGCTTTTTAATTGCGTTATTCCTTTTCCCAATACCTTTTGGCGAATAAAGATTTTGTTCATTTTTTTACTCAGCCAATATTAAGTGCAAAAAAAATACCACGGTCATACCCAAAGACAATAAAACCCCATTTCTTGCATCTTTTGTTTTTTCTGATGGTTGTAAAATCACTGATTTTGGGGGGGGCAATGTCCGATTGGGTTTTTCCTGTTACAAGATAATATTTTTTATTGCTTGATCAACATTTTTAAATGTGTAATCATGCCCCTGTTTTTTTCAGTGTGTCATTAATAAAACTAACTGTCAAGTTTTTTGCTTTTCATAGGCGTCTTGTGCAGCTGCTAGTTGCCCATAGCTTTTGTTTGTCTTTTTCCTCGCCGTCATCCGTAGTTTACTAAATCGAAATTACTTCCCTAAAAGCAAGCGCTTCACCACAGCGCCCCCTATCATCATTACGAGTGAAGCCATTTTTTTATAAAGTATTTTTTTTTTTCATATTTTTTTACTGCTGGAATTATTCCTTTTTAACTAGAAAAACTTTCGTGGGAACCGAAGCTGCAAAAAAATACAATCAGCTTTGCTGAATCCTCAAAATCTAGTTTGCCAAAAATCTGCTGGTTTAATTCTTTAACAAGCTTTTTCCAAACATTGATATCCACACTTAGCCCCCAATAACAGCAGAATGGGATACAATTGGGAATATTTTTTTGGTGCCATTTTTTTTAAAAAAAAAATAATTTAAATTTTAAAAAAAAAACAAACAGCGTGATCTACTACAGCTAAAAGGCACCCCAAACCTTTCCCGAAATTAGAATGACCAATTGATGATCAAGCTATTTTGCCCAAAAAGAGGCTGTACTTTTTTAGCATGTGGAAAAAAAAAACATTTCCCCGGAACTGAATTTCAGCATAGAACAATTCAACGATGCTTCACAAGTTAAAAGTAATAAAGGATGAAACCAGCTGGGGGTTTGAATGGGTGAAAATTGGGGGAAAAAGTTCTTTGTTTGTCACTAAAAATATCATAGATTTGCCCCATTGATTTGAAAAAGATTTACTATGATTTAACGCAAAAAACCAGTTTTAACAAAGTCTTAGAGTCTCTAGGGGGTATTTAACTATAGATTTGGAAAATTGTTATCGCCATTAAACAGGGGTTAAATAACTTTAATCAAAGATTTTTTTCCTTCAAAATAAAAGACTGGAAAAACATCAGAACCAGAAAACACTGAATCATGGAGAAATAACCCAACCAGAAAAATCATCAAAAACCCCTTTAATCAAGGTGGGAAAAAATAAAAATCCGGGGGGTGTTGAACAAAAAAAATTAGCAAGTGGAACAGACAAAAAAAATTAATGTTACAGAATATGATCCATGAAAACAAACACCGCCAAGCCAGAACAAGTTGATTCAAGCCAGCTATAAAAAACCCCTGGATCAAGGGCCCCAAATCTTCATGGGAAAAAATTAACTTAAAAAGTTGCAATTTTTTGGGGCCATTGCTGCTGTTGGGGGGGCAGTTATTTGGGCTAAAAATATAAACCGATGGGAACGAAACAAAAGCAATCAAAAAAAACTGAGCCACTAAATGCAAAAAAGCCCAGCACCCAAAACCGCCAATAACAAGCCATTTTGATCCATTTAAAGGAATAATATTTTTTAAAACTTAATTTTAAATTTTTTTATAAAAAAGATCATGGGGATTATAAAATGATGAACAATAAATAAAGACATGGGGCTATAAAAACATTTCCATAGACCCGAATTGGTAACAATGCGGTTTTTTCGGTTGCAAGAACTTCATTTAAGATCATGCAGAAAAGCGAGCAAGACATCCTCAACAATGGCGTTTTTTGAGGGGGTGGTCATTTAGACATTTACTATTTAAAATAAAAACATGATTTATTTTTTTGATAATTTTAAAAAAACTTAAAAAACCTTGGTTGATTTAAAGGGTGACTTAGTTTGACTAGGTTTAAATTGGAAAAAATTGTCAAGAATTTTAGAATTGTGAAGACTGAGGATACTTTAGGGGAATTGAGGGTGACTTAAGGAGACTTAAGATAATTAAGAATAATTGAGGGCAATTGACTTGGAGTAACTTGGGGTACTTGAGTTAAAAAACGGGGATGACTTGAGTGTGTGCATGTGTGGGGGGGGGGTGGGGTGGGGGGGGGTGGGGAGCGTGGGGTTTGGGGGGGGTGCTGCGTGGGGTGGGGCAAAACACACGCACCACAAACAAAAAACAACAAACACACAATGACAGGACAGTGCTTGTGGAAAGTGAAGGGGGGTTTTGTTGTCCACACTTTTCGTCCCTAATTCAACAGCCCGTTTTAAAGATTTTTCAAAGCAGCCCCCAAGTGCATTAAAAAAAGCTTGATTTTAAAAACAAGACAGTTGAAAAAGACACCCCTGTGGCCGCCAAAAAGGCAGCCTGGGCAGGTGAAAAGTTGAAGCAGGTGCAGGGTGTTGAAGCAAAACGGTGAAGGTAAAACAGTCTTTTAAGAAGGGAACATAACACAAAAAATCATTTCATTAATACAAAGTCATGTGGGAGGAGTGAGAATGCTGTCGTTACTATTTTAGAGTCATTAAACCAGAGTGGCTCGTGCGCTTTTTTGGCAATCACAGCTCGCCTATTACCCAGTATTCTTGGGGGCTTTCACCGGGTCAATGCTGGCAAAATGCCAGGCCAGGGTAGTAAAACTAGCTGTGGGAAATGGGTCAATTTTCCTGCCTGCAGGTTTTAAAACTCAGTGATCATGCCCGAATGCTTTTAAATTGGGGTTGGTTTTTATGTATTTCAGAATGAGTTTTTCGTTTGTTGTAAACTCATTGAAAGAAAACCCCGGGGTTTGGAAATTTTGGATAAAAAGAAACAAAATGACACTTCAATTTGCTTTTTGCAGATTAGTCAACCAGCAAATCTTTTTTCAGAAAACTCCCGTTTTTTTTTTTGACGTTTCAAAATTGCTTTGCTTTTGAAACCAATGCCCAAAAAAAAAGCCTGAGAAAGAGATTTTTCCTTTTGTCATCTTTCACAGAGTAAAAAGCACCTGAAGATGGAGTCATTTCTGAACATTTCAAAGGTTTTGGTTCCAAATGGGCGGAAGGGAGCCACAAAGCGTGTTTTCAAATATTGTCAAGATCTTCAACTGAACCCTTTTTTGTTGCGGGGAAAAAAAAACGAAATGCCCTTTTGCGAGGGGGGGAACAAAGGGTCGCCCTCAATTTCTTTGACAAAAAAAATTGAAAAGGCTCATGTAAAAAATGTATTTTTCCCCAAGACGGTCTGTTTTCAGAAAATTTCTGCGAAGAAACAACATTTCAGCCGTTTTTTGATAATTTACGTCACTTTCCACACTAGAAAGGCATTGAAAAATCACTTTTCCTGACTCCCCCTGTTTTTAACACCCCAATTTCTCTTAAAAAGCAGCCCCTCGCACAAGCTTTACACAGCCTGTCAGATTAAAAGGTGAAGTTGCCAAAACACAAAGCGTCACGTATTTAAGCCACACTTGATTTGTAAGAGGCGCACAAATGGCACGCAGCAGGCTCGCCGTCACGCAGTTTTGCCCTTGCTAAGTCAAAAAAGCCCAACAGACAAATTTTAAATTTTCAGGTGTCAACCTAATGGGGGGGCCTCGGCAGTATTCGTAGTGCGATCCAGGCAGGGGCGACAAATTGCAAAAAAGGCTTTCTGCTCTGGTTTGTGTATGAGGCGCGTTCAGAGACGCTAGTTTTCCCCACGTTACTTATGGGGGGCTTTTGTCCTGGTACTTTCTCTACGTACTCTCGAAAACTTTTGTAAATTAATTGAAAACGATAACCCACAAAATAATTTTTTGTAGGGGCTTATTTTTTTGGGTTTCTTTTCAAGAAAAAGGGTAGGGGGCTTTTTGGGCCCCTTTGCCCAAAAAAAGGGAGGTGAAGTGGCTAGAGTCGGCCTTTTTCCGTTCTTCCGGGGCTTTTCCTGAACAAGCCCCGTGGATCGGTTTGGGTTTAAATCAAACTGACACTGAAAAAATGTCACGCACATTTTTTTTTAGCGCACGGGAAGCGGGTAATTTTGGCTAAACCTCGCCGCACATCACCGTCCCTTCCCTTTTCCCCCGGGGAAGCCATGTGTTTGTTTGTTTGTTTGTTTTTTTTTTGTTTGTTTTTTGCTTTTTGTTTTTACCCGGAAGTAATAGATTCGTTTAAAAATTGACTTTTTGGTTCAATTCACTGTGGGTTTGGTTTTAGGAGAAAAAAAAAAAAAAAACGCACATGAGAAAGGTTTCGTGACGTTTTTGGGGTGGCTGGAAAATTTGGGGATGACCGTGTCCCGGGGACTGCCCGCTGCTTTATCAGTTTCTCAGCTGTTCGTCCATTTCGCGGGTCCCCTGCAGTCTGGAGGGTGACGTGTGGTGAAACCTCTGACCTTCTCTGCCCTAAAGCTTTTGTCCCCCCTCCCCCACCCCCCCCCCCCCCTCCACTTCCAGTCCCAATCCCCTCCTTTTCCTACCTTTTTTCCCCCACCTCCCCTCCCACCTTCTTTAAACCCTTTAAAACACCGCTTTCTCTTTGTTTTCTGTCCGGTCTGTAAAGCTGTTTTCCCGGGGACATTTCACAGTATTTCATTTTAATTAACCTTTGGCCTCAAAAACCCCGCACCCGCGCCTTTTTTTATGTTTTGTGTGTGGTGTGTGTTTTGGGGGGAGGGGAGGGGATTTCAGCTAAAATGCAAATACAAGTACGAAAAGACCGGAGCTCGCGCATAAAAATCATCAGCCCAAAAATAATTTCCTACCCGAGATTAATTCGCTAAACCCGTCACAAACCGAAAAAATGCAACCCGACAAGTCAGACATACAGCGGGCTTTTCAATCAAGGAACCATCTAATCCGGCAAACAATTTTACACTAACCGACATTTTTTTCATTTCCTTTTGGGATTTAGTAACTTGGGACTCGCCGAAGGATGAAAGATAACTCCCGTTAGTTCTGCAAGGGGGAGGTGGACGGTTGATTTAGCAAAAAACCAGAGATTTTTCATACTTTTCTTAACTTTGGACTTTCTTTTCGACCCAAGTTCTTTCACAAAACTGAATTGGTTGCATTTTACTGTTTTAAGATGCCCTTCGAAAGATTTCTGTCTTGGGGAAGAGGGGCGCTGTCCCAGTGGAGAGTCCGCAGGTTTGGCCCACACTTGTTTCGTTTGAAAGTCGTTGTTTTTAAAAAAAAAATTTTTTAATTCCGTTATGAGTTTTTTTCCCTGGTTTCCTCTGTCTTTGCTTTTTTTTTTACCTTCCGTGTGTGGGGTGTTGTGGGGTGAAAGAAAAGAAGAAATTTCCCAAATTACGTTTCCAAGAAGGGAACAAAATGACCCTTCCCCGGGACCCTTCCGGACGTAAACGATCACAAAAAAAATAAGAAGTAAATATGAAATGAGCGGGAACAGTAAACAACTAAAAAGTGGGTAACTCGGCCCCCCGAGAAACAAATACACCACATAATTCCAAAAAAAATGCGCTTACGGGACGAACACCTGCCGAGTGACGCACAGAGACACAGAGCAAACAAAGAACATCCCTGTTCTTGGCGGGGGAAGCTTTTCACGGCGCGGCGTAGGGGGGAAAGGGGGACATTAGGGGACTTTCCTTTTTTTGTTCGTGTATTTGTTTATCGTGGAAGCAAGAGTTGCCCCCTCTTTTTATGAAAAATAAGTCAAGAATGAAATTTTTTTTTTTTTGTTTGTTTATTTTTTCCTCCGAACATGGAACTGCACGCAAAGATTTCCGTTTTTCCCACTCCCCCACCCACCCAACCGCGCGCGCGCGCGCGCCGAAGGAAAAAAAAAAAGCTCTTCCTGTTCCATATCTAGGACGGTTTGGTCGCAGAACATATTGAGAACGCTGAAGACATGTCGGTGAACATGCAACGCCCTTCAATTTCAATAAATCGGGTTTACTGCTTTGGCGGAGAGAGATTCTGGCACAGAGGGGGTCCCGAAAGGAAATCTTCCCATGTAGTGTGGAGAGAGCTGGAGAAAGGTTTGGTTTTTTTTTTTTATTTTTTTTTTTATTTATTTTTTTTTTTATAGACGGGGACGAAGATATGAAAAGCAGTCTTCCGTGTTTGACATGTTTTTATCTTTCATGTTTGCTATGTTTTCTGTCTTTCATGTTTTCTATGATTCTATCTGTTTTATGAAGGAAAGAATGTTTACAGGGTTCGCCATCCTTAACTTTTCTTTGGTTCGGTCTGTTTGTTTGGGAGGATGGGGGAGAATGGGGTGGGTGGACTTGTTGAGGGAAAGGGGCTGGTGGGAAGGGGGGTTTATTGGGGAATGGGGTCGGTCGGTTTTAATGGAAAGTGTCTGACGATTGATTGGCCGTGTGATCGATGATCTGCCTGTTCGATCCTGCGCATGTGGCGGGTCCCCTGATGCTGGTGAGTACGGATTTGATCGGAGGGCCGTGAGGGAGGAATTGCCGGCCTCTTTGTTCCACTGCTGCACGTCTCTTCATCTGCCAGTCCGCTTCTCCCCCCCCCCCCCCCCCCACATCCCCCCACCCCCACTCCCACCCCTACCCCCACCCCTGCCTGTTACCCCTCCCTCCCTACCTGCCTCCCCATCCACCCTCCCTCCCTACTCTGCCTCCTTCCAAAAAAACCCTTCCCGCTGTGTGGGCTTCTGTTCCGATCTGTGATCACGTTTTTCAGTTGCGGGAAGGGTAAAGAAACAAAACAAGGAAAAAGAAAAAACATGCTTGGGAGGTTGCAATGTGGGGATGTAGAGCGGGTGTTGATCTTGTGGAGAGATGTTACAGATCTGTGGAAGTAGAGGAGGTCGCTGTTTACTCTGTCTCTGTCTCTGTCTCTGTCTGTCTCTCTCTATCTGTCTATCTCTCTCTCTCTCTCTCTCTCTCTCTCTCTCTCTCTCTCTCTCTCTCTCTCTCTCTCTCTCTCTCTCTCTCTCTCTCTCTCTTCCTCGGTGTGTGTGTGTGTGTGTGTGTGTGTGTGTGTGCTTTTTGAAAAACATTATTAGAGTTCTTCCAATTATGCTGGAATTCTGGAAAGCTACCGATGGCTTGGAAGAAAGCAACAGTTATACCTATCCATAAACAAGGAAATTCAAAATGAAAATCTTCTCATTTTCGACCCATTTCTTTTACTCCTCACATTGGAAAACTTTTTGAAATGATAATGAAAATCAGATTAGAACATTTCCTTGAAAAGAATTGGATTTTACCAATATTTCAAGCTGGTTTCAGAAAAGGAAGAGGTGTCACTGATCATGTTAGTCTTTTAGCTTCACACGTCAAAAAAGCATTGGCTAAGCGACACTCCACTTTAGCCACGTTTCTTTTTTTAGATTCATAGAGCATACGATTCCGTTTGGCATTTTAAATTATTGTCCAAGGCACATGAAATTGGGATTAAAGGTCGTTTCCACATGTTTTTACAATCATTTTTATCTGGGAGAACGCTACAAGTAAAACCAAATGGTGTGCTGTCAAGTACAAGATATGTTAACATGGGTGTCCCTCAAGGAAGTGTAATTTCTCCAATCCTCTTCTCATTGATGCTTTATGATCTTAATCAGATTGACTCGAAAGTGGCAACTTAAAATATTGCAATGTGGAAAAATGTAAATCTTAATTTTACAAAAAACAAAATTAAGCGTAATAAAATTGTTGAACAGTTTCAGTTTGCAGTCAGTAAACTTGTTAGTTATTTGAATTCAAACGGTTGTAAGTTATCAACTGACAAATCGGTTTTTAAATATATTTACAAAAAAAACATCGATTTTGAAGGTAGGGACGCTGTTAAAGTAAAAATAGTTGATTCTTTCATTTTTCCAAGTAAGCAAGTAAAGTTTCTAGGCGTTATTTTTCACTATAAATTATTTTGGTGTAAACATATAAATTGTCTCGTGGAAAAGGCAAGAAAGAAAATTGCGTTACTGCGAGTCTTAACTGGAATCCCTCTAATAAATTATGGATCTAATCTTATCCATGTTGCCTTATCTAATCTATCCATGTTCGTTCGATTGTAAGTTATGGTCAATGAGTATTTTTCACTGCACCAAAGACAGATTTACATAAGTTAACTAGTATTGATTCCTTGGCGCTTAAAACTGCTTTGGGGCTTCCAAGATGGGCATCAATTGATATGAACTTACAGAGAGGCAGGAGTTTTGCCTTTAAATGAACACAGGATGCTCTGTGCTTGTAGCTACTCAGCACGAGCAAGAACAGTTCCTAACTCAGTTACTTCTGAACTTGATGAAAGCACCTACGTTTCTAGAGAGATACGGAATTTTTTTTAAAAAAGCATATACTTCATTGTCTGATTATGTGTCTCCTCTTTTACACGCATGCGACTTTTCTCTTGACAACATTGTTAAAATGGCCAAATACCCTTTCCCCCTTTGGTTGATGAAGCAAGCAGATATTTTCTATTCCTATGGTAATATTACTAAAAGAAAATCCACTTTTGCTTGCTTCTCTTGTTAAAGAATTGATTTACACTGAATATGAATCTTATCTGCATATTTTCACTGATGGTTCAGTTTCGTGATACCTTCCCTTAAACATTGAAAAAAGATTTCATATTACCAAAGGTTGTTCTGTTTCACTGCTGAGTTATTTGCTCTTATGAAAGCTATTCATTTCATTCTTGACATGCAAGTATACCAGAAAGAATACTGATTTTGTCAGATTCCAAGTCTGCTTTAACGGCTTTACACCTTCAAAATACGTCAAGTCGTCCTGATGTCGTCAGTGAAATTTTATTTTCAATTCACCAGTTAATAATGCGAGGTTCTAAAATAACATTATTGTGGGTACCCGGTCACTGCAATCTTCGAGGGAATGAACTGGCTGATACCTGTGCAAAAGAGGCTTAAATGTGCAAATCGAATACAGTTTTATGTGATGTTTCTTATTCGATTCTTGAAATAAACAACATTCTGACAAAAGCACTCTGGGACTAGAGAAGAACACACAGTACCTTGAAGCTGCCATTCAGAAGAACAGATGGGATCTTTCTGCCCCAGCAGTCATTGTATAAGTCAGCCAGGTTCTATTCCGAATCGAAATTTATTACACAGAATACGGGTGGATGGTTGGTTAGGCAGATTTTAAAAACCATATCCTTTGTGTGTCTGTGGTCAAACACTTAATGTATCTCATTTTCTACTTGAATGTTCCATAACAAAAGCATATTTTCAATGTCTTCATGATAAATTTTGTCTAAAAATCTACCTTTAACATTGCATAGTGTTTTTTGTCCCAATCCAGAAAATGGGTGGAGTCTAGCCAATTTAGCTGTAAATCTGATAAAGTCTCATCCACTTGGCAGATTTTTCTAACGGAATTGTTTTGTGTGTGTGTGTGTGTGTGCGTGTGCGTGTGTGTGTGTGTGTGTGTGTGTGTGTGTGTGGTGAGTGTGTGTGTGTGTGTGTGTGTGTGTTGTGTGTGTGTGTGTGTGTGTGGTGTGCGGAGTGTGTGTGTGTGTGTGTGTGTGTGGTTGTGTGTGTGTGTGTGTGTATATGCGTGTGTGTGTGTGTGTGTGTGTGTGTGTGTGTGTGTGTGTGTGTGTGTGTGTGTGTGTGTGTGTGTGTTTTGTTGTTGTTGTTTTTGTTTGTATGTTGGTTTCTTTTTGGTTTAGTGGTCTGATGTACACGTAGAGCAAAGAATTTGTTACATACATAGCTGTCCGTCTCTCACGTGTACTAGGTCGCATTATTCCATTTATGAAACTTTTGCATAGTCTGTGCGCGCGCTAGAGAGAGAGAGAGAGAGAGAGAGGGGGGGGATAATTTTGGTTTTGTTTATATATGTGAGTGTATGTTGTGCGTGTGTCTATACGTTTTTTGTGTGGATACGTTTTGAGTGTGGAAGTCGGAGAGGGGGGGGGGGGGGGAGGGGGGGCGGCGGGCACATGTGTGTGTGTGTGTGTGTGTGTGTGTGTGTGTGTGTGTGTGTGTGTGTGTGTGTGTGTGTGCGCGCGCGAGCGAGAGAGAGAGAGAGAGATTGAGATTTGGTTTTATTTGTTTGTCTGTGATTGAACATAATTATGTGCGTGCACGCATACACGTGAGTAGGGGGAAGGAGAAGGGTGGGTTTTGTGAGTGTGTGTGTGTGTGTGTGTGTGTGTGTGTGTGTGTGTGTGAGTGTGTGTGTGTGTTGTGGTGTGTGTGTGTGTGGTGTGTGTGTGTGTTTTCGTGTGTGTGTGTGTAGGGGGGGGGGGGGGGGGTCTTTTCTTTCTTTTTCTTTTTTCTTATGGTATTCGAAGAGAGTGAGAGAGAGAGAGAGAGAGAGAGAGAGAGAGAGAGAGAGAGAGAGAGAGATTTGATTTTCAGTACAGTTAAGATGTAATTTGTTTTATTGTTACAATTTTCTGATTTTATTATTGACTTATAAATGTGAAATGTTTCCCTGTTAATTTTCCTTTATGATTTTTATGTCACTCAGATGTTATTTGTATTATTTTCGTTTCTCATTAATTTATGAAGGTTTTTTTTTTTAAATGTCAGTACAACACTATGTTAATCTGACGGTAAATGGTTTCAGCCAGTCAGTCAGTGTGTGTTCGGTTTTTGTGTTTGTGTATGTGTGCTTGTCTGTGCATGAGAGAGAGAGAGAGGAGAGAGAGAGAGAGAGAGAGAGAGAGAGAGAGAGAGAGAGAGAAAACATGAGAAGATGGAGGGAAGGAAGGGGTGCAGGCGCTGGTCATGTGTTATGATCATGCGTATGACTGTGCGTGCACGCGTGCATATGATTGCGCGTGAAAGCATGAACAGTGTTTTTTGTTTGTTTGTTTGTTTTGTTTTTGTTTTTGCTTTATGTTTACACGTATGTGTGTGTGTGTGTGTGTATTTTTGTTCCTTCGTACGTATGCGTTCACATTTTCAGCCTATGTGTTCATTGTCACGTTCATCAGCGCATGTTTGAAAAATCACTTTGCATTGATAGAACGGCCAAAAAAAGTTCCGCAGTTTTCCAGTTCTTTCCCTTGCGCATACAGCCAATGGGAGAGTTTTCCCTGTACACATAGCTCTCCCCCCCCCCCCCCCCCCCCCCCCCCCCCCACCCCCCCCCCCCCACCCCCCCTTCTCCCTTCCTTTGCTGACAATTGTAGTGCCGAATGGCGGTAATGATTTGGCTTTTACTAGCTTGGAACGGGGGTGGGAGGAGGAGGGGGTTGTAGATGCTAACTTGTTAATACATTCCCAAAAAAGTTATATTTTCGACTGTATCATTTTAAACTGGTCCAGTCTGCCCGTCTGTCTGTCTGTCTGTCTCATCTGTCTATCTGTCAGTTAGCAAGATTGAACGAAGCTTGGTGGAAAGTTGGAATATGGTTCGCATCATTCTGCTTGTCTGTTTGTCTGTTCGCCTGTCTGTCAACGAATTTAGGCAAATAGTGCTGAGCCGATTTTCACAAAACTTGGTGGAAAGACGAGATGCGGCCCGACGATAAGCCGGTTAAAGCTTCGGTGTGGATCTTGGAAGCGGATCCGGATTAAAGTGCAGATCTAGGATCCGTTCGACCTTGACAGAGGTCCGCACTCTCCCCAGTGACCTTCCAGCCGTCTTCTGTGTTTAGGATTTTCGTTTTGTGACTGCTGGAATACGCTGCTTCAGGTGCTTTAATGTTACTTCCTTTCGTTTTCATCGTACTTCCGTTTATTTTTAGGAACAAATTATATGAATGCTGCATGTGCATACGTGCGGCTTGAGTTCGCATGTATTTGTTAGTGAGCATTGTGGTTATGTCGGTGCGTGTTTATGGAAGAATTTCGGTACTGGGACGGAGGGGGGAGGGAGATGAAAGAGAGGAAGGGGAAACAACTGATGAATATTCAAATAAGTGAATAGTTGCCTAATTTTCAGCGGTAACTGAAAATGGTTTTCACGTTACGTTGGTCAGCCTGTTTCAACATTATCGTGGTCGAGCTGTTTCAACATTGTCTTGGTCGACTTGTTTCGTGCAACCGTGGTTTTAGGCGAAACGGGCGTTCCAATAAAGCGCAACACATTGAGAACAGCGGCGGTGAATCGGCTTGTTGTCGTGCGTGTCGCACGATGATACGGTCAGGTTCTAACACCGCACACCAAACCTGCGCACAACCTTCACCAGCTGCTGGACACGGGGTCCCTGTTTCTTTTTCACAGTCTGTCTTCCGTTCGGTAAATCAAGAGGCTTCGGAATAAATCCATCAGGAGTTACCTTGTACGCCATATTGATTTTTTTAAACAATCTCCACCTGTTCGTCTCTGCTGAGATCAAGTTTAGATGTTTGTCAATCAGCAGAGTTTGCATTTGCACCCTATGCCGTGTTCCATTAGAAGTGTTATGCCAACTGGAAGGCGTCATAACACGTTATTCTAGAATACATCATAAAATGTGAAACGCGCTCAAAATGTAGGTCTAGAGAGATTGGTCACATGGAAGCGCAGACAATCCCGTTTTGCGAGCTGATGACGACCTGAAATACTGTTTCTGGTCTTTTCTGTAACGCAGGTCTTAACACAAAAGAAAACGCATTTTATGTTCCCCTTTTATTGTTTGATTGCCAAAAGCTGTCTCTGTTCAAAATAATAATCTGTCCCTTTCATCCCTATTGGTGTTTGTAGGGGAACCGTTGGCTGAACCTGGTGAAATGATAATGTTTTGGTGCATGTCGCTATTTCTTAACACAAATACGCTGGTGGCATTGCAAGAGTTGATGCCAAACATGACCAACAGAGCGGGGTAGATGGGGAAATTACATAGCTACAATACATACATAATGCGCCTATAGTTAGTCCAATCATACAAGTGCGTATGCACGGTAATCGTAATCATCTTTTCTTTTTTCCATGAGTCATGTTTATGTTTTTGCGTGTGAAACCTCAACGGTTATGGTTCTTCTTGAAGATAATGACTGTTTACATAAAGAAGGTGGTCCTTAAGAGTTTTCTGATCCAGAAAGCCCCGTAGAGGAAGTCCTCGGCAGAGCACGTGCTGTGACGGCTGCCCACACTGAGAACGGTCTGCACAAACCAAAGTAAACTGTTTGTCACTTGATGACACGGAACAGCTGTGCCCTCTGCGAAAGTTCAACGGGAACTGTAAACTCAAAACGGCAACGTCTGCCTGACCCGTTCGCCGTACACACAATACGAAGACGATATCGCCAGGTTTTCTGGCATATTGAGCCAAGACGTACAGAGAGAGAACGCCTTCCGACAGTGATGTAGGCTGCTGCTGCTCCTTGCGTGAGGGATGATGTGACCTCTCCGGTGGCCGTGTTACAGTGGTCAGTGTCAGGGACTGGAAGACTGGAAGGTGCTAAGTTCCAATCCTGTAGGAGAGACATGCCATGGAGTGCTGGTCTCTCTCTCTCTCTCTCTCTCTCTCTCTCTCTCTCTCTCTCTCTCTCTCTCCTCTCTCTCTCTCTCTCTCTCTCTCTCTCGTTGTTTGTTTGTCCAGAATCGGGGTGTAATTAGGTCAAAGGAAATGACCAGTCCGCGGGTATCCACGCAATTTTAAGGTGCTGTCCGGATCTGCTAAGATTTACAGGGAGTAGAAGAAGCAAGCACGCGCGCCCGCGCGCGCAAACACAAACATTGGGGGGGGGGGGGGGGGGGCGGAACAGATAGAGTCATATGCGGAATCTCTGTCTGTCTGTGTGTCTGTCTGTCACTCTCCTCTCTCTCTCTCTCTCTCTCTCTCTCTCTCTCTCTCTCTCTCTCTCTCTCTCTCTCTCTCTCTCTCTCTCTCAGTGGATGGTGAGATGGGAGGCAGACAGACAGAAGGTATCATGGGGGAGACAAATGATCGTGGGGGAAGGGAACCTGGCGGGGGTGGAAAAGGGGGAGATGGAAACACTAAAAGACGGGGAGGCCGAAGCCATAATTATATTAATATATGTACGTGGAATTGCGAAGGTTTGATGCAAAAACTGGATATACCAGACGTTGTGTCAACTCTTTTATCTTTTGATATCTTTTCATTGAATGAAACATTCATATACGTGGATACGATTTCATTTTTGCCTTTTATTGATTATAATGTATTTGCGTCAAAAGCTGTTAAATTGTCTAATCAAGGACGTAGTTCAGGTGGAGTGTGGTGTGTTTGTGCATAAGTGGTTGTCACAATTTGTTAAGAGCATTGATACGCATTTGGACCAAGTTATTATTTTGCAACTTGATCGAACGTTATTAGAAACAGATAAGCCAATTTTTCTTATTTGTACATACATTCATCCATATGACAGCAGATACTGGACACAGACAGAGCATGGGTATGGGATTGAAATCATTGAACAATGTTTGATGAACTTGTACGAACGTTACGAGGATTTCTATATTATGATATGCGGTGACCTGAATGCAAGGACAGGATGTATGAATGCATCATTACAGAATGAACTGTGTACGGACAGTGGGTGGAAAACGGATAAAGAAGATACAGATCAGATGCTTACTCGGCATTCTGAGGATAAAGAAATAACAGGTTTTGGGCGAGATTTGTTGAATTTGTGCACAACGTTTGAATGTATCATTCTCAATGGTCTAAGGAATTATGGTTTTGATGAATCACTCACTTTTGTATCGAGCAATGGAGGCAGCACAATTGATTACTTTATAACTTCTAGTGGTTTATGTTTACAGAATTATATTAGTTCTTTAGATATTCTGTCCTCCATTGATTCATCACATTTACCTGTTTGTATCAAACTGTTAACCACCCTGAATTCTCAGGCAAACGTGGACAGCCAAGGTAAGAAAGCAAAAAAGTGGATGGAAAAGCAATGTTGGGATAAGTCATTAGAGCAACAGTTCATTGAAAATGTCAGTACAAAGGAAATGCAAAATATGTACTTACAAGCTCTAGCACATATTGATAATGATGTAAATCAAGCTGTAACCTTGTTTTCTAGAACTTTGGTGCTAAGTAGTAACTGCATGAAAAAATGTGTCCGTATTGATAAAGAGATTAAACCTCCACAGTGGTTTGATGCTGAATGTAGACAGTTTAAGATAAAAGCAAGAAATTCGTTGATGATACTGAGGAAATCAAACAAAGCAAGGCAAGTAACATATACTGTGTCAAATACACAACGATCAGAGGAAAGGAGACAATTTGCTCAGGATAGGAAGGAGTACAAAACACTGATAAAAAGAAAAAAGAGCAGCTTTAAACGTGAAACAGCAAGAAAACTTGCAAGTTTTGGCAAAGACAGTAAATCATTTTGGAAAGAAGTTAAATTCATGTCTGGTAAGAAAAGGGCTCGCATTGTCCTGAAATTTCTGACCAGCAATGGCTTCACCACTTCAAAAGCCTATTTAATGTTCCAGAAATAAAAACATTTGATTTTAGCTTTGAAAATTATGAATCAGAATGTAGTGATTTAAACTCACCTATTTATGAAAGAGAAGTTTATGAGGCAGTTCATAAACTGAAAAATGGAAAAGCATGCGGTATTGATGGAGTTACTCCAGAAATGCTTAAACTATGTAGTGAGCAATCAGTCAAATTCATGACAAAATTATTTAATAACCTTTTCGAGAAAGGTCAATATCCCGAGGAATGGACAAAATCCATTATAGTACCAATTTATAAGAAAGGTGATAAAACAGTAACAGATAATTACAGAGGTGTATCATTATTGAGTTTAATGAGTAAATGCTATACTAACATTCTCAACAAGAGATTAGTGAACTTTATTGAAACAAACAAGAAGCTAACAGAGTCCCAAGCAGGTTTCAGAAAGGGGTATTCTACATTTGACCACATTTTTACCTTGAATGCAATCATTCAGAAATGTTTTTCAAAGAAAGGAGGAAAGCTTTTTGCATGTTTTGTGGACCTGAGAAAAGCGTTTGATTCTGTTCAGCATGGATCATTATTTGAGATTCTGATAAAAACAGGAATCCATGGTAAATTTATTAAGGCAATAACGGCTATTTATAAATCATCTCTTTCATGCGTCAGAATAGAGGATCGTGTAACTGATTTTTTTGATTGTCCTGTGTGGGGTGAGACAAGGCTGCATCCTGAGCCCAGAACTTTTTTCGATTTTTATAAATGAAATTGCTCTGGCAGTAGAAGAAAATGGAATACATGGTATCCAACTGTTACCAGGTTATGTTGAGCTATGCATACTTTTGTTTGCTGATGATATAGTTCTGCTATCCGACACCGCTAGAGGTCTACAGAATCAAATTGATGTACTGAACGAATCTTGCAGGAAGCTATTTCTGAATATTAACAAAGACAAAACAGAGGTTATGGTATTTCGAAAAGGAGGGTTTCTAGGCAAAAACGACAAATGGAATATAAATGGAGATTCTTTAGAAGTAGTAAATGAATATAACTATCTTGGTTTTGTGTTTACAACTAAAATGAGCATACCAAAATGTGTTGATGCTCTGGCGGTGAAGGGCAGAAGAGCTTGCATTGAATGTGTGAAACATATTGGCAGATTGCATGATATTTCAAAATCTTGTTTTTTTCAAAATATTTGACACTCAGGTCCAACCTGTATTACTGTATGCAGCTGAAATGTGGGGTATGAATAGATTAGACAACATTGAAAAGGTTCACAGTTATGCATGTAAACGATTTTTAAGAGTCCCATTAAAAGTACCAAATAAGTTTGTTCTTGGGGAAACAGGAAGGTACCCATTATATGTGAATAGTTATTTCAGATGTATTAAATATTGGCTTAGAATTCTAAAGATGGACACGACTAGAATCCCAAGGATTGCATCTGCAATGCTTTGGAAATTAGATGAAAGGGGCAAAGTTTGTTGGGCAAGTCAGATCAGAAACATTATGTTCAGAATGGGGTTTGGGCATGCATGGATAAATCAAGGAGTAGGATGTGAAAAGGCTTTTCTCTCTTTATTCAAACAAAGACTGAAAGATAATTATCTACAAGAATGGGAGGAATCTATTATGAATAAAGATATATACAGAAATTATCGGCTTTTTAAAACAACCCTAGAAAGCGAACCTTATTTCCAGTTTTTAGATATCAGATGCTTCCGTGACGGACTCGTGAAATTAAGACTGGGGGTACTACCAATAAATGGTTCTTCATTTAGGAGAATATTTTGTGAAAACCTAAACTTTGCTTGTTCAACATGTAAAGTAATTGAAGATGAAAATCATTTTGTACATTACTGTCCTAGGTATGATGAAATAAGAAACAAATATCTGAAAGGTATTAAACAACCGTATACCGATACACTATCATAAGGGGTCAGTAGATTACGATAAAGAAACACTTGCCATGTATATATTTCATGCTCTCCGACAAAGGAGTATTGTAACCAATTGAAGGAGAAATTGATGAAAGATTTAAGTCCATTATGTTGTAATTTTTCAGATATTATTATTTACTGTAACAATTGCTTTATTCCACGTGCATCACTTTCTGTATATTTTGACCCTATTTCTGAGGGCTAGTGGCCTACAGAATAAAGTTTTTGTTCTTGTTCTTGTTCTTGTTCTCTCTCTCTCTCTCTCTCTCTCTCTCTCTCTCTCTCTCTCTCTCTCTCTCTCTCTCTCTCTCCTCTCTCGCTCGCTCGCTCGCTCTCTCTCCCCCTCTCTGGACCTGCAGTTGGCTAATAATCAGCAGTTTGAGTAAATGGATTGTCTTGCTTCCTTGCCCATCCCCTGAGAGAGAAATAATATCTGTGAGGTAAAACATATTGCCCATTGTCTGATCCGAAGGGGATTCGGAGTTAGTTCATTGGATTCCTTCTCACTGTGGGATATTTATTAATGAAACGACAGATGAAAACGTCAAACCAGATGCCGTAAATTCTGGCCACACAAAGTTGCTGTCAATACCGTGATAATCAAATGAAATAAATACAGCGTTAGCATAAAAGTAACGAATATTCAGATCCCCCCCAAAACCAGTCTTTATCGGACAGTTTTACGCGTGTTTTAAGGACTAATATACTGTAATTTATTCTATTCAATTCGGGTCATGCTTGTAGCCCAGCCGACCAATAAGGACCGTATCAAGGCAGTCATTGCCTAGTCATAGAATGAGACTCAATGCACGGAAATGGAAATACTCAAACCTGTCCACATGTTTGTGAGGGTGAATTTATCCATTCAGCATGTTCTCCAGAAAGGTCCAGATGTAACAATACTGCCAGCAGGTTATAGCGATAGTACTTCATATCTTCAAAATAGACTGGCTGGTTATATTTCTTATAGCTATTTGATGTTGGACGAAATACATGCAAAATCCTGTTTGATTTCGAATGTAATTGTTTTTCCGGTACTTAGATGTTTTATTTGTTAATTTGTTTATAGTGCTATTCAAGATTTTAAATGTAGTTGTTTGATTTTTTTTTTTATCCGTGGAACATCATTTTCCTGGTACTTAGATATTTCATTTGTTGATTTGTTAATAATGGTATTCAGTACTT
>CM031609.1:36048435-36055935 GCA_018398815.1 Conus ventricosus | reverse complement strand
GCGCCTGTCCTGGTGTCTTTGGGTCACGTGAGCTGTGCGCGTAGCGGAGTGTGCGTCTGGTGCTTCTCTGTCCTTCCTCACGGGAACGATGAAGAGGAGGAGGACACACAGACGTGTGTCGCATGCAGGCTGGAAGTAAGCGTGGAGGGCGAGGGGTGTCGTTCATGCTTCCGTCCCACGTTGTGCGTGTGGGTCTGTGCTGGGAGCAGGTGGAAGCGGGTGTGTGCGCTGTGGTCACCGTTTCTTGCTGCTGTGGGTTCAAGTCTTCGGAATGGGAACCGCTTCTTGACTCGCCGCTGAGTGAATGCCGCCCTGTCTTGTCAAACATCAGTCGGCAGTAACCGTATGCCTCGACAGAGTCCATTAACCGCTGGAAAAGTCATCTCCCCCGCTGTCCGTTTTCCCTCTCTTGTCACCTAACCAGCTACACAGGCTTTCACCTCTACTCTCTTTTAGTCCGTCCCCCCCCCCCCCCCCCTCCCATACACCTCCTTCCCGTGCTCCAAGTCCCACACCCGTCCTACTCCCCTGTTTCCAGTACACCCCCCTCCTCCCCTTCCCCCCCCCCCCCTCTCCCACCTCCCCCAAACCTCCTGCATTCGCCATCCACCCACACAGTCTCTGGCGGGGGGCGGTACAGGGCAGGGTAGTGTATTATAACCCGGGACCTGTAAGTCTGAGACTGTCCATCTTTCCCCCCGAGAGCCCTGATCCCCCTTCCAGCCTGAAGATGGCAGATGTCCATGGAGTCGGAGCAGCAGACGTGCAGCAGACCCCCTTAATCTGAGGAGGTCGGCGGGTGCACGATGTGGTGAGGGGCTCCAACCTCCCTGCAGTCGCTGAGGAGAACGTCCTTGGGTTGAAGACCTGCTTGCTCGCTGCTCATTGGTAGGCAGCAGTCGTGAGCTTCGTCCCTCTCTTTAATTGCTGTATAAGCCCGTCAGCCGCCCCCCTCCTCCGTCTTCCTCCGTCCTCCTCCCTCCCTGTCTCTTCATGTCTTGACCTTGGCCTCTTCCTACCTATGCCTGATCTCCCCTGTCCTCGGTGTTGATTGTCGCCCCTGCCTGGCTGGCTGCGGCTCCGCCCCCCCCCCCCCCCCCCCCCCCGTCCTACCCTCCCCACCCCCCTCCCCACCCCCTCGTCCCTCAGTCTGCGTCAGTGCCTGTCCAGCGAGAGTGATCAGCGGAGGGTGTGTGTGTGTGTGTGAAGTGTGGAGTGTGGTGTTGAGGGTGGGGCGAGTTGAAAGGATTTACCAGCGTCGTCGTCATTCTTAGGACGTCGCCGATACTGGAACTCTGAGAAAGTCGTGTTTCCAGTTCGTCGTCGCGAGGTGAGTGGGTTTTTTTTTGTTTTTTTTTCTTGTGAGGGTTGCACCCGGATGTAAATTCGTCCTTCCCCACCCTCCATCCCCACTCCTCCCTCGTCATCCAGATTATTTATGTCAGACGGGGTTAGTTAAGGTGGAGAAGGAAGGGACACAGGGATGGGGTACGCACACACGCTTGCCCGCACGCGCGCACACTCACACGCACATACACGCGCGCGCTCCCCTGCACCCCCACCCCCATCCTACCCTACCCAACCCCCACCCCACCACACACATGCTTTTTACATGTTTTAATCATCTTTTCGCTCACCTGGCCGGAGGGGGTGGGGGTGGGGGCAGATGATTTATTACATACAAAATACGCACCATAATGATCAGATTGTAACAGCCCAGATATGGTACCTTGCGGTCGACTGGGCTATAACCAAAATAAATTGAAAGGCAAAATTCCCAAAGGAATTCGCTGAATCTTAACCACACTTTGCACACTGTGTACATTTGCACATTTCCGAAGGAACCCTTTTCAGGCACAAAAGCAAATTGCAAAGAAATCAACAAATAAACGAGTAAATAAATGAATGATAACAATAATGAATAAAAACAGTGGCGAGGCAACGTTTCGTCAATAAATCGGAAAAAGTTTTCATAGAACTTTTGTTGTTGTTGTTCTTGTCTGCGATAGATTTTAGTGCCAGTGAAAACTCTCCCCTTACACAGACTCTGAAGACTTCTGAAGAACCTAACTTAGAACACACACACACACACACACACACACACACACACACACACACACACACACACACACACACTCATCACGCTGCGGACGAACTGACACATGCACGTGCGCTCACACACACACACACACGCACGCACGCACACACACACACACACACACACACACACACACACACACACACACACACACACACACATACACACACACACACACACACGCGCGCGCGCGCGCGATCTAAAAAAAACTTTAACTTAAACGGATAAGAGGACGCCAAGACGTGAAACAAAAGATGACAGTATACGGAAAATGTCCTATGTATTGTGCTATTGCATCGTTAAGTCGTCGCTGACAACGAAAGTTTACTTTTTGCTTTGTGATACAGTATATACACTATATATAGCATTTGGCGTATTGCGCCTTTATTGTAAAGAGGAAGGGGAGGAGAGAGAGAGAGAGAGAGAGAGAGAGAGAGAGAGAGAGAGAGAGAGGGACCGCTTCTGTGGTAAAATTGTAACAGTCTACTACTTATTTCAGTCTACTTTTCACCATACTTGCAACGTTAATTCTTCCAAACGAAGACACTGAACGAACAAGCTATGATGCAAACTCTTATTTCCTCCCCTATTTTTAAACCGAGGTAATTTCAGTAAAGTTGGAGATTTCTTCTTTTTTTTTCTTTTAGAAAAAAATCATGTCATACCCGTCAAAATATTAGATTTGTTTTTCATCGAAATGTGATAGACAATGACGATCATAGGAAGTGCTTAAATTGGGGGAGGGGGGAGGGGTTGTTTGGTTGTGTTTTTTTTCTTAACAGGTGGTGTGTGTGTGTGGGGGGGGGGGGGGTGGGCATTAAAAGAACAAAAGCGAAGTGAAAGTGCAAGTAACCCCCCTTTCCTTTACCAGCTCTCCCATTGTGAGTAGAGCAAAGCAGAAATTCGCTGTGTACAAAGCACGTTCCACAAGACAGGTGGTTCGAAAAGATATTTAACACAGACTGGAACTGGGAAAACATCGTAGGCCCATGTTCTCCTCCTTTGAACAGCGAACAAAACGTACGTTTGTAGAGACACCGAAAGCGTGTTGCTTTGACAATGAAATACCACGACAGGTGTGGTTTTTTGGAGCCGCACGTTTTCCATACTCAAGTCTTTGCAGAACATGATGAATTAAGCTGTATTGCATTTAACACCTCTCTCTCTCTCTTTCTCTCTCTCTCTCTCTCTCTCTCTCTCTCTCTCTCTCTCTCTCTCTCTCTCTCTCTCTCTCTCTCTCTCTCCAATGAGCATCACTAAAATTGGTATCCTAAAATACACCTACCGATTTTAGAGGTTTATGCCTGTCCAAACTCTAAAACATTCCAAGTATTTTTGGATGCATTTAAAAGGTGATTTTGTTGGTTTTGTTTTTGTTTCTTTCTTTGCTTTTTGTAAAACTCTTTTTCGGTTATCTTAAGGCGACAAGTCAAGCGGAATGGTTGTTCTTAACAAGCCTAGTTCTGTGAGCAGAAGGCTGGCAATAGTTGAGCTTCGTCTTCGATGCGTTTTTCTTTTTCAGGATAAGACTTTTGTCCCCCGCTTGATGACAACCCTGAAAAAGCCCCCCCCCCCCCCCCCCCCCCCCCCCCCCCCCCCCCCCCCCCCCCCCCCCCAACACACACATACACATGCGCGTACGCCCATGTACACAAGCACACACACACACACACCACACACACACACACACACACACACACACACACACACATAAATATGAACACATGTGCAGATGCGTACGTGCAGGAGCATACTCACACAAGCTCACAGCACACACACACGTATACACGTGCACATCTGCGCGCGCGCGCGCACACCACACACAAACACACACACACACACACATACACACACACATGCGCGCGCGCGCGCGCGTGTGCGCGCGTGTGCGCGCGTGTGCGCGCGCGAGCACACATACATGCACACACATACGCACACACATGCACATTCATACACGCTTGCACCGCATACACTGGCACACAAACACAGACCCGTGCGCACACACCCATGGACACACATCAACACACTCCCGTGTACACTCACCACACACACTTACAATGATTATAATGGCACAGCCAGTGTTAAGTAGGTTACCCAAGTTCTGACCAACGCGTTGGGCTAATGCGTAGGTCAGACATCTTCTAAATTGTAGCCATTAGACCCTCTTCTTAAATTCTCTCACCTTAGTCATTAACGTATTTATCCACCAGCTTTTAAACCATGCGCAGTGTTGTCTCGAAACCTAACGAATATGGTGTAGCGTATATGAACAGGTCCGCACGCAGTAACACCTTGAAGAAATAAAGTGAAACGTGAAAAGGCTGTAGAATTTACGGTCGACAGGCTTACAGTAAAAGAAGCAGAAGTATAGCCAACTTAAAGAAGTACAGCAAACCTGCAAATCTTACTCAGTCGAGTCTGTCTCTGGCAATGACACAGGAAGACGTAGACTCGTATCAGACAGGAGCTGTGAAATAATGCGTGCCGAGATACCTTTGCGATGGCGACATCTCCCGCGCTTTCTGTATGACGTCGTATTGTCCGTTACCAAGTATGGAAACCTTTTCGCGTTGTGTCCTCACTTCGCGACACGCTGTAGATTGGCGAAACGTGTTTCGTGAAAGCCGACGCCCGAATCGGAAGTCCTGCTTCAAAAGTTGATCAAGGTGAAAGCTTCGTGTGGGGTCGATAGTATGCCAAGGCCGCTTGACCTTTGGGACGGGAGATAAAACGCCAAAGAAAACCGGCGGGGGGGGGGGGGGGGGGGGGGGAACCCTCGTCAGTTAGCGGCCTTCACGGGCTGTTGATTCTGAGCCGCTACTCAGGCAGGTAGTGGGGCAGTGCATCCGCCCAGACCGGCGTTGTGCCAAGAGAGAGAGGGATGGAGAGAGAGAGAGACAGAAGAGAGAGAGAGGAGAGAGAGACAGAGAGAGAGAGACAGAGAGAGAGAGACAGGACAGACAAGAGAGAGAGAGTGAGAGAGAGAGAGAGAGAGAGAGAGAGAGAGAGAGAGAGAGAGATGTCCGAAATGGGTATTGTCATAACGGTGATAGTGTAATTTAAATGCCAACGTGCGTTTATGATTCAATCTGTATTATTATAACGATGACAGTGTTATTTATATGCCAATGTGCGTTTAGAATTCAATCGATGTCTGCAGAAATATTCTTAGAAACAATTGTAAACAAAATCTTCATGCACAAATCTCTTGCGAAAAACGGGCTCTCCGGTTTTACATGTACATTTCAACTAATTGTTCTATGATGTACACTGGCACAAACAGTGTTTGGAGAATCATATAATGAAATAAAAGACAAAATCAAGATGTATATTTCAATATTTTCCAAAACCGTTGAATGCAGTGCCAAAACATGTGTGTATACCATCCTTAGTCACAGCCTTAATCACGTTTACTGATAGTCCACTTGTCAGGGTGCAATACACGCATTTCCTTCAGTATAACATTAGTCCCAAGACATCTGTGTATTATTCTTAATTGGAACCATTTCATTTTTTCGTCAGAAATTTGGTTGAAATAAAAAATACAGCTTTTGCTATCATTCTCAGTATTCAATTTTGTATCCATTTTACACGGCATTTTGGGAAGATATGATTGTCTATAAGTATGTCATAGTATGCTTTTAACCCTTTAAAAATGGACATAAGCATTTTAAAAAAAATGAATTTATATCCAAACATCTATCATTCTCAACTACGATCTTTGTTTTACATATATCCTCCCTTATTGCTGATGCACAACCAGAATTTTCTTTTTATTGCTAGAAACGAACTGGTTGTTTTCAACAACAAAAAATACGTTTATAAAAATAGAGTTGTTAATTAATCCATACTTTTACCACAATAATGTTTCCCCATCTGTATTCTATGATTGTAGAATTCTGGTTCTGCAAGCATTTTCCCAGAATTCTCACATTAAACTTTGTAGGGGGGGAAAAGTATACACATTAAAAACCTCTATCCAAAATACGTTTGATTTAGATAACGAAAACATATTCTGGTTCATATTTTTTCAATGTCTTTCAAAAGCTGAAAATTCGATGTTGGGACAGTCTTCCATTTGTACTCATGCAACTAGCATTTCACCGTGTTCCTTGCCTTTAGCAGCCTTTCAAGTACCCATCGCTTTGAATTATAACTGTGCACAAAAAGAAACGCATATTTTTATTCCAGTCATTTCATGCGTCATTTTAGCATTCAAAATATTACACCCACAGAAGAAATAAGACATCAATCTACTGTTATGTATCTTCATTATGTGTGCCTATTCACACTGGACAGAGTTTCCTGCTATACGGGGCATGTTTCTGTCAAATGTTCCTTAATATTTTCAGCGAAAAAAATATGCGTTTCTTTTTGTGCACAGTATATTTGCGCATTTTGAAAAGCGTTTTTTGTTGTTGTTGTTTTTTGTGTTTTGTTTTTTGATTGTTTGTCGGTTTGTTTGTTTGTTTAGGGAGGCCGGTTGTTTTTGTTTTTGTTTTTTTTTCCCTCGAAATATTTGTGTTCTTAGTGGAAATAAGTGTGAACCGCAGTGTTTCTGGCGTTTCTTGTGCTCTATGCTGTTGTGCAAAATAGATCTCGAAGCTATTTTGCAAGTATTGTCATTTCGCGACGTGGTCTGAATTGCCCAACAGCCAAAAGAATGGCTGGCTGACACATGATTACGTCTGGCTTGACAATCAACCAGCACACAAGACCTGGGCAGGCCCGCTTCACGCTCTGAACATGGTCAGTGTTTCGTTCTGATCGATTAAATTCCAAAAGCCACATAAGGTCGGGAGAAACAGGTGCAGGGGGATGCCGGAGGTAGTAAGCTGGTTCCACGGGCAATTAATTTTGTGTATCGATTAGCCTTGAACAAAAACAGCTTCAGAGAATTCTTGCACATTTTGGGATAGCATGTCAACTATAAAACACGGCCGTGCGATGTATTAAAGGGGGAACTAAGTCTTACCAAGTACTAGTGGCAAGAGGGGTTACAGAATTCAGTGAAACACGCGGCTTCACACATATAGTGATACATCTAAACCGAAGTGACAGTTGATAAAAAAAAAAAAACACAAACGATTTTTTTTTTAACAAAGCAGTTTCGGATTCAGCTTCTTCACGTAGAAAATGTATCCCATCTTCCATACAACCAAGATAAATGTTGTCTTTGTTGAGGCTGAGGTCACAACGATTGTTTTTTTCGCGTCTGTTAGTTTACCACTGTAACTTTTCCAAACACCATGAAGCAGTAGCGCCCGCTGATTGGAGCATGAAATAATCAGAATTCTTCTCACTCTCCTAAGCCTAGGCAAGAGAATCGCCAAAACAGCGCCTCGAGGCGACATTCGCCCGCAGCATGCTGTTTCCGGTGCTGTCTTGAACCCGGCCTTTCG
>CM031609.1:36018435-36038435 GCA_018398815.1 Conus ventricosus | reverse complement strand
GCTTGGATTTCATGGATCCTGTTTCCCCTCCCCACCACCTAGCAGCTTCCTCCGTTGCCACCCACCCCTCCCCCCCCCCCTCACCCTCACCATTCCCGCCTTCCCTCAGGGCCGTTCCGTTGTACACAGGCCTTAAACGATCCTTTGACTCTCTCTCTCTCTCTCTCTCTCTCTCTCTCTCTGTGTGTGTGTGTGTGTGTGTGTGTGTGTGTGTGTGTGTGTGTATACGCACCTTCGTCTGTGCTCACGCTTGTATGTGTATGCATGTATCTGTATGACCGTCAGATCGCCGACGGTCCACTCGTCTGTGAGTGCGCGCGCGCGCGTGTGTGTGTGGTCTTCGTGTGTGTGTGTATTGTGTAGTAGTAGTAGTAGTAGTAGTAAGTAGTAGTAGTAGTAGTAGTAGTAGTTGTTGTTGTTGTGTGTTTGACAGAGAGAGAGAGAGAGAGAGAGAGAGAGAGAGAGAGAGAGAGAGAGAGAGAAGGGCAGTGGGTGATGCAGGGAGCCAGAAGCGACCAGACAGGCCCGGGGAAGGGGCGGTGATTTCCCACAGGTGTCTGCCCGGAGCCATACATCTCCCCCCCCCACCCCCCCCACCCCCTCCTTCCCAACCCTCTTAAACACCGCCTACCAACGAGAAGACGGGGCTATTTTTAGAGCGCGGGAGACAGAAGTATGGCCGAACATAACCCGGAAACATTTCCCCTTTGACCCTTGCGCTCCTAGACAACATCGATCTTGTTCATGTTTGAGGATGAAGCGAATATGAATCAGAGAGGAGCTGAATTAGACGATGAACAGCTTTCTTTTTCATCCCTACGATTTTATGTGTAGATATGATCATCGTATACGTCGGGATGCGTGATTGGTCCGGTTCAGTTCTGTTCTGACTAGTGTTAGCTTCCATTCGGATTGGCAGATGGAGAACGCGGCAGACACATGTTGAACCTTCTACCCTGCACAATCCTTGTTTTCACTTTTTTCTCTTTTTTTTTTTTTTTTTTTTCTTTTTTCTCTTTTTAGTTTTTTTTTCCTATTTTTTCAATAGGTGAAGCCCCCGTCCACCTTTTCTCTCACCGCCTTTTTTTCTCGCTTTTTTTTTAAAACAAAGACTAGGTCATGCTCACCATACAGTGTCTGTGTCTTGTTTACAGACGGACAGTCGCATGCTGACTTGAATGTTTCAACGTTTGATACATAGCGCCTGGGTTTCTTCGAGTGCTAATGTATGATGTGCTGACACTTTCATTCTGATATGTTTACGACACGGTAAACACATTAATGCATCCCTCTCCACACTCCTCCAAACTGGAAAAAAAAAACGCACAAATGTACTGTCAAACTGATTGATGATAACATGCCCTGCACTATGCTACCTACCTCCCCCCACTGACGCGCAGTCATAGGCAGATACGCCCCTGTTTTCGTGGTTCCAGCCCCAGGAGTACAGACAGAGCTATCAGTGTTGTGTCCTCGTGATGGACCCCCATCAGAAAAGTCTCTGCCCTACCGATCGGTCACTTCGCGTTGTACACGTAAAACCGATGGCGCCCCCCCCCCCCCCCACCTCCTCCCCGCTTCCTATTTCTCCACCCTCTCCCCTCTCCCCATCTTTCTATTCCCTCCTCCCCCCTCCCGCGACGACAGGATTTGGCCAAGTTGTTAACGACGGCGAGGAATAGCCGAACTCGAAATGTTGGATACAATTCTTTCCACTTTGATTCCCCTCCTCCCCCCTCCCTCTTCCCCCTTGCGCCCTCTCCCCCCAAACACCTTTTTGTCAATATTACATGCTTAGTCGAGGGTCCAGACTGCGCCTATTCTTTTCCCTTCCTACCTCTTTTCCTCTTTTCTCCTTGTCGTTTGTTCATTTTGTCTGTACGTTTGGACCTTGAACATTTCGTGATAGGTAAAAATTAGTTGTATTAGGTGCACTGTTTTCCAATGTATGTTGTGTACACTTGGGACAAATATGTTGAAAACACCAAGATTGCTGTACATCTACTTGATTATTTTCTCACGTGTTTCGCATTACGAAGTTCATGATTAAAAACCAAATCAATAACGTCTTTCTGCCCCCTCCAACCTCTGCCCTCGTTCTCCTGCCTTCCGTCCAGCCCCTCTCCCATCCCAGCTCTTGCCCCCATCCACCCTCCTAGATACACACACAGTGGTCGACCCTGATCTGGCTGCTGTGAGCCAGGGGCCCCATCAGTCTGCCATACCCAGCGACTCCGATGACCTTTGACTAAAACCCAACAGTAGGGCAGTCTGGACAGGGAGGGAGAATGTATATAAGTTATATCGGAATCAGTCTACCTTAACAACGCGGCACGAAGAGTCACAGAACGGGAGAGCATGTTTCCGTATGTCGCGATGATCAGTGAAGACGGTGATGATGACGTGGTGGAGGTGCAGCTTGGTTCTAGGAGTAGAGGATAGGCATGTACTGCACTTCATAATGCTTCGTGGGGCCTGACGGGCCAGCGACACCTGAACACCACCTGCTTTGCCCAGCCGTACGTAGTTCGTAGAGGTGAGTGTTACGTCACATCGGCCGGAGGTCCTCAGGAATATGGTATCCTTACAGATCGAGGTCTATAGTTTGGGCGGCAGGATTTCTGGTCGTTGGCAGGAGTCTTGGGCTCGGTTCTTGACGGAGGGGGGGGGGGGGGGGGGGGAGTTCAGGTTTTCGTCCCAGACTGGAGTCTGGATCCTCTTCTTTCGTTGTGCTGAACACAACAGGTGTTTAGCATCAGGTTCTGGTTCTGTGTGAACTGGTGTCCACTTGTGGTGTTGGTCGGCTGACTGTGGTCGTCGATTTTCTTCGCCTCTTCCCCCCCCCCTCCCCCCCCCCCCCTCCCCAGTGTCTGTTCTCAGTGCTGCCAAGCGGCCTTCTTCGTGCTCGAGTAGCAATTGTCCTGTCCCGCGTTAGGCCGCCTCGAAGACTCGAAGAGGGAGCAGGACGAAAGTCGCTGGAGCTCTGCGCGGGTCGCTGAAAAGGGTCCTCGCTGACTATGGCCGTGAGAGCAATTTTTCAGTCCAGCCTTAGAGGGGTACCCACCATGTCGACTAGAAAACATGGACGTCCAGGCCACGGGTCATCGCAGTCAGGCAGCACCCCATCACCGACTGCACCACATCTCCAAGAGCCATCTCCCAGCGACACAGGCTAAATCCGCCGGCTGGAAGGTTGACTGCTTCCCCTGACACTGACCTGTCACAGCAGTGTCCCTCGAGAAAGATCTGTCTGTCTCCCTCGGCACTCCCCGCTGTGCCACCTCGTACAGAATGAATGTGAGCAACAGCATCGGATGTATCCTTTGTTTGATAGAGTTGGTCCTTTTAATTGGTACCGGTCTCCTCATCCGAGACCTCATCACACTCGACAGCTCAGGGGAGGAGGAGCTGGTCGAAGCTGAAGAATTCTGAAGGGGTTTCATGGTTCTGTCTGGATTCGAACCCACAACTCCCGACTGCAGTCAGTGATGCTAACTTCCCAGCAGGTCTAGGATCCCGCTTATCATCGATGCGGGAACAACAGGGAAGAAAAATATTATTGCTTTCGTTTGGTGACCAGAAGCCAGTGAAGATGTTTGAGGAAAGAGCAGGTCTTCCTTTGTTTGCTTCATTCAGGCCTTTATTTCCAACTTTGTTTCTTTGTCTGTTTTCAGATCTGTACTTGCAATTGACATTTTCTGAAACAGATGAATTATGTATGTGCGTTCAGCTTCGGTTTCCTCAGGGAAAAGACCAAGAAGGCAATTCACCTTTCTTGACTCACGTGTAAATAAAGACAGCCCAGGGAAATCAATGAACAGCGAACATGAAGGGCACAGGGTGGGTCGGGCGGATGGGTGGAGAGTGAAGCTATCACATTTTTGCCGGCTTGATGCCGCTCAGACAGCCAGCTACAGAGTCGGGGCATAAGGTGTCTAAAGGGCAGATCTGTTCCTTTTTTTTATTTTTAAACTGTTGTTTGTTTTGTTTTTACCCAACCGCACCTGTGTGGGAGGGGTGACGCTCACTCAGTCAGTCTCTGCGCGTGCAAAACATTGATTGAGAGGTCGGAGAAAGGGTGTGCGTGGAAGTTTTATATATACACACAATGCCAGATGCGTTCCACACGTTCCTCGCTCAACTCTGGTGGACACACAAGTGACGTTTTGTTGCATTCAGAAATTGATACATACTGCCTCCGTTTTGATTTTTTTTTAAAATAGGATTGCCAGCTGCTTTGTTTTATGTCGGCATCAATGGGAACCGTGTGCGTCTTCATAAAGTCGTTGAAAAGACCTGTGATTGTGGAAACAGGTGAGGCTGTTTGGTTTTGCAGCTTTCGTGCAGCTTTGCTTGCTGTAATGGCCGTAATCCATGAACTCATCGAGTCTTTCATAGCTGTTCTTGGAAAGAGGTGTTATGGCCTTAGTTTTGTTTTCCGAAAGGCAGTTATTTATACTGCTGTTTTTATGTGATCGAATGTTTGTCAACATTGTGCTTAATGATGTCTTCGTAAAATGTCGGGCATAATTTCTTTATTTTTGCAATATTTGCTCACAATATCATTTCATCTACCTTTCATTAAAGTAATAAGTAATAACTGTTATTGTTCACCATTACTGAGAAAGTGTCAGTGTATAACATTCGGTGTTTCAGAAAAGAAAAGATCTATAGAAGATATACGGCATTTATCATACTAATGGTGATAGCTTCATGTACGGGGTGACCATACAGTATTCTTCCTTTTTTTTTTTTTTTTTTTTTTTGGAATAGCTAAGATTAGTTCTGCAGCGCATGTAATTGTCGAGAAAATGCCAATGTTAAACGTGTATGCACACGCACATGCGCACGCACGCACACACACACACACACACACACACACACACACACACACACACACACGCACGCACGCACGCACGCACGCACGCACGCACGCACGCACGCACGCACGCACGCACGCACGCACGCACACACACACACACACACACACACACACACACACACAGAGGGGAGAGGAGAGAGAGAGAGAGAGAGAGAGAGAGAGAGAGAGAGAGAGAGAGAGAGAGAGAGAGAGTGGAACAAACTAAAATTTCATAGGCTTTCTTGTTTCACGTGGGTATCAATATAGGAACAAACTCACAGACTCGCTCTGCTTTACACCGGAGTCAATAAAATAAATGAACAAATGAATAAACAAAAATAATAAAAACCGACCGAAAAACGACTGTCAGCATTCATAACTCACTACCTCAGCAACAATTACAGCATCTGCGAAGGCTATTCAAAACTTCACCCTGAGGAAAGTCCAGTTCATATCCACAGAGAATTACGTGACGGTGTGTCTCGGGGGCAGGGCAAGAGATGCATATATACAATCATCTCCAGGAGAGCTTTCCCATGTCATGCCAGCTGGCGGGCGTGGTGGATTGCCGTGGCTGCATCTTGCAAAGCACTCTCCCTTCTCAGCTGTTTTGAAGAGCGTCGCCTGACTGATATGGTAGATAAGACGTTAGGTGGTTCGGGGGTTAGAGAAAGACGTGTGCGTGAGTTTGTGGCGAATTGGGAAAGACTGGCAAGGGCAGGTCGACAGGGAAGGGGGGGGGGGGGAGACGGGAATAGAGAGAGAGGCAGAGAGAGAGAGAGAGCGAGAGAGAGAGAGAGAGAATAGTGGTTTATGACTCTCTCTCTCTCTCTCTCTCTCTCTCTCTCTTCTCTCTCTCTCTCTCTCTCTGTTCTGGTCAGATTGTCTCTCTCTGTCTGTCTGTCTGTCTGTCTGTCTGTCTGTCTTCTCTCTCTCTCTCTCTCTCTCTCTCTCTCTCTCTCTCTCTCTCTCTCTCTCTCTCTCTCTCTTAAGAACATATAGATAGATAGATGGAGTAAAAGACAGAGACAGATGGAAAAAAAAAAAAAAGAAAGAAAAAGAAAACAACCCATTCCCTGATTCAGCCTCTTACTGTTCATGATCCTTTCTGATCTGCGATGCAAAGTAAACATTGTCTTTTAAGGGCTGGAGGTCGAAAGAAAATTCTTGTCTTCGTGGGTTTTTTTTCCCCCTGTCTTTATTTGTTGATTTGGTCCTCACGAGACCCCATAACGGCAAGTAGAGCACGCGAATCTTTCAGAGATTTTCGATTGAGTCAGTTGGGTTTTTTTTCTTTTTCTACCCCCCCCCCCCTACCCTCCCCCTCCCTCCCCCCCCCCCTCCTGTCTCCCTCCCCCCTTCCCCACCTTCTCTCTATCTCTGTCTCTATGTCTGTGTCTCTGTTTTCTCTCTCTCTCTCTCTCTCTCTCTCTCTCTCCTCTCTCTCTCTCTCTCTCTTCTCTCTCTCTCTCTCTCTCTCTGTTTGTCTGTCTGTCTGCCTGCCTCTCCTTTTCCCTCCCTCCTCTCCCCCCTCCCCCCCTCTTGTGTGTGTGTGTGTTGTGTGTGTGTGTGTGTGTGTGTGTGTGTGTGTGTGTGTCCACTCCTACCTCTGGCTAACGAAGAAGAACGTGCACCAAGGGATTTTAGTAAAAGTTTTCAATAAAGCATTCGGAAGAATAGAAATGCGCTTATGGTGACTGGTCCTGAAATAGGATGCCGCAATTCCTATTGTTTATAATATCGCTACTGTCGTTCATCCAAAAATGTTTGTAATACTTTTTTGTCCTTCGTGTTTGCTTTCTAACGAAATTGTTTGCCACCATCATCATCAACAGCCTATCCCCTGTGTGACTTTGACTTTATTGAATATATTCATTCTCTCTCTCTCTCTCTCTCTCTCTCTCTCTCTCTCTTCTCTCTCTCCTCTCTTCTCTCTCTCCCTCTCTCTCTGGGTGGTGTTGGGGGGGGGGGTGTGTAGTGGGTACGTCTGATGACATTGAGAATGAATATCAGTTTCTGTTGTATTTCATATTAGTGCATTCTGTTTCAAGATCGGTGGAACACGTATTAAAAAAATAAATGACTCAACAATAATTGTACAAGATCTTTAGCAGAGCGTATTTGTATATGTGTGCGCATGTTTGAAGTAATTACTTTGTTTTGATAATGAAATGAAAATTCTTTTCTAAATGCGTATATGAAGAAAAGGAATGTATATCACCTCTGTAATTACGTTGTCCGTGTCTGTAAATGTCTGCGTTTGTCGGTGGTAAACTATAATGCGGTGTATTTTCTCGGCAACTAAATCCGGTAGTGTGAAGTACTAGGACTTTCTTTCTCCTGATGAAAGTTAGTAAACCACAAAATTATTCGCCGTCGGTGACATAAAACAAAGAAATCAACTTCATGTTATTTATAGCCCAGACAACTACCTAGACCACAGTAGGCAAACACTACTGTGATATAATCACAGAAATGGACTTCTTCTCAAGCAAGCTAAAACGCCATGTACGACATCGTCATGGATGTCCCAAGTCAGCTTCATCTGTGCTTCCATCCACCGTCCCTTCCCCCTGCACCTCAACCCCGGCTCACACCCTCTCTTCCCTCCCTTTAAACTGCGAAAACACAAACAAACAAACAAACAATCGGCGATCGATGAAAAACAAAAATCAGCTGTCAATAACCACGTGTTTGCAGAGTGTTTGGCGCGGGGATGCGTGACGTGAGATCCCATTCCTCCGTTCCAATTAATCTGCCAGACCTTAATCATCATCTTGTCACAACGTGCATGTTGTCCTCCAAAAACATCCCGAGATCGGGGAAACAAGAGTAGAGCAGAGGGGAGTTAAGGGGGTAGGGGGGGTGGGGGGGGGGGGGGGGGGGGGGCTGGGGCTGGAGAGGGTGTGCAAATTCTGTGGTCCATTATTCCCTGTCCTTATATTAAAACCAGTTTGTTGTTATATTCCCTGCTTCACGTGTAAGCTTGTGACGAGCTGGGGTCAAAAAATTCGACGTTGGCAGATTGTTGGGGCTGTTCGTTAGAGGGTCTGGGAGAGGGGTAGGGGTGGTGGTGCTGTGATTGGGGTTGTTCGTTAGAGGGTCTGGGAGAGGGGTAGGGGTGGCTGGTGCTGTGATTGGGGCTGTTCGTTAGAGGGTCTGGGAGAGGGGTAGGGGTGGCTGGTGCTGTGATTGGGGCTGTTCGTTAGAGGGTCTGGGAGAGGGGTAGGGGTGGCTGGTGCTGTGATTGGGGCTGTTCGTTAGAGGGTCTGGGAGAGGGGTAGGGGTGGCTGGTGCTGTGATTGGGGCTGTTCGTTAGAGGGTCTGGGAGAGGGGTAGGGGTGGCTGGTGCTGTGATTGGGGCTGTTCGTTAGAGGGTCTGGGAGAGGGGTAGGGGTGGCTGGTGCTGTGATTGGGGCTGTTCGTTAGAGGGTCTGGGAGAGGGGTAGGGGTGGCTGGTGCTGTGTTGGGGCTGTTCGTTAGAGGGTCTGGGAGAGGGGTGGGTGGCTGGTGCTGTGATTGGGCTGTCGTTGAGGGTTGGGAGAGGGGTAGGGGTGGCTGGTGCTGTGATTGGGCTGTTCGTTAGAGGGTCTGGGAGAGGGGTAGGGGTGGCTGGTGCTGTGATTGGGGCTGTTCGTTAGAGGTCTGGGAGAGGGGTAGGGGTGGCTGGTGCTGTGATTGGGGCTGTTCGTTAGAGGATCTGGGAGAGGGGTAGGGGTGGCTGGTGCTGTGATTGGGGCTGTTCGTTAGAGGGTCTGGGAGAGGGGTAGGGGTGGCTGGTGCTGTGATTGGGGCTGTTCGTTAGAGGGTCTGGGAGAGGGGTAGGGGTGGCTGGTGCTGTGATTGGGGCTGTTCGTTAGAGGGTCTGGGAGAGGGGTAGGGTGGCTGGTGCTGTTGGCTTTTGTTGTCCTGCACATCTGATCCATGGACAGCAGCAGGCGTAACAGTCGGTGTCCGGCGTGAGTCTAATTAATTAGTACAAGCACCTCTGAAGACCGTCACTGACGTGGTAACTCAGCGTCAGTAGTGCAGCGTCTCCTTCGGTCGGTGGCTTTGTGGTGAGCCGACGTGGGTATTCTCCTGTGTACTGCTGGCATTAGAGTCAAGTAGAATGAACCTGAATGTGGTTGTGTTCGGGGAAGCCAGAGCGGGCAACCTGAAAGTGATGACAGTGTGTGGGCATGGAAAATGTGGCAGCAAAAATGAGAATGATAGTAACAACAACAACAACAATGATAATAATAATAGTAAATGATAATAATAATAACAGTAATCATCATCTCATCATCATCATAAACGATGATAAGAATAATGGTGATAATAAATGACAATAATAATAATAGTAATGAATGACAACGATGATAGTAACAATGATAATAATAACTTATTAATGCTATTAATGATAACAATGATAATGATAATACGATAATAGTAACGATAACAAATATAATGATAATAATGATAATGAATGAATGAATCGATCAGTTGATTCACTAATCAATCAATCAGTAATCAAACAGAAAGAAAGTCAATGAATCATGAATAACTCTTGCTGCACAACACAACTTGGTTACAATTGTGTAAATGTCTGTCAAAGACGATGGTGCTTGCTCGGATTCCTTCTCATGCCAGCTCTCGAGGTAGCCAGAACTTTCACAAAATGTGCGCAGCCTTCTCCTGTTTCAGTTCTAAGGTCCTCTGACACGAGGATTGGAAACACTCCTCCCCCTGCTCCCCCACCCTTCTCCACGTGCTACCCTTTTCCTAGCCCTCCGTCCTTCCCCCCCTCTCGACCCTTTATCCACTCGCCTACTCCCTTGCTTGCAACCTCCCCCTCCCTCCCCCTCTGTCTCTGTCTCTCTATTTCTCCTCCCCTCTCGTTCTTATTCTCTCTCTCTCTCTATGTCTGTCTCTCTCTCTTTCTCTCTCTCTCTCTCTCTCTCTCTCTCTCTCTCTCTCTCTCTCTCTCTCTCTCTCTCTCTCTCTCCATAATCTACATCTTGTCAGTGTGGATTAGGTCAAATTTAATTCTTTGTAAGCTGTGCAATGATCAAAACGTGCTTTAAAAAATTTTAACAAAAAAAAACACACACAAAAAACGAAACCTTCCGGGGCAACAAATGGAGAGGCAGGGAGGCGAGGGGAGGACGGGGAGGGGGGGGGGGGGGGGTCATGGGCTGAAAGAAAGACATACCCAATTCAGGCCGCTGGATCTCACTGACGGTTCAGTACACTGCATTCAGGAAGCAGTCGATGGCGCCGTGAGACTGCTCAAACCTGGCAGCGAGACCTTGGGGTATTGGGTATTTTGTGATATGCCTCAGTGAAACAGTTTTGAACAGATCTGGTTGCAAAGTCAGACGACTGCAGGCGGAAATCCAAGCAAAATAAAATTTAAAATAAATGTTAATGAACCGCCCCTCAAAAAACGTGGACAAACGAATCGCAAGACAAAACACGACGCGTTTCGACCTCTTAGGTCTTCAGGCAAGATACAAAACAATTATTACAACGAAAATGAACGAGCAATTACTTATCTTCAATCTCTTCAACGCAAGATAGGCGTTGAATGCCTATCTTGATTCGACCTATTTGTTTGTTGGTGTTTGTTTTTTTGGGAGGTGGCGTTCGTTAACCTTGAATTAAGAATAGTTTGAAACGCTCATGGCACTTACTTGTTTTTTTTTGATTGTTGTTTTTTTTTTTTGGGGGGCCGTAAATTATTAAATAGTTTAGAAAACCAGGCACTACTTGTTTGTGCCTGTTTGCAATGTGTTTGTGTGTTTTACTCAAAACATTATCGTTGTGGGCCGAGGCTGATATAAGTTATCTAAATGAGTAAAACCAGAGACACGTCCATCATTCGTTCTTCTGTCAGCCCTTTCGTATGCAAATGTGATTGCGTTGAAGATGACAAATTGCGTATTTGGTGGGAGAGGGAGGCTGGGATGGGGGAGGGGGGTAGGTTGTTTTGTTGCTGAGTTTTCCGGGGTTATTTTAGACATTGAAACTGACAGCTAATTGTTTTGTCTAAATAATGAACTGGAAACTCTGTTACTTGCATACGTAAATTGAGAGAGAGGAGAGAGAGAGAGAGAGGAGAGAGAGAGAGAGAGAGTGAGAGAGAGAGGAGGAGAGAGGGTAGGTGTATGTCAGGGGATAGGAGCGTGTTAGGAAGATATATCTGTCTGGGAGGATTGCAGTAAAAATCTTTCTCGTGGACTTTGTTACTTTTCGGGAATCATGTTTATTTCGATCGTGAAAATAAGAGTGTTAGAAGATATCCGTTGTCAGATGCCGCGACATGGTTTGTGCGAAAATCGCCTTCATTTATGTGAATGACAGAGAAGCATGAAAAATAATCACGAACGATAGCATTGTTTACAGCCTTCGACCCATCGCGTAGCTCTACATATGAAGTATTGATAAAAGTACTGTTTATAACACTGATGATGATGATGACGACGATGATGATGATAGTGATGACGATGATGATGCTGATGATAATATATTATATATATATATATATATATATATATATATATATATATATATATATATATATTATATGCAAGAAATATTGAATTATAAACAAAGCTTGCTCTTATGTCTTAGATTGAAGAAAATAGGGGGAGATAAGCATTCATATCTGCAGTATAATATATATATATATATATATATATATATATATATATATATTATTATATAGATCAATATGGTTGAACAGCCTAAACCATCCTGATGACAGCGCAACGCGCTCGAAACAAATTTGTAGAGAGTTTTAATATTCCTTTTTAAAAGTTGTTTTAACAAATATATATATATGTGCGTGTGAGTTGTGTGTGTGTGTGTGTGTGTGTGTGTGTGTGATAGATAGATAGATAAGTCTATGCATGGATACAGAGATAAACGAATAAAGTGATGAATAACATGAATTAAAACAATCAAAGATAAATAGATAAGAAAATAGAGGAGAACAATAGACGATCAAAGAATAAAAACGACAATGAAAAAGAACAACAAAACAACCAAAAAATGCATAATAAATACTAACGAACAACCTAACAAATTCAAAGAATAACGACATGGTAATAACAGGCGAACAAAACAATCAACCAACCAACAAACCAACCAACCACCATCAGCCAACCAAACTAACTAAGTCAACGAACCAACCAACCAACAACCACTAATTAAGCAAGCAGCCAACCAAAAACCAACAGACCGTACTAACTAGCTGGCTACTAACTAACTAACTAACTGACTAATTCGAATGTCTATGTAAACTGTCCAGTTCTGTTGTCCATGTGTCTGTGCGTGTGTCTCTGGTCAACTTTAATATTTTCCTCGAAGCTGGAGTATGGCTGCTTTAATGGCGGGATAAAAAAGAATAGTCCTACACACAAACTCCATTCCCTTCGTTGGGTAGATGGGATTAATCCTTGCCTGCCTATACAGGGAGTGTCCGCAGGAGCGTCAGCCTGCGTACGAAGAAAAAAAACAAAAAAACTTTAATATTGTGTGTTTTCAAATCCAGTTATGTGAAGTAAAAGGCCCCACTTTTCTCCAGACGGAAGCTAGCAAACTACAGAATTATATGCAGATGATGACGCACACAATCAAATAAACGTCACGTTTATAGCCAGCAGCCCAATAAAATTACATCCCCCAAACATTTAATTGAACACAATAGCAAAAATAAGCTTTCATCAAAACAAAATAAAACGTCATTTATGACATCATTTACGTCCGAACACATTAATTTTCAATTTGCTCCCACCCCCCACCCCCTCCACCTCCGTCCTCTACCCCAACCTCGCTCTCTCTTCCCTCCCTGTAAATTAAAGAAAAATAAAAAAAGGCGATCGGCGAAGAATAAAAATCAAGTGTCAATAATCACGTATTTGCAGAGTTTCGGTGCACGGACGCGTGACATGAGCTCCTGTTGCCCCATCCAATTAATCTGCCAGAACCCGAATCGCCATCCTGCTACAACCAGCATAGCGTCCTCTTCAGCACCATGCGATCATCATGAAATGGGAGAAGAGAGAGATGGGAGGAGGCAAGCGAACGAGGGTTGGGAGGGATGGGCGGGGCGGGGTGGGTGCAAAGTCATGGACCCTTCATCCCCTGTTCTCATTTTGAAACTAATCTGTGGCGAGTTCCGTCGTTGGATGTTGGCAGATTGATGGGGATGTGTGTGGGGTGGGGGGGGGGGGGGGGGGAGTAGAGAGTGGACGGTTTTCCTTCGGAGGAAGAGGGATCAGGGGGAGGGAGGTAGGGAGGGAGGGGAACGCTGATTGTGTCTCCGCATCTAAACCTTCATTATCAAAGTATTCACAATGACTCTGCCGAACAACGTGAACAGACGAATCACAAGACAAAACACGACGCGTTTCGACCTCTTAGGTCTTCCTCGGGCAAGATAAACAACACTCAGGACAACGAAAATGAAGAACGACAATCACTCAGCTTTGTCGAATTCGGCGCAAGATGGGCGTTGAATGAAAGCGAAAACAAAATTATTAATCAGACATTAAAATTGACCAGGGATACATGCTCTGAACATGGACCCCCCCTCCCCCCCCCCCCCCCCCCCCCCCCCCCCCCCACCACACACACACCATTGACGTAGTAACTCAGCAGCAGTGCAGCGTCTCCTCCGGTGGCTGGCTTTAAGGGAGAAGGAAGTGGATTCATAGTTTCTTGTGTACTTGCTGGCGCTGAAGCTTAAAACACGACGCAGTAAAGCGGAGCGTTGATGTGAATCGAGCGAGGAACCTGGCAGTAATGCAGCTGCGAGGGTACGGGACATGGCCGGCGGAGAAGAGAAAATTATCAGTAAATTGATCGATAGATAGATAATTATTGCCACAACAGCAATTTACACATTTTGATTGGCATTAAATGCTCGGTGTGACTACTTCTCTCAAACACGATGGGTTCGTGCTGGATCCTGTCTGTGCTGGCACTCCAGGCAGCGAGGCTGTCCACCGACAGAACTGTCACACATGTCCAAAACCTTCTCAGGCTTCGAACCCACAATCCATGGATACGTCAAACACCTTTGGTATGCGGATTCGAAACACGCACACAACGCACGCACCGCACGCACGCCACGCACGCACGCACGACACACCACACACACACACACACACAACACACACACACACACACACACACACACACCGCCCCTCTTCCTCTCCTCCTCGTCCTACCCCCACCCCCCCTTTACCCTTTATCCCCCGGCTCCTCCTCTATCTCCCACCCAACCTCCCCATCCTCTCACAAACGTGCACACCGTGATTTGCGCCTTGTCAGTGTTTTTCTTTCTTCTTCTAAATTGTTGGGGTTTTCTTAACCAGGTTAAAGTCTTTGTGAGCTGGGCAGCGATCAAAACGTGCTTTTTGTGAACTGGAAGTTTTCCAGATAACATTTTCAAAATTGGACAGAGACCCTCAAAACACTCGCCGTCACCCTGATCCCTCCCCGAACCCTTATTCCCCACCCAAACCCCACTTTCCACACTGCCCATTCCCAATTCCCATAACTCGCTTGTATTCGTGCGTCACGCCAGATTGGCCTCACGTCGGACAAGTCTTTGCTTTTTCCGATTCACGTTTACAGTCTTGTGTCCTGACAGTGGATTTCAGACAGCTCTCTAGAGAAAGGGTTCCTTTATTAGATTAGGATTCAGATGAAACGTACGTGTCTTGAGTAGCTTCCACATGCTCAGATTCATAAAATGTGTGTGAGGCACGCACGCACACGCATTAATATGCGGCTGTGTATGTGGCACCGGCTTGTGTGAGTGTGAGTGTGTGTGTGTGTTTACGATTTTAAAAAATGTAACTAGATATTCAAATGTTTAAAAACGCAAAATAAACTGAACACGGTTTCATTTAAAAAAAAAAAAAAAAAAACGTCCACACTCTGGGCATGCGACAGCAGTCATTGGGTCAGGTCTCCTCTCTTTGCGGGCTTGGCGCTTCTGGTCCAATTCCTGCAAACGCTTCTCTTCAAAGCTGTTTACTCCTTTGTGGACAGCAAGTCGCCAGGCACTGCGGTCTGTGGCAAGTGTTTCCTAGCCCCGAAGCGGGATGCTGCAGGCCGCCAGTGATACTTTCAGGCAGTCCTTGAAGCGTTTTGAGTGGCCGCCCAGTGTTCCTTGTTCCAGCTGCCAGCTCAGAGAAGACCATTTTTGGAAGTTGCGTGTCGTCCATTCGTACCACATGCCCACCCACCTCAACTGTGCTTTCATGATCAGCGCCTTGATACCAGGCATCTTTGCTCTGCGAAGCACTTCTGTGTTGGAAATCCTGTCCTCCCAGGAGATGCCCATGATCTTGCGCAGGCAGCGGAGGTGGAACTGATCCAGAGGTGACAACGACTGCTCTGTAGACTGCCAGCTTGGTACTTAGAGTGATGCCACGCTCTCCCCACACTCTGTTCCAAAGCTTGCCGAAGGAAGCCCCTGCCTTTGGCTGCGTGCGGTACCCATTCATTGAGCCCACAGTTGGGGCAAGATGCAAGCAAAATAAATGAGGCGTGACAACTTTTTGCTAGTGTTGCCAGCCGACGATACATAGCTGTCAAACTTCACACGGGGAAAAAATGTCACATCCCGAAAAAAGGTTATAATCTGAACGAAAAAACAAACAAACAAACAAAAAACAAAAACAACAACAACAAAACTGCTGATGAGATGGTGGCTGTAGTGGTTAGTATTACCTTTTTGACGGAAAAGATTGAAAAGCGCTGAGAGCACCAGCTGTTCCGCTTGATTTCGCTTTCCCTTGAAAGGAAATCCTTTAAATGAGGCAGAGAACAGTAAACAGTAAAGAACAAACAAGTAGCGTAACTCTTGCTCCCATGGTGAAATAATCAATGGCCCATAACTCCAAACGAATGCTGCTTACGATACTGAATCGTCTGGCAGACATAACAACACAGAACAAACAAGGAGACGTCCCCCTAAAAAGATATTCCGGAAAGATATGTATATGGGCAAGCTTGCAACATCCCTGTTTAGGGGATGTCTCCTTGTAAGATATTCCGGAAAGATATGTATATGGGCAAGCTTGCAACATCCCTGTTTAGGGGATGTCTCCTTGTAAGATATTCCGGAAAGATATGTATATGGGCAAGCTTGCAACATCCCTGTTTAGGGGATGTCTCCTTGTTTGTTCTGTGTGCTCTGTGTTGTCATTTCTGCTATGCGATTCGGTGTCGTAAGCAGCATTCGTTTGGAGTTATGGGCCTCTTCTCAAACCATCTTAAATATGCTGGTAGCCTGAGTACTGCTGTCATGAACAGAGATTCTAGATCAGGCGGGAAGATGTTAAACAGTATCTTTTAAAGGGGGCGGGGGGTGGCGGTAGTGAAATACACGCACTACTAGTGTTGTTCGGCGACATCCACACAGGCAAAAGGCACAGAGAAACATTAGGACATTTCCCTAATAATGCGCTGCTGATCACGACAAATCGGTCAAGTATGTCTCTGCCATTGTAACTGGGGTAATATAGTTGTGTCCTGGAAGGAGGAAAGGGAGGGGGTGGGGGGGCGGGGAGAAAAAGAAAGTGCCGTCACCGCTGCGTGAACGCCGCGTGACATCTAACTTGGGTAACGTTCTGCTTAAATCAATTTGCACCAATCGGAAACACGGCCTTTCCATTACTGCTGGGGAGGAGGGCGGGGGTGGGAGAAGGAGGAGGCTTTGAGGTCTTCGTCTGCCAGTCGTTCCGCCAGGGCCTGAAAGACGTCAACTACAAGACTTGGGAACGATTTATGTGGAAGCTTTCTAGCATCAAACGATGATGTTTTTAAAATTTATTCGAAAAATGGTAATTACGATCGAGAGAACAGTAGTGGTTACTGTTTTGAGCCAGAATCAGTGTTGTCACGTAAATCTAGTAATTACGACTGTAAGAAATAGGTGGTTACAACGTGAAACCCTTACTGTACACTTGGAAACATGGTTACAACGTGAAACCCTTACTGTACACTTGGAAACATGGTTACAACGTGAAACCCTTACTGTACACTTGGAAACATGGTTACAACGTGAAACCCTTACTGTACACTTGGAAACATGGTTACAACGTGAAACCCTTACTGTACACTTGGAAACATGGTTACAACGTGAAACCTTACTGTACACTTGGAAACAATCTTTTTCACTGGTTTGGACTAAGACGTCAGATAAGTAGTCAAAGTAGGTCACTGCTGTCTGTTCAGAGGTTCCAGTGAGCATGAACGTTGTCATAGTATCTGATGCCATGAGTCGTAATCGTCTGTTTTCATAGTGATCGAAGCTGATCACGGTATCAGCCCAAAGCAAGAAAAACGAGTGATTATGAAGCAACAAGATCAGCAATTATCTTTGTGTGTGTGTGTGTGCCTTTACCAGAACTACCGTCTCCGTCATTCACAGTATTCTGGATACATTCACATCTGTAGCTGTCCAGGGATGTTGAAAAAACGCTGTTCCAGAAACCTCTGAAGCGGATTACTGCCCCCTCTACATAGTTGCATGGCAATCATGGCATACCTGCTGTCACTCATCTTTGGTCACAGGCACTGCTCCCATGGAGTTAAGAACAGCTGGTAGTTAAACCCTTCTTTCGGAAATCCTCTCTAGACAAAAATGAGTTGAAAGACTTTCAGACCTCTTTCCAGTTTGCCTTTCATCCGTAAGATACTTGGGGAAGAGGGAGCGGGTGGTGGTGGTGGTGGTGGTGGGGGGGGGGGTCAGTCAGTTTCTTCTTACTTAGAAATAAAGTCTGCCCGACCGGCTCTACCTAGAGATGAGTTTGCGGTGGGCTCAACTGGGAAGACTTGAACTACGCAGTTCGAGTTTCATCCACGTGACAGATGCATCTCTGAGAGTGTTGTTCCAGTTTCCTGATCAACACTGCAGGTGTCTGTTATCTCACGGGCCTGGTTGACGCCGGGATATAAGCGTTGGGTACTGCCCTGTCATGTTGTCTCGGAGCAGAACAGAACTCTATACCATCATCTTCATTATCTTTATCTCATCGATCAGCATTTTTAAAAAAGTCTTTAAAGCCTGTGGCCTTTAACGCCCTGTTCTCATGGTGACCTCAGTTTCTTCTCCCTGTCAGTGCCTTGGTGAGCTCGTGTCGGGGTCACCTGTGTGGCAAGGTCATGGGAACTGTCGTTGGACGGACGTGATGACGCGCTCCGAAAGGAGATGCTCATGACACTGTCTCTGTGGCTGAGTAGGCATTGCTGTCAGTAGGCATCGTTGGTCTTCGCAGAAAACTGGACTTGTAGTGCGAAGAGCGTTAGTGTTGTCAGTTACATTCTTGCTGCCATGGATGTAGACACAATTACCTTGTCCTTTTTCTGTAACTTTACAACTTTGCTGCATTTGACGCTGTCGATCGATCATCCATCTGACCCACTAAGGAACTGTCATTGGTGCTCTTTCTGTAGCTTTTCACAGAATCCATTCATGTTTTCGTGAGCACAAGCGATACGTCTCTGTCAACAGTGCATCATTCGCCCTACCCCTGGCTTTTTGGTATTCCGCAAGGCTTGGTTCGGGGTTCTGTGTTATTTGTAATAAACACCGCAACACTATTCTTTTACCAAGCAGCATGCAGTTGACCACAGTCACCCAAGAAGATCAACCTCAAGTCTTGTGTAGTCTCTCAAAAATTCACTCGTTTGACATATGCACCCAGAACTGTGCGTATGATATACAGTCGTGGACGTCAAACAACATGTTGAAGTTCAGTGATGACAAGACTGAAGCTCTCATGTTGAATGGATTTCCAAAAAATGCTCTCTGCCTTCTTCCCTCGCCACAGTGGCCGGTAACAACTCCGTCTCTAGCAGTGCCAATAACGTTGGTTTTGGTATGGATTCTACTCTGTGAACAAAGACCTATCATAAAAGTCTTGACAGATTTCTTATTCGACTTGAAAAGGGTTAGTTCAATCAGGATGTTCGTTTGTGTTGATCAGAAAATTCCATGCTGTAAATTAGATTATTTACTGTAAATTAGAAAATTCCTTACTGTAAATTAGAAGATTATTTACTGTAAATTAGAAAATTCCTTACTGTAAATAAGAAGATTATTTACTGTAAATTATAAAATTCCTTACTGTAAATTAGAAGATAATTTACTGTAGATTAGAAAATTCCTTACTGTAAACAACAAATTCCTTACTACGGATGCTACAAAGACTTTTTGTATCCTATATCGACTGTGTTATTGCAGCTCTCTTGTGTGGCTGCTCCGATTCTATCCTTCAGTCACATACCCTTCAGTTACATGATTCTACCTTCAGTTACATGATTCTACCCTTCAGTTACATGATTCTGCCCTTCAGTTACATGATTCTGCCCTTCAGATACATGATTCTACCCTTCAGTTACATGATTCTACCCGTCAGTTACACGATTCTACCCTTCAGTTACATGATTCTATCCTTCAGTTACATGATTCTGCCCTTCAGTTACATGATTCTACCCGTCAGTTACATGATTCTGCCTTCAGATACATGATTCTGCCCATCAGTTCAATGATTCTGCCCTTCAGATACATGATTTTACGCGTCAGTTACATGATTCTGCCTTCAGACACATGATTCTACCTTCAGTTACATGATTCTGCCCTTCAGTTACATGATTCTGCCCTTCAGTTCAATGATTCTACCCTTCAGTTACATGATTCTGCCCTTCAGTTACATGATTCTGCCCTTCAGTTACATGCTTCTGCCCTTCAGTTACATGATTCTACCCGTCAGTTACATGATTCTGCCCTTCAGTTACATGATTCTACCCTTCAGTTACATGATTCTACCCGTCAGTTACATGATTCTACCCGTCAGTTACATGATTCTACCCTTCAGTTACATGATTCTATGATTCTGCCCTTCAGTTACATGATTCTACCCTTCAGTTACATGATTCTACCCTTCAGTTACATGATTCTACCCTCAGTTACATGATTCTACCTACCCTTCAGTAACACGATTCTACCCGTCAGTTACATAAGAGATGTAAATTCAGCGTCAAAAATAATCTTCAAAGGACGCTACCACACACCTTACGCATCACTGACAGAATGAAATACAAAGCGGCACATGTCTTGTTTCAACGTCCT
>CM031609.1:36005935-36010935 GCA_018398815.1 Conus ventricosus | reverse complement strand
TTCCTCAATGCCAGGTCTGCGGGCAGCAGCCGGCACAGCACAGTGTCCGTGCCAGTAAGGTCAATGGCTAATCACACGTGTCTTCCTAGCTGTTTCCTAGGCGGATCGGAAGGGTTCTTTGTATAATTATGGAGCTTAATGGTTAGCTTGTCTTGGCGTGTCAGAGGTCACAGTGGGAGGGCCAGAGCGCAGGGACATACTCTGTGTTGCCTCCGAACAATCTTCCAGACTGTACACAGTCGGTGATGTGATAGTTGAAGAGGTTTGTTAACCTGCTGTGCTGTTGGCTGGCTTCAAGTCTTACAGTCGTTCTTTCTTCTGGGCTGTTAATAACAATGCCATAGCGATGGCAATGAAAGCAGAAGGGTAAGCGGATTTCTTCAAGCAGTATTGTTTTTTCGTGCCGAACTCTGTGCAATACACATTTTGTTGTGTATCACGTGCAAGCAGCTCAGTTTTAACGCGAGCTTCCGTCACGTCCACGCCTTGGGCAGGCAGGGCCTTGTGGTTTTTGCTCGGTTGTTCATGAAGTAGAATTCGAGCAGAGAGCCTTCGTTCATGACAACACCAAACTGAAGTTTTCTTGTTCGTCTTGTTAATTTTTTTTTAGTCACTTGAAAATACTGGCTTTTTTTTTTTTTATGGCATGCCAGTCTGTGTATATACATTTCTTTGGCGCAGCAAATATGAATGTATACACTCTTTGGCATGCAGACAGTCCGCACATGGTCCGTTGTCAATAAAAAGATAGGTTTGAACTCCCCATTTCTCAAGCCAAAATGCAAGTAAAGGCAGGAAACCAGGCAAATGGCTATTCCGTTGCAGATGGCCAACTTGGGAGTATTGTTGGTGCGTTTTGATGCGTTTTATATGCGACGTCTGCAAAAGACATGCTTGTCTAACATCTGTGTCGTGAACGAAATAATCGTTGTAACTCAGCTTGATTTTTGTGCTCGTCTGTCTTTTGGCTAGTTATCAGTGATGCTCTCTCTCTCTCTCTGTCTCTCTCTCTCTCTCTCTCTCTCTCTCTCTCTCTCTCTCTCTTCTCTCTCTCTCTCTCTCTCTCTCTCTCTCCCTCCTCTCTCCTCCCCCCCCCCTCTCTCTCTGTTCCAGTTCACATCATCGATAACAAGCAGATTTGGAGCCCCCGATCCGGCAATGAATAATTCACCGACTGCCGTCAGGAGGAAATCCGAGAGCCGGGACGTTGAGACCCGTCACTCTTGGACTGTCCAGAGGGATCATCTCTCTCCTCCTTCATGCCCCCTTCCATCCCCTTCCTCCCCCTCCACAGACAAGTGATGCCCCTTAGTTTGGGGGGGGGGGGGGGGGGGGGGGGAGGGGGAGAAGGGGCGTCTTCATTCCGCGTCTTCCCATTTCTTCCACTTCCTTCGTGTTCTTGACAGTCTTCCTTATCCTCCTCACCAGATTTTGCTTAGCATGCCCATCTCTGTCACACCGTCCTTGCCCCATTTTTTCTTCTAAACGTCGTTTCAAAAAGACTCTCTCTCTCTCTCTCTCTCTCTCTCTCTCTCTCTCTCTCTCTGCGTGCGCGCGCATACACCCGCACACACACACACACACACACACACACACACACACACACACACACACACGCTTTAGCGCACACACACACACACACACACACACACACACACACACACACACACACAACACGCGCGCGCGCGCGCACGCGCGTGCACACACACACACACACACACACACACACACACACACACACACACACCTCTTGGACCCCTGCTGGGCATGGCGGATTTCAAACCAAAACATAAAATGACTATATTCAAACTAACACGTGCTTCATGTACGCAAAAACAATCCATTGGCCGTGTGAAAACATTTTAAACATCATTGCAACATTTGTCAAATTTACTTGATTTCAATAACGACTTTCTGTTTGCGGACTGATCATTACAAAATGAGAACACAGACGTTGGATACAAATGTTTATGAAACAACATTTTTTCGGATTCCAGAATATTTAGGATACACCGTAATAAAATGGAATATCTGCAATGGAATTCATGTCACTTTTTTCTTCAAATATGGAGTTCGCGTGGAACAACATAAATTCTCCCTGTCTCAGTTTGATGCTCAATTGAACTCAAATACTGAAATCATGTTAGTATAGGGTAGCTGACCAGTATAATTACTTCCCGTTTAAACTGTGTTTTATCACCTGTAAAACATGTATTTACTTCTTTTATGTAATGCATCCTTCCATAAATTTTCAAATTCATATTTTAAAAAATTACATTTTGATGTAAATAATCTGTGTAGAAATATAAAGCGATTCCCAAACGCAATCAAATCGAGTTTCAAATAAAATTTGACGAATGCAACTGATCCTTTTGATTTATAAATACCGGTCCAAAATCCGGTTAATCTTGATTTATTAAGGACTGTCAGCAGGTAAATCGTTTCAATGTAGGTGAAATTATTCATGGACCTTCTCTTTGGTCGAAACAAGTGTTTTTAGAGATGTAAATTGTAATTTCTCCAGTGTATTAATATTTTCCTACAGTATATTTTGCACTCGTAAACTAAAACAGGTCAGGATAATATCCACTGGTTATTCTTTTTATTCAAAGTGACGATTTAAAAAAATAGTGCTTTTGTACGTGTTCATATGCCATTTTCAAAATAGTGCTCTTTGTGCGTGTTCATGCGCCATTTTCAAAATAGTGCTCTTTGTGCGTGTTCATGCGCCATTTTCCTGGTTGTAAAAAATGTTCTGTTCTTGGTGAACATGATCCACAAATAGTTATAGGAATCTATCAGATATTTTACCTAATCTGAAGTTTATATTTTATTATTTTATTTGTTTTGATTATCAATTTTTCCGTATTAACCTCGTTTCCACATGTTGCAGTACTGATTAGAAGAAAAAAACATTACCAGCTTCTTGTAAACCGTCTGCCAAAATCTGCTAATGATAATATGTCATTTGCGTTAAAAAAACAAACAAACCAGTAACGTATATAGTTATATAATTCAATATTGTTCAGTGCGAAGTTTATACAGTCATAAACGTTGTTTAAAAGGCAGGTCGCTCAATAATTTCCATTTACCGAAAGGAAAACGGTGGGGAAATGTTTCATTTTGTATTAACCCATAAAGCAATGAAAATAATCTGATTTTTTTTCAGGGTTCCCTAATACCATTTCCCGTGACCCGGGGAAAGTAGAAAAACTGCTCGGGTAAGCTAAAGTCCGTAAGGTACTTTCCCGTGGGTAAGTTCAGAATCGAAGTGTGCTGTGACTAAAACGTCGTCTGCGCAAACCAAAAGAGTAGTTTCCCTTCTTACCGGCGACGCAATCTGTCCAAAGCTGCCATTGGTTGACTCTAGTGGGGTCAGTTTTGCGCGATCCTATTGGTCTGTTGGAGAAATGGTCGCGCGTTTCTTAGAATTGTCTGCATTAGCGTGCGATCACGATGACGTTGTTTGGCTTTGGTTTTACATGTTCTAAGAAAGATGGGAGTGCAGCGCCCACAAAAGACACCAAGCTAAAGAAGATTGAGATCGACGTAGAACACGAGAAGACCAAACGATCTCGTCGATTCCTTGACGAATGGACAGATCCAGCAGTACAGATCTTCTTGCAAAGGGGACCAGGCACAAGACACATCAAAGGTCACAAGACTCCTGTGAGGCAGCCGGTGGAAGAAGACGAACCACAAGCCAGTACAAGTACTTCCAAGAACTGAAACTGTATTGGCTGTAGTGTTTCCTCAGCAAAAGTGTAACTGTTGTAACATTTGCTTCAGAAGAGGAAGCCGAACCAACTGAAAAAATAGACTTTTATTCTTCAACTGCTGGTGCTTGTCATGTGTGTGGTTTTGTGGTTGAGAACTGAAACTGGCTGTAGCGTTTCCTAGCAAAAGTGTAACTGTTGTAGCATTTGCTTCAGAAGAGGAAGCCGAACCAACTGAAAAAATGGACTTTTATTTTTCAACTGCTGGTGCTTGTGTGTGGTTTTGTGGTCGAGGGGTCAGGGAAAGTTGATTTTGTGCCGGGTAAGTTAAAACCTGTTTCTAACTTTCCCGTGGGTAAGTGAATTTTAAAAAAATTGGGGGAACCCTGATTTTGGACAAACATAACGTGATTTTGTCATACATATTCACCATGACACGTACCTTAGTGTTGAATACCTGGGACATCCCCCTGACACTGACCCCTGTCAGAGAGGTCTCGGGCTGGCCAGTTCCTCGGAGCGTCCGTTACACCAGGGGCCATCAATGTTCCTTAAAAACTGGGTGATGTTTCTTTGCGTTTCACACGTGTTGGTTCAGAGTACCTCCTTCACAGTAACATCAAAACATCTAGACCGTATCAGAGATCTTCAAATAGCAAAACGGTCGCAATTTTGATAGCGTAAGCTCTCTGCATTCACTTGCTGATTGGCACATGATGTAATGAGATTTGGAAGACAGCGGCTGGACCATATTAAAAAAGAAAGAAAGAAAGAAAGAAAGAAAACCTTTAAAAAAAAAGGAGAAGAAAAAAGAAAAAGAAAACCTCACCTCTCCAGGTTTATTACGTCATTCGGCTGGAATTGGAATTCGATAATGATAGTAATAAATGGGTCACGAAATTGTTTCCACGGAGCTTTGTTGAAGTGTGCGCACGGCCTTCACTTTTAGATCTTGGTGCACTTAATCATTACCTCTGTATTGTGTGTGTGTGTGTGTGTGTGTGTTGTGTGTGTGTGTGTGTGTGTTGTGTGTGTGTGTGTGCGCGCGCGCGCGCGCGTGTGTGTACGTGAAGAGAAAGAGAGGGAATTTCGATTTTACGAGGCTGTAAATGTTTGTTTTTCTCCTGAAGCTTTGTTTAATATTTGCAATTCTGCTCTCTCTCTCTCTCTCTCTCTCTCTCTCTCCTCTCTCTCTCTCTCTCTCTCCCCCCTCCCCCCCCTCTCTCTCTCTGTCTCTCTCTCTCTTCTCTCTCTCTCTCTCCTCTCTCTCTCTCTCTCTCTCTC
>CM031609.1:35996359-36005835 GCA_018398815.1 Conus ventricosus | reverse complement strand
GTTCAGAGACCCTATGCACATGATTTTAAGCTGATGGATAAATGAATTAATGACTGAGATGAGAAAATTTAAGAAGAAGGTCTCGAGGCTACGACTTAGCAGACGTCTGACCTACGCATTAGCCAACGCGCTGGCCAGACCTTGATTAGGAAAACTGAGCAACGCTGTCTGATAACGGAATCAGACTGGACTGTGTGGCTTCAGTCTTTCCAGGTGCAGTGGAACAGGGACGGAAAACGCACCCCCTACCTCCCCCCCTCCCCCTCCACTCCCTCTTTCTGGACTGGAACCATGCATCTGGAATTCTCACTTCTTTGACGAATGCGTTATCCACCTTTCCCGCTTAACTATAACCAGCGGTGCTCATTATCCTGTTGATTTTGTGGAAACTGCTCTTACTGTCGGGGGGGAGGGGGGGATGGGGGGGGGGGGGGGGGGGACGACTGCAGCCTTACTGAAAACAGTGGCAAGCACAAACGAACACACAAAAAGAGGTGTTACAGTTAGGCGCATTTTATATACAATACGAAGCAGACAACGAATTTTCGGTGATTTTATCTTTTTTTTCAGACGTTACACACACCACACGTAAAAATACAAAATTAAACAATTCTCCCGGATAGCAGTCGCCATGGGAATGGTGGTTTTACGTTCTTTGTGTTCTGCGTTTATAGGAGAATGGTGGATGCTCGTCTTTATCTTTGTCTTTACTGGTCTAACCAAAAATAAAACGGGGGAATCGTGTACATTTGTCCGAAAGCACAAAACTCCATTTGTCAAAAACGTCTTTAAAACCAAACGATGGAAAGAAAGGGTGGTGGGGGGGGGGGGGGGGGGTTGTGGGCTTCTACTGTGCTTCCGTCTTCACTTCACCGTCAACCATTCCTTCCTTCACGTTTCCGACTTTCTCAGAAGTTCCCGAGTTTCCCAACCTCTTTTTTGCCCGCCCTGCTCTAAAACGCAGCCTGAAAAAATTTTTGGGGGGTTTATGTAAAACCCAGTAACCCAATCCCCTTGGGGTTCACGCAAATCCGGGGGGGGGAACAGACGGGAAAGGGGGTGGGGGGGGGAGGAAGGAAACCCGGGGGGATTGGGTTTCGGGTTCATTAAACGCGTCGACCACACAGAGCTGTTTAGGGCGTCCAAGAAGACAGACAGCGTGAGAGAAAAGGGGGAAGAGAGAGGGGAGGGGAAAAGGGAAGGGGGAGAAGACAGAGAGAGAGAGAGAGAGAGAGAGAAAAGGGGGTATTTCCTTCCCCTTTGTCCCCTTTTTTTCCCTTTTTTCAACCCCGGTCCCGCCCCCCCTTTCCCTCCCCTCTGGGTCTTTCCTCTTCCCCCCCAACCCTTTTCCCCCCCCCCGCTCCCCTTTTTGTCGTAGACTTGCTTCGAATTTTTTGGGGGGAAGGGTTTGGGGGGGTGTCACGATACGGGGTTTAGATTTGTTCTTCCAACTGTTTTTTTTTGGGAAAAGGGTGTGTGATAGTGGGCCCTTAAAAAGGGAAAACTTTGTTTTTGGGAAAGGGTTTGTGCCTGTGCATGTTATTTTTAGTTGAAAGGGAAAGGCGTGGTGTGTTTTTCCTTAGATCCCTTCTTTCCCCAGGCCCAAAAAAAACCCGGTTTGTTTTAATTTTGGGACGTGGCTGAACTGAGTTCGGTAGCGGGGAGGTCCTTGGTGTGACGAGTCAGGGGAAGGGGACTAGAAGTTTCCCTCACACGACGAAGCTGGCTTGGCTTGGAAACTCTGTTCCCCCACAGTGGGGGAGTTGTGGCGTGGACATTATTGCCCCCCAATTTGTGGGCGTTACATATTTTCTGGGCCCTGGTCGTGGGGCCCGGGCTCGGGTTTCAGAACCGGGAATTAGTTGCTGTGCCGTTTTCCCCTTTCCGCCCTAAAGCTGGTGAGAGGGGCCCGTTTTTCAAGCTGGGGGGCCGCCCTGAGGGTTGGGGGACGTTTTTGTCTGAAGGACAGGGGGGGCGTGGAAGGATTTACTCCATTGCCCTCCTTTTTTGGGCAACACTTTTGGTCTTGGGGTTCCTGACTAGGGAGGGGGGGAATGGACCGATGAAATTTAGTGGAAGGGGATGAATGCGGAGAATAGAATGGTCATCAAATTGGAAAGCAGAGAGACTTTTAAGAGAACGGGGAAAAATAAAACCTGACAAGGAATGTGAAAAAATTTTTTGGGTTAAAGGGCTGGGTTTTGTATTCGTCTCCGCCAACATACCTTTTGGACACTCTTGTTAGTTTTTTGTTCATTGCTTAGTTTTGTTGTGCTCCATCGTCTTGGCTTTGTGGGGTCCATGAATTTTTTAAAACAAAAACACGTCGGAAAGCTTTCATCGCTTTGGACTTTTGGTTTCCCCTTTTCGTTGAAGGAATTTACTTAGTAATGAACCATAGTTAGTGATGATTTTGTTTGGTCGAAATTCGGGAGTTATTGTGATTCGTGTTTGCTGCATGTTGGAATGATTTGAATACTTTGTTGTTGTGGGGGCTTTTAATTTTTTTTTTTGATTTCTCATCTGGTGAATTGATTTTTGTGTGCATTCACAGGTTTTTGGTAAAGAGAAGGAAGCAGAGCGGTCGGCAGTGTGTGGTGTGTCTACAGCGAAAAGGGGGGCCCTTGTTAATTTAAAATTGTTTTGCTGTTTAGTTCTACCCAAATTTTTTGGTTGTTGTTTTCTTGTGGATTTGTTTTGTGATGTGTTTAAAAAAATTTGTTATTTTATTTACTTTTGGTGTGGTGTGGTTGGGATGAATAAAAGTGAGTGTTTGGGCTTGTGGATGGGGTTTTGAAGGGGGGGCGGGGTCTTGGTGTGTAAACCCCGGAAAGTAAAAGCCCCTGATTTGGTGTTTGCCATTCCCTCGGCAAACGTGACAATTTGGGGCAGCGGGGGAAATGAGGGTTTGAAAAGTAAGGTTCGGGATTTTCATTTCTTTGTGTATGATGGTGTGTGATGGGTTTAGGACATCCTTTTTGGGGGTTTTGCATCTGGTGTCCTGTCGTGTGTTTGTTTGAAGGGGGGAGGTTGGGGGGGCCGGGGGGCTCTGAGCCGGGGGGTTTCCGGATTCAGAGCTCGCTGATTTTCAGGCCGGGGGTCCAGCCCGGGATAGCTTGGGGGGAGGATCCACCTCAGGCCCCTCATTTAAAGGCCCCAAAATTCATCTTAGAAATTCAGGGGTTTTATTTAGTTCAAAAATTTGAGGTTAGTATTTGGGTTTTGAAATGAGTGTGTGTGTAAAAGGTTTTTAGGTAGGAAAAAAAAAATTTTTTTGGACGTGTTGGGAAAATGGTTTTCGGTTTAATCGACTGTGAGGGGTTTATGTCCATCGAGGACAAAAAAAAGTCTACGTTCGGGCCTTTGGGTTTTCCAGACTCAAAAGGTTTCAGGGAAAGATGGATGGTTGTGGCAAGTTAACTGTGAGGAGAAACCTCGGGCTTTTTGAGAAAGGGAGCTTTCTCCGAGGGGTTTACCAACACCGAGGTTAAGGGGGGACCAGAGGTTTTTTAGGGTTTGCGCAAGAACGGGTAGCTCTTGGATGCCCAGGCAGAGTTAGTGGCTTTTGTTAGGGGGGAAGCAAAGGGAAAATTCAGGAAGATGCGCTTGCGAAAGGGGAAACTGGGTTTAGGAAGGGAAGATTTGGATCGCCGGGGAAAAATTTAAAAGGAAGGGAAAGAGTTGGTCCCCAGGAAAAAATTTAAGGAAAGGGGAAAGATTTGGGGGATCCCCAGGGAAATTAAGGGAAGGAAGAGTCGGATCGCCAGGGGAAGGAGCGAAAAGAGGAAAAAAAAATTTAAAGGGAAAGGGGAAGAAATGGAGTTTCCCGGAGCAGTTAAAAGGGGAGGACCTGAATTTGAGCAAGATGAGATCCAATTTGCGCAAGGGGGGTTGGAGACCCTCGGAAAAAAAAAGGGCTAAAGGGACGCGGGGGGGATTTTTTAAAAGGGGTTAGCGAATTTGGCCCAAAACCCAAGGGGACCCCTGTTTCGTACCTTTGGTGTGGTTCCCTGAATTAAACGATGGAGACGTTTATTGAGGCTTTTTTGGGCGTATTTCGAAAGTATAGCCGTTGCGCATGAGTGGCCCCAGGGGGGCCTTTTGGGGGGGCTGCAAAAGTTGTCCCCGTTGTTGCATGGAAAAGGGGGGGGAAAAAGGGTTTTGCTTATTGATACGGCGAAACACCACCCCAGCTATCACGGACATCAAGCCGCTTTTCTAAGAAAATTTTCGGGACCCCAGGTTTACCGGAGGAATTTTGGGAAAAATCGGGGAAAAAAGGGTTTGCGGGGGATTTCCCCTTTTTTGAAGCGTAAAAAGAGAACTTCAATCTGGGGTTTGAAGCTGGCAGGGTGGACTGGGAAGATCCAAAAGCGTTGTGTGATTTGTTCTTGAGAAAAACATTTTTTGTAACTCTCAGTCCCCGGACCTAGTTTTCTACGTCCGCGGGGAAAAAACCCGCGAAATGTGGGGGAAGCCCAAAGCTTGTTTTTGGGACTTTGTTCGAAGTTAGGGAGAGGCAAGAGTGCCAATCCTCCCTTTTGGGGGCCCCCCGAGTCAGTTTAGGAAAAAACCGACCAGGGGTTTAAAGCCCAGCAAATAGGGGAAAGGGCTTTGGGGAAAACGGGGGTTAAAAAAAGAAAACCTGTTTGAACTGCGGGGAAACTCGGTCAAACCGGGAAAACCCCTTTGTGACTCCAAGGTTCCCTCGTCTTTCCCTCGTTAACCCCCGGGGAAAGTTTGGGGATTTTCGGTGCTACAGGTGGGGGAAACCAGGTCATACTCCCAAGGCAGTCCCGTCTTCTGTGAGTTTTTTACGTTCGCCAAAAGAAAGGAGGTTTGGGTCCAGAAAAAACTTGTGGCTGCTTTTTCCCCCAACTTTCCCGGACTGTGAAGGCAAGGAGGTGACAGCTTTAAGGAAACGGGGAGCGGAAGTTTTTTTGGTTTTAGAGAAGCCCTTGTGGTGCGGACCAGTACCTTCCGGGAAATATTCAACTGGAAATGGCTGATCGTTCGGTGGGGGAAAATCCCCATTGCTTTAAATCTTGTGGACACCCGCTTGTGAAAGGGAAAAAGTTTGTTGGGGCCCGTACGGGCCCTTTTGCTTTGTGAAGTGTTTTTGGGGAAAAACCAGGTGACGGGGGATGAACGGAAAAACCTTTTAAGCGGCCCCCTTTTTTTCCGTCGTAAAAACGTTGGGAGTATTTCAGCCCCGGGACGAAAAAAGGCGGTTTGGGGAATTTTTTCAACTTTTCTCGACATCAAAAAGGTTGAAGGTTGGGTCCGAAACCCAGCTGGGGAAAAATAAAAGGGAAAAGGGGATCCACGTTGCAGCGCGCTAGAGGACGCTGTTGCGGGGGAAAAGAGTTGTAGTTCACGTTGGGGAAAAAGGGAACCAGGTCACTTTCCGATTTAAGAAGGGGGGTTTACAGAGGGGATATTGTGAGGGTGAAACAAAAAGTATAAAAAGGTGTGTGTGGGGAAGCCGTTACGTCAGGGGGGCACTCAACTCGCTCCCCGACCAACCCATGAGTTTGGGAAATTTTGGGGGCCCAAGGGAAAAACCGACTCAGAGTGGGCGAGATTTCTATTGGCCGGGAATTTTGCGGAGCATTCATCGATACTGGTTTTTCGTTTGGAAAAGCTGCCAGAGGGTGGGCTCCTGTGGAAGGTGGGCAAGGTTCCCTTAAACTAGGATGCCCCTACCAGCGTTCCTTTTTTTGGTGTGGGGGTTGATTCGTGGGGCCAAACAAGCCAGCGTCAGATGCGAAACACCCATTTTTTTCTTGTTGTGTGGTCCCTTTTCTACACGGTATCCAGATGCCCGTTTTTTCTTTTGTTGTGGGAGGCCTTCCCGGGGAAAGGGGAGTTTGGAGCCCACTTTTCTGGGGTCGGATCGAAGTCGAGTGAGACGTTTTTTCAAAACTATACCTGTTATCGTTCCTGGGTTGTTAAAGTAAAAACCCCCCAGGGTTTATCTGGGGAAGGGGGGGTTTTTCACGTTTCGGGGTTTTTTTTGTTCTTTTCCCAAATGTTTATTTTAGGGAAAGTGGTGATGCTAGGCCCTTAAAAAAAAACATTGTGTTTGGAAGTTGTGTGCCCTGTGCATGTTATTTTTAGTTGCATGCAAGCGTTTGGTTTTGTCTTCCTTAGATAAATTGTTCCCCGAGTCCAAAAAACCGGTTTGGGAAATTTTTACCCTGGCCTGAATTTAGTTCAGGTAGACGGGGGGGTCACTTGTGTTTGAAGAGTCAGCGGGGGTGATAGAAAATTTCCCTACACGACGAAGCGTGTTGGCTTGGGAAATCCTGTTCCCCCCCAGTGGGGGGGTTGTTGGGGTGGACATTTTTGTCCCCCCTTTTTGGGGGGGTTTTTTCCTTTAGGGTTTTTTTTTGGGGCCTGGTCGGGGGGTCCGTCTGGGTTTCGAACCTGATTAGTTGCTTTTGCCGTGGTCCCTTTTCCCCCACCTGAGTGGTGAAAAGTGGCCGTTTTCAAGGGGTGGCCGAGGGCGGTTGGGTGCCCTTGTTGTTTTGAAAAGGGAAGGGGGCGGGGGTGGAAGGAGTGACTCCATTGAATCCCCGTTTTAGCAACGGGACTTTTGGGCTTGGGGTTCCCCGGGGTAGGGAGCGGTGGAAAAAGGCCGATGGGAAGTTTGTGGAGAGGGGAAGAATGCGGAGAATAGAATGTGTATGGGAAAGGAAAGCCGAAAAGGGGCTGTAGGAACGAGGAATTTAAAGCTGACAAGGAAAAGTGAAAGAACTTCTTTGTTTAAGGGGTCGATCGTTTGTCTCCCCCAAAAATCCCCGTGGACATCATTTTTAGTTTTTTGTTCATCGGCTTAGTTTTGATTTTGCTCCCTCGTCTTGGGGTTGTGGCTCCATGAACTTTTGAAAGAACACGTCGGGAAAACTTTCATTTGCTTTTGGGCTTTTTGGGTTTTACCTTCGTTTAAGGAAATACATTAGTAAATTTAACCATGTTAGTTTTGATTTTGTTTTCTGAAAAATTTTGAGTTATTGTGATTTTGTTTCTTTGTTTCATGTTGGAAAGATTTTTTATTCTCTTTGTTTTGGGGTGCATACATTTCTGAAATCTTGGCGTATTGATTGTTGTTTTGCATTACGGTTTTTGGTTTCACAGAAAAAGGAAGCAGAGCGGTCCGGCAGTGTGTGTGCGTGTCTACAAAGGGACCGTGGCCTTGTTTTTGTAATTTTTGTGTGCTGTTTAAATTTAGCAAATTATTGGTTGTTGTTCTTTTTGGGGGAGTTTCATTTTTGTGATGTGATTAATAAATTTAGTTGTTTAGGGTTTCATTTGGTGTGAGTGTGGTTGGGGAAACATTTGTGAGTGTTTGGGCCCTTTTGGTTTAAGGTTGAATGCGGGGGATGGTGTTTGGGGTTGGGGAACCGGAGTGAAGGGCCCCCGAATTGGGGTTTGCCATCTCCCTCGGCGACGTGACGGGGGGGGGGGGGGGGGGGGGTGAACTCAGGAAGGATCCGGGGGGCCTTTAGATCCCTGATCTCCCAAAGGGGCCTTCCCGGGTGAGAGAAAACTAAATGTTTTTAATTTTGGGATAAAAGCCAACAGTATCCCCCAAGTCGTTTGGGTAGCCAAGCCCGTTAAAAAAAGGGGGTTTAAAGTGACTTTTCTGCACAAAAAAATGATTTTGCTGTCAATTTTGTCCCGTACCTAAAGGGTCAGATTGGAAAAACAGGGAAAACAACCAAAAAAGGGATCTGCTTAACACCCAAAACGAAAGGGCGCTAAAACCCGACATGAACACAGACTTACAGACAGAACCCTGTACACACCCGTTTATTAACCCTGGTACTTTAATCATTATAAACTTTTCAGACCCAAAAAAAAGACTTTTAGCAGAAATGGACACAAGACACACAGGGCAAACTTTTGCACCGTTTATAACATGTTTTTTTTCCTTTCCCCCATCTTTCAAGGAGGGCAGAATAAGGGGTCGTGTGCGCCAGCCAGGGCAATTTAGTTGTAATCAAACCCGCAGGGGAAGACCCGTCCCAGCCGTGGCAGGGGGGCGGTTTTCCAGTGTAGCAGAGGAAGTGTTTTTCCATTCGGGGGTGTGAAAAAATCGTGGGGAGTATAAATGTTTTGCAGTTCAGGAGTTTTGAAAGCGTGGCAGTATAATTGTGTTCCAAATTCAGGGGTGTGGGAAAAGTCGTAGCAGGGGGAAGTGTGTTCCCGTTCAGGAGTGTGAACAGGGTGGCAAATAAAAAGTGTGTTCCAGTTCAGGGAGGGGTGAACGGGCGTAGCAGAGGGAAATGTGTTCCCCGTTCAGGGTGTGAAAAGTCGTGGCGTATTTAAGGGGTTTTTCAGTTCAGGGAGTGCGAACAGTCGTAAAACAGAGGAAGTGTGTTCCAGTTCCCGGAGTGTTCCCGTCTTGGGGAGTAGAAGTGTGTTCCCGTTCAGGAATGTGAAAAAGTCGTAGCAGGGGGAAGTGTGTTCCAGTTCAGGAGTTTTTGAAAAGTGTAGGGAGAGGAGTGTGTTCCAAATTCAGGGGGTGAACAGTGTGCAGGGAAGTGGGGTTCCAGTTTGGAATGTGAACATCGTAGCAGAGGAAATGTGTTTCCGTTCAGGAGTGTGAAAAAGTTTGTCCCTGGCAGTTAAGTGTGTTCCGTTCAGGAGTGTGAAAAGTGTGGCAGTTAAGTGTTTTTCCAGTTCGGGAAATGTGAATAGTCGTGGGAGTGGAAGTGGGTTCAGTTCAGGATTGGGGAAAAAAATCGTGGGGAGCTTTAAATGTGTTCCCGTTCAGGAGTGTTTAAAGTCGTGGCAGGGGGAAGTGTGTTCCGTCAGGAGTGTTCCCCCGTCGTGGCAGTGGAAGTGTTTTTCCGTTTTGGAGTGTTCCCAGTGTTGGAGAGGTTGGTGTTCCCGGTTTAGGGGTGTTTCCCCGTCGTGGCGGGAAGTGTGTTTCAGTTCAAAGGAAAGTGAAAAAGGGGTGGCGTGGAAGTGTGTTCCCCGTTAGGAGTTGAACAGTCGTGGCAGTTTTTATGTGTTCCAGTTTAGGAGTTTTGGGGAAAAGGGCGTGGCAGTGGGGAAATGTGTTCCAGTTCAGGAAAAGGTAAAAAGTGTGGGAGTATAAGTGTGTTCCAGTTCAGGAGTGTGAACAAATCGTAGAGTATTAAATTTTGTTTCCCGTTCAGGAGTGTGGGAAAAGTCGAAGCAGGAAAGTGTGTTCAGTTTTAGGAGTGTGAACAGTTTGTAGAGTGGGGAAATGTGTTCCAGTTCAGGAGTTTTTCCCCGTCGTGGCAAAGGGGAAATGTGTTCCCGTTCAGGGGTTTTTCCCCTTCGTGGCAGGGAAGGGTGTTTTCCCGTTCAGGAGTGTTTCCCCCCCTCCGGGGGCGTGGAAGTTGTTTCCCGGTTTAAAAGCGTTCCCGTCGTGGCGTGGGTGTGTTCCAGTTCAGGGTGTTTCCCCGGTTTGTGGCAGTGGAAGTGTGGTTTTCCAAATT
>CM031609.1:35988859-35991359 GCA_018398815.1 Conus ventricosus | reverse complement strand
ATGATCAACAGTTCATTCGTCCGAAACGTCCATCCCTTCTCCATGTCTCCCAGCTTCTACGCTCCATAATCGAATTTCAAATCACTGAGAGCACCCTTTCTTTACTTATCAAATTGTCACTTTCCCCATGCTTCGAGAAAACCTGGTTATCCCTCCATTCCGTATTCATTGGGTCCCCCGCTCTCTTTCCTCTTTTTGGTTTCTTCTTCTTCGACAGAAAGATTGTGTGTGGCAAGGGAAAGGAGAGGGGCGCGTTTTTAAGGTTGTAAAAGGGGGGGGGCGCCAAAGGGAAAAATATTTAGGTTGGGGTTTTTCCCGGGGGCCAAGGGAGTTTAAGGGTGGGGCGGGGAAAAAAGGTTTGGGAAAAAAGGGAGGGGGTTTTTTAAGGTTAGGAAAAGGGGGGGGGAAAAGGGAAAAAGAAGCCGTTGGGGTTTTCTAAAGGGTTTAAAAATTAAGGTGTGGGGGGAAAAAAAGGGTTTTTAAATTTAATGGTGGGCGCCAAAAAAAAGGTTATTTTTAAAACGGGGGAGGGGGGAGTTTTTAAGGTTTAGGAAACGAAAGGGAAACCCCAAAAGTTTATGTTTTTCTCCCTCCGGGGGTTTAACCCCCCTGGACCAATTTTTTGGAGAAACAAAACGGTCCTTTCCCCCCCAGGGCCCCTCGAAAAGGGGGGTTTTACTGGTTGCGGGAAAAAAAAAACCCAAAAAAAATTACCCCTTTGTTAAAAACAAAAGGTAAAACGCCCGGGGGTTTTAAAATTTTTTAAAAAATGAATTTAATTTGGGGGAAAAAAAATTTACCGATCAGATTTTTTGGGAAAGGTTTAAGTTGATTTTTTATTTTTTGGACGGCTTTATGAATAAATTTCAACCTTAGGGTTTTTGGGGCGAAGTTTACCCCGGTTTCCCGGTTAAAAATGCTCTCCGCCACTTCATTGTTTTTGTATGTGTGGAAGTGGCCGGGCTTTTGGTGTTTAGGGCGATACGCAACCCCGGGTGGCGACTTTTGTGGGGGTATGTGTGCGTGTTGTATGTATATTTTGTGTGTGCGGGACAAATGCTGGTGTAATGCAAGCCTATGCGGGGGCCCCCGCGGGCCCCCGCGACACCCCACAAAACCTTACAAAAACACCACAATATACACACCCCCACGCACCCCACACAACGCACACACCGCACCCCAAGCGCGCGCAGCGCCACACACACCCCACAACCCCACACAACCCCACAACCCCCACCCCACACACACACGCACCCCACACCCCATACACATACATAAAACAATAACGCGCCCGCACAACCAAAAACACCACCAAAACACAACAAACACACAACACACACACCACACCCAAACAGCCAAGCCACAGGGGAGTTTACGTGCACACAAAAGGGTTCGACCAAAATCGAAGCAAAGAGAACCGAGAGGGGGAAAAGAAAAACCTTTTTTCAGTTTCGCCCCGACAAATTTCCCCCCGATCTGGAAGAAAAACCCAAAAGACAGCCGTTTCAACATCTTTAAGTTGGAAAGAGGAAGAAGAAAAAATGAACAAAAAAAAAAATTCCCTTTGGGACACAAGAACCCAAAAAAGAAGAAGGGTGGGCCCTTTACCCAACATTTTTTGGGCAACACATTTTGTTCCAAAAAAAAACTGCCTGGGGGTGTGGGTGTGGGTGTTTTGTGGTGTGTGTTTGTGTGTGGGGGTTGTTGTGGGGCGCCGCGGGGCGGGGCGGTTGTGGTTTTAAAAGGGTGTGTGGTGTGGTTTTGTGTGTGTGTGTGTGTGTGTGTTGTGGGTGTGGATGGTGGGGTGTGGGGTGTGTGTGTGTGTGTGTGTGTTTTGTTGTGTGCGCGGCGCCGCGCGCGTTTTTGTGTTTATAAATGTCAGAACCCAAACCCCCTTTTTTGCGCTGGGGGAAAAAAAGCGGTGAAATTTTGTACCAAAAAAAAAAAAAATTTCCAAAACCTCACCAAATTTTGTTTCCTCTTGGGCTTCAAGTTTCGGCATGAAGGCCCGCCAATTGGGTCTTCTAAAAAGGGCTAAAAATCGTACCCCTATGAAAAAAAATTTTATGGCTGGGTTTTTTGCCGTGTTTTATGGAGTGGTTAAATTTTTCCTCAGCACACAGGCACACAGTGCCCGTTCTTTGGGGGGGTTTGGGGAAAACTTTTCCCTTCCTGGGTGGGGAAAACCCCGGTTTAAATTTTTGCCCCAAAAAAAAACAACAACCCCGAAAAAATGCTGGATCCCTTTACAGATTTTTGACTTTACGGAAAAAAAAACCCGACTCCTCTAGCTGGATTCTTCAAATGAGGGCTGGAACCCCGGACTCGGGATTAAGAAAAACACTGCTTTGTACTCCTTAAACGGAAAGGCTTCAAGGGTGAGGACTGAAAACCCGAGGGCCGTGGATTTAAAAAGAACGTCCAGAATGCACATCCGTTCACGTGACTTCAGCCAACACAGACGAGACTCGGATCAAACACATCATGATCAACCACTCGT
>CM031609.1:35981359-35983859 GCA_018398815.1 Conus ventricosus | reverse complement strand
TTTACAGAAGTAAAACGTCTTTTGTTGTTAAAGAGTGATAAATGCACGACTCTGCAACAATGAAATTTAAGCAAAATGTGACCTGACAGCTCTTTTAAACTCCGTTTGCCATGGTCGCACTCTTTCACGTCTCCATATCTTCCACATCGTTGTGAGTGTGCGTGCGTGCGTGGGCGAGCGCTCGCGCATGCGCGTGTGTATACGTGTGTGTGTGTGTGTGTGTGTGTGTGTGTGTGTGTGTGTGTGTGTGTTTGTGTGCGCGCACGCGCGCGCGCGTATGCGTGTGTGTGTGTGTGTGTGTGTGTGTGTGTGCGTGTGCGCGCGCGCGTGTGTGTTTATGTGCGTGTGTGCGCCGAGACCACTAGCGTAAGGGCGACAACCAGCATAAAAACTGAACAGCTTGAAGAAGAGATTCGACTTCTCTCCCTCCAACGACTTCACTTGGTCGTTCCTCCTTTTTAAAACCAGCTTGATTTTCTTTATATTTCGTGGTGACACGAGTCGCAGTGCACGGCTTATGCATCGATTCATAACAAATGAAAGAAGTATTCATTTGTGTAACAGACAGTAAATACAGGACATTGCACGGACCAGTAAAAAAAAAAAAGTTTCAAGTCCGACAATCTCAATTGCACATCGGTCTTCAATGGTCGCACGATCTTCCACATCTGCAACCACTCTAAGCGGTGTCTCCCAAACAGCGGGAAGCCTGAACCGACGAAAAGTATTAAAGCCGCGAACCCCATGAGACTATGCCGATCGAGAAATACCCCGCTAAAGTCGAATCCTGTTTAGACGACTTCATGAAAATACGGCAACTCTCTCTCTCTCTCCTAAAGAAAGAGCGGGAAGAAGAGGAACGGATTCACTGACCAAACGATAGGCGGGAGAGAATGGGAAGGTAGGGACGGGGTAAAAAAAACAACAACAACAAACAAACCACACAACACCAAAACAAAAACAAAACGAAACCAAAAACGAAAACAAAACAAAACAAAACAAATACACAAAAAACCCAAGGGAAACAACCTTTAAAAAATCAAAGCTTGTAGGATAGATTTTGATTTATCTCCCTGTATTGGCTTCCCTTTGCCGTTCCTATTTTTCCACACCACTTTGCTTTCCTTTGTTTTTTCGTGTTGACAAAGAGTTGAAGTCTGAATGGCTTTATTGTTAATGCAAAGATTCTTGACAAAAAAAAAGATTCTTATCAATTAGGAAGGAGTCTTTTGTGAGAAAGACAGTAAAATACACGAACGCGCAACACTGAAGTTTAAACTACAGCGATGTCACTGAGCTCTTCAACTCGGGTTTCCATGATGGTCTCACTAACCTCCCATATCTGCAAACACTTTAAAATGGAGAGAAAGCCCCAATAAGACAAATCCTGGTGATACTGAACCGAATGAGTTGGAAGGCATCCCGACGAGTCGAATCCCGTGGAGACGATCATCATCATCATCATCATTATTATTATTACTCTTATTATTATTGTTGGTGTTGTTGTTGTTGTTGTTAATTATCATTACGATTTTCATTGCTATTGTTATGATCATTATTATTATTATTACTATTATTTTTGTTATTATTATCATCATCATTATTACTATTATTATCATTATTATCAAGAGAGCTTATACAGTGCCCATCCTTTAACCGAGGATGGGCACCATAGAAGCTCTCTTGCAATCCACGCTCTCTTTCACACAACGGACTGCTTATGTTCGTAAAGTCCACTGAAGAGCTGTCTGCTGTTGCTACATTCAGTCGTTTCTTGCGTCACTCAGTCTGTCAGTCAATCAGGTCTTTTATTTTTCAATCATAATATTGATTCTTTCGGTGCATACTATGTGTCAACTGTGTCATCCATACCAACGACCACACTGACCTTCTCTTGCGAAAGTTGGTGACGGGATTTTACGTGGGTGCTAGATGTTATGCGTGCATTCCCACACACGAGACTTGGTTTTATAGTCTCAGTCTAAGAACGTTCTGGGGAGGTGGAGTCAGAACTATTGTGAACTCCATGGGGAAAATGCCCCGTCCCGTACCGAAGCGCCCCGGCAGAGATTCGAACACGTAACTCTAGATCACCAGGATTACTGGCCATGAAAAGACGGCGACTGACTCTGTGTGTGTGTGTGTGTGTGTGGTGTGTGTGTGTGTGTGTGTGTGTGTGTGTGTGTGCGCGTGCGTGCGTGCGTGCTAGTGCGTGCGTGCGCGAGCGCGCGCGCGCGTTGTATTGTTAAGAGTAACCAATGGAACGGTGTAAATCTACAAACGCATATCATTGCTTCCCTTTGCCAGGTAGGATAAATGACCGCCTTTTCGAGTAATCTTGTTTGACCTCAGTGACCGAACATAACATAGAAAGCAAAATTGTCCATTCAGAAATGAGACGCCTCTCACTGGATGAGGTAGAACGCTTACCAAAGACCTTTCATTTCCCGACCAAGAATTGGGTGGTTTCGGTTGTGAGCCGAACACACTGCTCGTGCGC
>CM031609.1:35971359-35978859 GCA_018398815.1 Conus ventricosus | reverse complement strand
CCGAATGAATGGGGTGGGGGAAGAGGGTGGATGGTCAGCCGAATGAATGGGGTGGGGGAAGAGGGTGGACGGTCAGCCGGAATGATGGGGTGGGGGAAGAGGGATGGACGGTCAGCCGGAATGAGTGGGGTGGGGAAGAGGATGGAGGTCAGCCGGAATGAGGGGGTGGGAGAAGAGGATGGATGGTCAGCCGGAATGACGGGGTGGGGAACAGGTGGATGTCAGCCGGAATGAATGGGTGGGGGAAGAGGAGATGCTACTGGAGTGGCACAGAAGTAACAAAAACGAGAAAGAACAGGTGGGTGAGTTGGGGGAGGGGGGGGGGGGGGCTGGGATTCGGGAGGGGGGCCCATTCTAAAGAAAACAAAAACCTGTCTGTCTGTCTGAACCTTGAAGAAAAGTTTGCAGACATGAAAACGCTGTATAAAAAACTTGGCTCAGCATGCAGATAACGCCTCTCGGCAGAGAAGCGGGGCTTAGATCTATGTTTCTTTCTAAACTAACCCATCGATGGATGTTATTACCAAACCCACCGGACTATATAACTGATGAAAGCCAAAACTTAATACTTAAGTTCGTTCGGGGCAAAACAAAGAGACAGAATTAATAGGAAAACGTCCGTGAAAGGCGTACAGCAGGGAGGAATCGTAATACTAAACATAAAGAAGCATATGTCATGCTTTAAAAGTAACTCGATTTCGTAAAATCTTATCAAGGAAACACAGATGAAAGTAAGTTCTTATTTCAGTGTATCAAAAAGCGGAAACTTTCAATGTGCTAGGATCCAATCTGCTATGCAGCGATAAACTTAGGACTTCTGGAGATGCGTATTCAACGCATATAGAGAAATAGGTAAGATCGTTCGTGTTAAAACTGCAGAAGAATCCTGTTCAGAGCCTTTGTTTTGTAATTCGAACTAAAAAATTGGAGCCAGATCAACCTTTGAGAAAAACGGGGTTGAAAATGATGTATTTGCATACATAATTTTCTGGACAAGAACAGACAAATTTTTAGTTTCCTGTCCTTTGTTGATAAATACAATGTCAATACAGATTTCGACACATATAATGGCTAAGTTAGTTCTGTGAAAAGGTACCCGAGAGAAACGGGACTAGAAATGAAATATTGTGAGGAAGGTATGACAAGTAAATTACTAACTGAAATCTCCTGTTCAGTTTCAAGAGGAGCCTCACATCATTACGATTCACTAACTCAAGATCCAACAGAACCAGTTTTGTGTGTGCGCAGTAAATGGAATGTAAGACTACAGACGGAAGTTATACAGGTTAAAACTTTTCACAAAGCCCCACAGATAAGAGATATAAAGCTAAGCTGGTTTCAAATGAGAATTGTGCACAGAACATTGGCTTCCAATGTTATTTTGCAAACAAGGAACTGAAGAGTAAAAAAAAATGCTCTTTTTGTGAGAGAGAGAAAATACAAATATTCAGCATATATTTTGGCACTGCCAGTATGTACGAAACGTCTAGCAAGAGTTTCAAAATGTGGTAAACAGAAAATGTGAATTCATAAAACTGTTGCGTGATGAAAATATCATCCTGTTTGGCTGTGATTGTAACGTTGAATCTGATAGAAGTGTGACCTGAGCCTGCTCCTTGCCAAATGTTATATCTATAAATCTGTATACGAAAAGAGTCTGCCGTCAGTTCAAACATTTATTGTGTTTTTTGAAAGCCAGATATGAAATGGAAAAGAATGCCTCTCGTCTCAACATGTTCCATGGAAATTGTTTTAGCACAATGGTTTCCATGCTTGCCTTTATTGGGGTAAAACTCAAGTTGTACATAGCATACAAAGGCTATGGCAACGGCTAGCTGTTTCTTTTTTCCTTTTATTTTGCTTATGCCCTTCTGCCTTTTCCCCGAAACCTTGATGTAATTTCAAGAATTCTTTTATGTCTTGGGTAATTACCACCCTGTTCATAAATGTTTGTGATCTGATGTACAGACAACCGTGATCAACTTACTAATGAATTATGTCCAATCATTTCATTGTCCTTAATCGAACATCATTTTGTATTTGCATTCATTACCTCTGGTTGATATTCTCCGAGTTTGGAAATCAAACCCTTTTCTCATTAAAAAAAAAAAAAAAAGCCTGGGGATTAGGGAGGTTTAACTTGACTGCTAGATGCCTTCGCAAAGCAAACGCAAACTAGGATCGGAAAGAGAGAGGGTTGAGGGGAGGAGGGCTGGTAGTCGGGGTGAGGGGGGGGGGGGGGTTAGAGTTGGCGGAGAAATTGAGAGCAGGGGCAAAAGATCAGAGGGATAGGAAAGGAGGGTCCAGGAGGAGGGAACTGGGGTGGAGTGGCAGAGTTGGGTAGGGGGGAAGGGGGGGGGGGGTGCTGGGAGGTGGAAGGACAAAGCACCTGCTGTACACGCACCAATCCGCTAAGTTTTGAGACACACTGCGCATGATTTACACGCACACACACACACACCACACACACACACACTATTCAAGCGTACAAGAAAAATTATACCGCGTAATTATCAGGTGTTGCGGGCCCGTCTGGCAGAATGCGAGACAAGCTGGGCCCCATAATTACCTTCGTTGACAGCTTTAGACGCCAGGCCTCCCTCCACCCGACGGCGTGTCAAAAGAAACGACAGGGCAATTACCAACTTCTCTGCCTCACAGCATGAGGTAGAACACAGCACCATCAACAACAGGGACGACTATCGGTTTGTTTTTCGACGACAGCCCGCCGCTGCTGGCGCGCCTGTTCTCGCACGCTAACGGCTGAGAACTACCGATTTCTGGCACTCTTTACCCGTCTGACGTTATGCCAAGTGCCAAAAGCAGAGCAATTACTAATTCGACTTGAAGGCCAAATGGAGGTGGTGCCGTTCCAGGTCCTACCCAAAGTGTGCTACGAGCTGAACTGGGAAGACTGGAACCAACCATGGAATTTCATACCATGGATTTGTCTCTCAGGGTGCGGCTCAAATTTCTTATCCCTCGCCGCAAAATAGATCCTACCGGAAAGTGGGTATGACTGCATTTAGACTCCAATCTTTTATTCGCAGGAAAGCGCCTTTTATAATACTCAAAAATCACATTCCAAGGTGATCATAAATGAGGGAAGTTTTGAAAATTAGTAGTAAATAATATCATGAAAACAGACAGCATAAAAGTTCAGAGAGAACCTGTTCTGGACATGGATATTTAAAAAAAACATCGAAATTTAATTGTAGAAATCACAAACTCATAGCATCATCTTCATCCACCTCACTGATCAACGTAAAAAGATTGTTGAATGCTGCGACTCTTCATGCCCTGCTCTCGCCAGACCTCAGGTTCAGATTTCCTCTCCACGTTCCCGCCCTGCTCTCGCCAGACCTCAGGTTCAGATTTCCTTCCTCTCCACGTTCCCGCCCTGTTCGCGGCAAGTTCATGCTGTCGTTGTTGGGTGAGGTGGCGCTTTCTAACAGGACGCTCAGTCACGCTGGCTGGCTCCACGACTTTGCAATCACCGTCGTCAGCAGGGTACCTTGGAGGTCGCGTTCTCTGTTACTGATGGATCAAAGCAGGCACTACTTGGCACTACAGCAGCAGCGCAGGGTCTCCTGCAGTGTGTTGCCTCATGGCAGCTTGACACCGAGCGCTCCCCTGTGGACTGCAGAGCTGGGACTGCACCGGGACAAACGTGGTGTGACTGTGCATGGTGCAGTCAACACAGGCAGCGGTGGAGTACCACTACACGAAATACTTAGTGTCATGACTGACTGTTGTTAACTATTTGTTCATCCCATGCGTCGTTACAAAAAAAAAAAGAGGATTTTTTTTGTTTTTGTTTTTTGTTTTTTTGATGACCCGAGAATATTCACGGCATGTGATTAGGCTATTGTGCCATGAAAATTATGAAGAGCTTCTGATAACAACAGTCTACCACACAGCATCCTTGCTCTCCAGAAAACGTCATTTTCAAAAATCATGTACCAAGCACGCACACTCAAACGAGGACATGCACAAAAAAAACCCATAAAACCGTACACATGGACGTCAGATCAGAAGATCAAAACAAACATGTTGTAAATTACACGAAGAGAAAAAGTGTGAAGACTTTCCAGAACAAACGCTAAAACGAGCATAATCATAAAACCGATTCATGAGAAAAAGGGTAAACAAAGACTGGTGAATGGCCTACAAACGAAAAAAAAGTGGACGACGGTAACACAAGATCAAAAAAAGACAAGGGGACAATTACTAGCTCAAAATTTCAAGACGGCGGGGCAATTTATACTGAAATGTCCCTCCGCCTCCCCGCTAGACAAAGAGACATGAGGAAAATTACTAGCACAGAATTAATTTCAAGAAGGAGGGGGACACAATTTATAGTAAAATATCCCCCCCCCCCCCCACCCCACCCACTCACGCACCGGTTAGACATAGAGACAAGGGGAAAATTACTAGCACAGAATTTCAAGATGGCGGGGGACACAATTTGTAGTAAAATATCCCCCCCCCCCCCCCCCCCCCGCCCCACCCACCCGCCGGTTAGACATACAGACAAGGGGTAAATTACTAGCACAGAATTCTAGATGGCAATGACAAATTTATAGTGAAATACATCCCCACCCATCCCCTCCCGACACAATGGTTGAAGCCCGTTCCTTCTGCGTACAGCCACAATCCTGGCTTCTTTAGCGACGTGTCCGATCCAAAGTGAAAAAAAATCTTTTTGATCATTTTCTCGATATACAGGCTTGTCCAAAAATAATACTAAGAACCTTATGAGATGTAACAGAAACTTTTCCATTCCGTTGTGCATTTTGTATGAGTGATAAAGTTTTTAAAAAAAATGAAGGCTTTGTCGACGCAGTTTTGTTGTATGCTGGCCCGTATCAATTCTCATTAATTTTTTTTTTTTACTGTGGTGACAGTCTGAAACTTTCAATTTACTTCCTTAAGCAAAAAGGTGTCGAGATGTGTTCTCTGTGGCAAAAGAGTACATTGTAACATGGTTGATTCACAAAGGTTTGTTAAAATGCAGATAAGCATAATGTCCCCTCCAAAATCATCAGAATAGCACAGTAGTGTCATTAAATGCCGAACCCAATCACCGCAGACATGTTTGAATAACTTGCTACACCCCTTAGTGACTATTCAAAGTCAAACACTCTCTCAAAAAGTAAACCCAGAAATTGTGTGGAGCTTTCGTTTCAACGGTGTAGCATTTAAAGTCTAGAAATCTGAAAGAAAAATCGAGACATTGACTTTATCTGCTATACCATTTTAAGTACAAAATTTCCAAGCCAAATTTCTCAATGACGCTTTCATGCCGAGTGTTGAGGGAGTGTTGTTTGGAGAATGATTCATGCCGAGTGTTTGTAACATCCGAAGAAAGACCTCTTTAATTTCACCGAATATTGGCTTGTCCCTTTCCTATTTAGTGTCAAAGTATGCGTAGCTTTGAACCTCCTTTTTAAAGAGTATTTTGACTCGTTTTCAAAATTCTGAATATAAAGTCTGACGTTTTTAACTATCATGAAATTCACTATTTTTTTAAGCATGCAGATAACTAAAAACATTCGACAGTGCGGCATTTAAGATTCATTGGTATCCGATTTACACTTTGGGGACTCGAGAATGTGGCTGTACTCTTCTATACCTGTACATCTTCTTCATCTGTAACTCGTTCGTTCCATCTACCCCAGCTTGTTTTGTTCTCTTGCTGAATTGCACACAGGCCACTCCTTTTACACCCATTGTTATCTTTTATAAGGCGAAGAAGCTCTGTGGTGCATTCCATGTCGTGTACCACTCACAGTGAAACACATTCTTTTAGAGTGTTGGGATTTCCATGATGCGAGACATAAACATTTTACAGCAGACTCCATGAAAACCTTGTCCAGAGATGTTCCACCTGACGTGATCTTTGGGTTTCCGAAGGAGATTAACATTTTTCATCTGATCTATCAGATTTTACGGAAGAAAGATTTTTAATAAAGTTTCCGGTGCATTTTTTTTTTCAGGTGTAGTTTAACGAGTTGTGTGAATGTTTTTTGTTGTTCGTTTTTTTCTTTTTCTTTTAATGACTTGTGAGTTGACCTCAACGCAGTGACGGCCCTGATATGGCCCCTTGCGGTCGGCTGGGCTACAAGCAACATTACCTTACCTTACCTCTTGCTGAATAAAAGAAAAGCAAGGGAGGCTACTCACTTGGACACGGTGTCGAGGTCGGGGGCGGGGGCCGCCATGAGTCGGAGGTGCTCCACATGGACTGGGTGCTGAGCGGGCCGGGGCTGCTCTCCGCCGGGAAGTCGCCGTCGCCCACCACGTTGTCGATGCTGATGCTCTGCACGGGCTTGAGGCGGCGGTGAGGGAGGAGGCGGAGGAGGAGGAGGAGTGGTGGGGGCCGGGAGCAGCCCCTCCACCAGGGACCTCTCCTCCTTTTCCCGGAGCTGGACAGGCTCTGCCGGCGGACATCTGAAAACAGCAGGAGAGGAGGTTGGGGTGTGTGAGACCCTGTGAGGTTGCCGTTTTCTTTGTGAAGATGACTTATCTTCCGTACCTCTTTAGTGGCATGAATATGTCAAATTTTGACAAGCCATGCATTTTAGACGACAGATTGATCTTCTGATTCTGTATTATGCAATCAATCACAATCTTCCATGCCCCCTCTTAGTGACATGGATTTGTTCTATTTTGACAAGGAGTGCATTTTAGACAAAAGACTTATCTTCTCATTCTGTGTTATACAAGTAATCATTTGAAGCGTATGGCATTGGACGAAGTATATAGAATAGTCATATCGGCCTTCTATTATAGTTTGGTTTTAAATTTTGCGATTATTTAATATTGTTATGTAATGCAGTGTACTTTTATGTGTAAATAGGCGTGTTTGTGTGTGTGCGGATATTCTCTCTCTCTCTCTCTCTCTCTCTCTCTCTCTCTCTCTCTCTCTCTCTCTCTCTCTGTGCGTGCGTGCGTGCGTGCGTGCGTGCGTGCGTGCGTGTGTGTGTGTGTGTGTGTGTGTGCGAGCGCGTGTTTTACCTCTCCCCCCCCCCCCCCCCCCCCCCGGTAATATTGCTAATTATGAAGAAAACACGTTAAACAGGTCAATTCATTCTTAGTGACAGTACTACTTTGCCATTCATTTCCTGGTTTGTCCCAAACTGACGGTCCATAGGGAGCGATCGATAACAGGTCGCCGTGAAGCAACCCATCAGAGGAGTCACCGCACTGCCGTGGAGTCAGGGACGAAAGTAACTGCTCAGACGCGGATTCAGCGTAAATGCGCGTCCCCCCCTCCCCCCTCTCTGCATTCCTGAGGGCGCCGCCAGGCCTATCCAAGGACAGTGCCCATGAACTTGAATTACGAGTTTGACACAACCTCATCACGGTCCGTATGGACGTGGGTAGGAAATGGAAAGCGAGGTCACAATGACAGCAGGGCAGATACAGGGCCACAGACATTCGGACTTTTGGGTTCTGAAAGATAAAGATGATGATGATGATAATGATGGTGATGAT
>CM031609.1:35960357-35968759 GCA_018398815.1 Conus ventricosus | reverse complement strand
TTAGCGGATGCGGTGTAGCGTGTATGGAGGGGTCCGCACGCAGTGACGCCTCCTTGATGACACTGAAGCTGCTGACCACACTCCATGCGTCTGTCTTCCCTCGCGCCTCGATATGGGCTGTGAAGAAGACGTGGAGCCCATCGTTGTCAGCTAGCCTCCGATCAAAAGGGGAGATCCCTGGTGGCCTCGTCCTCGGTGAACTTCAGGAGGCAGGTGTCAGAGTCTGTGACGCTCATGCCTAGTGTATCCGGGTGACTTCGCCTTCGGTTTACCGTTCACTTCCATACCTGTGATGATTCTTGCAAGTGTCTTGATTCGGCATGTTTTTTAGGGACTGTCGTTGATGGACGTGACGCCTACTGCAGGGAAGTGTTCACTTCCTGGTCGATTGCGGGAGAGAGAGAGTGGGGTTAAGTAGCTGGTGCCCTGTATATGCCGGGCCAAAAGAGGCGCCAGTGGACACGTCGGAAGTAGCTCAGCAGCAGTGCAGCGTGTTCTCTGGTGGGTTGTGTTATAGCCACATGATGGTGATTACAACGCGTGGAGTGCTGTGTTAGGGCTGGGACAGGTGAGGCATGGATGGCTGTGTGCAAGTGAGCTAGAGTGAGCCAGTGGGCCCCCGAGAGACCGTGAGATGGCTAAAAGCAAAAAAAGGAAAGAATAATATGTCATCCTGAACTGTGATGGATTGATCTCACGGGAAATCAAAGGAGAGAGGTAAAGGTGAACATGGGCAATGTGTGAAGAAGAAAGAAACAAGGGGAAGGAGAAGAACTGAGAATGAAAACTCAACGGATTCTGGCTGACTGCGTCACAGGTTCTTGGGTCCCCCCCCCCCCCCCCCCCCCCCGAAAACGTCGTGAAACGGCAGTTTTAGAGCACGCTCACACAGGTCGTCGAAGTGAGCGGCTGAAAGAGTTAGGCCTCTTTCACACGGTGCTCACCGATAACTCATCCGAAATAACTGGTGGCACGGTGTTCCTTGTCTCTTCACTATGACTTGCTTGTGTCCGGTCATTCGTGCGTTGTCATTGTACGACTGTTTTAGGCTGGAGAAACATGTTTCGTGAAACAGTTATCATGAGGCAATGACTGACGTGCGGTTTAGGTGTGACTACGTCCGATTTGTATGAGAAAGTGAAATAAAGGACAAGAACTGGGTGGAGACAAAGGAGCAGACGTGTTGGCTAGTGAGACAGACCAAAACAATGTGATGAAGAAAGGTCTTCTGCTCGCTCGTATTTCTGTGCTGATCATTTTCGTCTTATATGTCAGTTTCTTTGACTTTCCTTGATTCATTCTTCTTCACTTTTGTCTGCTTTTTTTTTTCTTCCTTTAGTAGCCCCCCCCCCCCCCCCCCCCCCCCCCCCTTCACTTGTCTGTGTTCTTGAAAGTCTTTACAGAGGTTTCTTTCTCAGTACCGTTTATGATATACTTTTTTTTTTTTTGTAATATGGCATTTAAGTCATAAAAATGTGAGTATTATTCAGAGTGGACACTGGTTATCTGTGTTACACTGTCCTTTTTGCCCATGTGAATTATTAATTTTTCATTACTTTAAATTGGTTTCACAACATTTTGCAATTTTCTTGTTTTGCTTTGTTTACCTGATGGTGAAAAATTAAGGGGAATGACATTCAGCTCCAGAACATTCTATCTTTTTTTTTTTTTTTTTTTTTGCTGTCCCAACCTCTGCACCACCTCAGAGGCAGTGCACCCACGCCGCTCATTTCGACACCCCGTCCACAGCTACAGCCCGGTCGGTCCCGCCGCAGCCCCGACACCGGCAATCCACAGGGAGCAGTCAATGTCAAGTCGTTAAGAGGCAACCCACCGGAGGAGACACTGCACTGCTGCCGAGTCACTTCGGTGGTGTTCAGTGGTGCCTGTTCTGATCTAACATACGCAGGACAACCACCTACTAAGCCCCCTACTGACGACAATAATTGCTTAGTCGTGGAGCCGGCGCGAGTGAGCTCTCCCTCCGGAGGGCGCACCACGTCCGTCCAACGACAGCCCCCATGGACTCGCTGATACCGGTGACCTCGACGGAACCAAACCAAGGCCACAGACGTGGAGAGGACATCGAAATTGAGGTCACCATGAGAGCAGGGCATGAAGGGCCACAGAATCTGAGACATTTTTTTTTTATGCTGATCAATGTCAACCTCAGGGTATGTCAGTGGAGGAAGGACTAGCGCACAGCCCAAACACACTCACAGCTTGCTTACAATCTCATTCATATATCATGCATTCGTCACATCAAACCACTAGTAAAGTCTATAACTTTACTACACATAATCATGGAAGAAAACATCAATGCGCATGGAGTCAAACAAAATAAAACATTCTCTTTTCTTGAACTTCACAAAACCATTTATCTAAATCATCATAACTAACCCGGGTATAAATAGATTTTTCACTTTACCTGGCCAGGTGATCTTAAACTATTCACGAATCACTGTCTTTCCTTTTCTTCTTTTTTTTCTTTTCTTTTCACTGTCACTTTCACAAACACCAGTCACGACACAACTGCTGGCACTGGTCAGGTTGGACCGCTGGCACTGGTCAGGTTGGACTGCTGGCACTGGTCAGGTTAGACCGCTGGCGTTGGTCAGGTTGGACTGCTGACACTGGTCAGGTTAGACTGCTGATGAAAGTGGCGCTGCCAGGTATGAGGTCGAACCCCGGTTCAGATCGAACAGTGACTACCAGACATCGATCTGTTCTCCTTTCTTTCTTCCTGCATTAACGCATTGCACTCTCTCTCTCTCTCTCTCTCTCTCTCTTCTAGTCTGCTCGTCAAATGGACATGGTTGCCTTTCTTTCTTTTTCTTTTTCTTTTTTTTCTCTTCATCAGTTAGCAACTCTCTCTCTCAACATCTCTCCTTAGTCCTTCCTCTGCAGACTCTATCTGGTGCTAATGCTTCAACTCGGTTCTCTTCACTCCTCCTCTCATCTCTCTGTCTCTCTCATCAGAGCCTACTCCCAGAACCTCTTCCTCTCTGTCTGTTTTTCGTTCTCCTCCCTCCTCTTGTTCTCCCTTCTCTCACTCCCCTCACTTTCTTATCCCGTTCCTGTCTGTCAAAGGGTGAGTACCATTGGTCAGAATTTTTCCCCGCCTTGTAAAAGGTTACCTCCCTTCTAATTCCATTGGACGTTCAAATCGTCACAGTCACATCTACTGGCCTTGCTCTCTGTGGTGGTCAATGGGTCATTTAATTAATTAGCTTGATTTTACCCCCACCACACAATACCTTCCCCTTCCTACTTCAACCGCGACGTCTGACTTAACTGTCGGCGCTGGTCCTGCAAATTGGCTGTCTTAGTCCTGACCCAGGCGCCGAGACCCATCTGGCCAGACCTATTGAGACGTCGGTCAAACCACTTAGTCTGTCTGCTGGACAGTGCTGTCTCCGTGAGGACTAAAAATAGCCTCTTCGCTGTGCCTAATTGGCTGACGCGACACCGAAGTCGTCTGCTTGGAACCAGAATGTTTGCGTTTGGACTTACGTCCAATTGAACTGGCTGGCAACTGACCACGAATTCGTTTTTCTATTTTTGTCCATGACAATTTCCCCCTTGCAAAAGACTATGCTCAGCATTGTCTCAAAACAACGGTACAAAAAAACAACAACCGAATTTGCTGACACCACAGCTACACGTGCAAGTTTTTGCAAAATTATTACACAACGGTTTACAAATTATCAGCATGTATCACTCGTAAATATCACCCCAATGGGTTATCATTGACGTGCGCTTTTGCCTTTTTTTTTTTCCAACTCATTTTCTGATAACCTCTGTGCGCACCTATGCAATTCCCCTACCTGCGGATTGCCACATCTTCTCTTCACAACCACTATGAAAAGCACAATCTAATATGATCACGATCCATAACACCTCACTGAGGAATCTCCATCCTCACTTATCGCAAACAGTGCATTACTACACAAGCGACTGTCCGCTCCAAACATAACTACATTTACATGAACAAGTCTCACAAAAAAAATATGAACCATAGCCAAATGGGAATGAACCCATATCCACTCAACATAACTGTAATCAACACATATTATTAACAAAGTAGCTATGCACCCCGGATATGACTGTCTTCCTCCGAGTTGCAGCTTGCTAGACTACACGGCTTAAATAGTCAGCTCCTACATTCTGTCGACCTGGAATGTACTGAACTCGATACCTGTAGGGCTGCAATGCCATTGCCCAGCTCAGCACCTTGCTGTTTTTCAGCTGCGCCTATGTGCTGAGTCTCACGCTGAATATATTTGCGGAGCAAATTCGCATGGAAAAGTTTTGGTTTCCCATTCACATCAATTCGGTAATCCTGATCTACCTTCTCAATGATGGTGAATGGTCCCTTCCAATGCATCAGCAGCTTGTTGTGATCCGTGGGAAGCAGTAACAGGACTTGATCTCCCACCTTGAGGAATTGCTTCCTCACCTTCCTGTCATATTGCTTCTTCTGAACGACCCTAGCCTCCTGCAAACTTTCCCTTGCAACCTTACGTGTCTCATACCTGTGCCCACCTTTGGAACAGGGCGAGATTGGGCCAATCAGATCAACAGCCACTCTCCTGAATGGTGTGTCAATTAAAGGGGGCTGTTTAAGAGGGCGCCTTCCTCTTCACCCCTCTTGTGGCTGACCTTTGACACACGTCACATGACATGCAGAAACGCTTTATGTCTGCCATTGCACCTGGCCAGTGAAAATCATCAAAGATTCGGTCAGCTGTTTTGCCGGTGCCGAGATGACCCGCCATGAGCGACTCGTGACCCACTGACATGACAGTGTCACGATAACATGCTGGTACCTCAACTGAGTTGTCACCTACCTGTCTTCCCCTTGGTGAACACTCGGTACAACAACCCGCCTTTCACAAGAAATTCTGTCTCACCTCCTCTAACCACCTGTTTCTCTCCACCTCTTGCTAACTCCCAAGACTTCACGAGCGAAGGGTCTTGTTCCTGCGCTGCCCTAAACTCATCAGGCGACACATCTATGCCTGACTTCCTGCTGGAACGACTAACGGTTTATCAACCCTTTCCTCCTTCTTGCTCCGTGTTTGAACTGCTGCCCCTGTAGCAGTCAACAACTCAGGATCCCCTGGATCCCTTGCACCTGGAATATTTCCAATGATCAAATCATAAAGGGGTTTCTTCTCCATCACCACCGCAGACAACTCGCCTGAGAAGTAAGGGGTACGTACTTCTATCTTGGCAACTGGAAACTCCCTCACAGTGCCATCGATTAAGTACAGGTCTGGATTTGCCCTGTCAAATTCCCCTTCCTCGACCAGCGTTGTTCTTACTACACCACATGAACAACCATGTCCCGTAACACTTTCACCCTCTGCTGGCCAATCCACCCTTCTTCCACTGGTAACGAACCACTCGGCCTAGTGCCCTCCATCCCTGACACTGACTGCTGTCCAGTGCTAGCCACAGGCCGCACTCCACCCTCTTCAGATTGGATCCCTTTGGTTCCACTGCAGGTCGTTTTCCCTGGCGACCCTTATCAACCTCTTGCAAGGCTGCTGCCTTCTGGAACCTCATGCGACATTCCCTCGCCACATGTCCCTTCTTGTGACAAATGAAACACCTATTGTCCCTTTGTCCTCCTTTCTGCCCCACCACTGGGTTTGCAGACTTTGCAGAAAACTCCCCTAGTCTCCTTGCACTCTTCTCACCTGTGTCTGGCACCTGTTTCTCCTGCACCTTAGTGCCCAAACGTGCCTCCCTATACACCTCTGCTAACTTCAGCAACTCCCCAGCTGTCTCTGGCTGTCTCTCTTTCAAATGTATAGTTAACTCTGGACTGCAACCTGACAAAATCTGTTCTTTCATAACCAGCTCTTTCAATTCAGCGAACTCCTTTCTCGTACCACTCAACTCTAACCACTTCTCAAAATAGTGATCTAAACGTGCACCAAACTGAGTGTACGTTTCACCTGCTTGTAATCTAAGCTGATCGAAACTTCTTTCTAAACCCCTCCTCTGTGAGGTCAAATCCCTTCATCAAAGACTCCTTCACAGCACCAAAATCAGATTGGGTGTCTGCTGGCAATGCAGTGAAAATCTGTAATGCCTTACCCGTCAATAGCGCTGACAAAATGACTGCCCACTCTTCTGAAGGCCAACCCTGACTAGTAGCAAACGTTTCAAAACGACTGATGTACGCATCAATCGAATCTCTTCCTTCAGAGAATTTTGGCAACTTTGGTCGGGGGCATAACTGCGCACAGGGTCACTGGAAACTGAACTACCATCATCGTGGTCTCCCTTTGTATATATTTTCACTCTCTCTAACTCTAATTGAGTTTCCTGAATCCTTAATCTTTCTGTTTCCTGCGTTGCGCTAGCTTTTCCTGCTCTGCTATTTCTACTGCGACACAGCGTCTTCTTTCCGCTCGATCATCTCTTTCCATCTTTTGTTGGGTTTCAACGAATGCTCGCAACTCTTCTCCCGAGTACCTAAATCACGAGCGACGCTCACAAGTTGTTCAATAGGGTGTTCTTTTCGTCCGCCATTATATCTTTTTTTTTTAACAAGATTTTATTACTACGACAGCCAAACTGGTGGTTACCGACACGAGTGACGTAATAGCACAATCCTATGAATGATAATATTAGCTTGGGACAACGTAATTAGTTTTTATAAGACGCCTAGCGCCTGACCCAACTATGAGAGCGAATTATAGGCAATCTGTGCGAAATAAGTACTCTGGGGCTGAAATGCCAAGCCTAGTGTTAACTCTCTTGGAAGCAATGCCAAGCCTAGTATTTAACTATCTTGGAAACATACAGTAAGACACTACCTTGCCTTAGGATTACAATACTTGAATCCCACCCAGCTTCCTCTCTGAGAAGTTGAACAATTATAATAAATGGGCCAGAATATCCTGGCAGGCTCGCCAATAAATTGTCAAACCTCAGGTATGTCAGTGGAGGAAGGACTAGCGCACAGCCCAAACACACTCACAGCTTGCTTACAATCTCATTCATATATCATGCATCGTCACATAAAACCGCTAGTAAAGTCTATAACTTTACTACACATAATCATGGAAGAAAACATCAATGCGCATGGAGTCAAACAAAATAAAACATTCTCTCTTTCTTGAACTTCACAAAACCATTTATCTAAATCATCATAACTAACCCGGGTATAAATAGATTTTTCACTTTACCTGGCCAGGTGATCTTAAACTATTCACGAATCACTGTCTTTCTTCTTTCTTTTTTTTCTGTTTCTTTTCACTGTCACTTTCACAAACACCAGTCACGACACAACTGCTGGCACTGGTCAGGTTGGACCGCTGGCACTGGTCAGTTGGACTGCTGGCACTGGTCAGGTTAGACCGCTGGCGTTGGTCAGGTTGGACTGCTGACACTGGTCAGGTTAGACTGCTGATGAAAGTGGCGCTGCCAGGTATGAGGTCGAACCCCGGTTCAGATCGAACAGTGACTACCAGACATCGATCTGTTCTCCTTTCTTTCTTCCTGCATTAACGCATTGCACTCTCTCTCCTCTCTCTCTCTCTCTCTCTCTCCTCTCTCTCTCTCTCTCTTCTAGTCTGCTCTATCAAATGGACATGGTTGCCTTTCTTTTCTTTTTCTTTTTCTTTTTTTTTCTCTTCATCAGTTAGCAACTCTCTCTCTCAACATCTCTCCTTAGTCCTCCTCTGCAGACTCTATCTGGTGCTAATGCTTCAACTCGGTTCTCTTCACTCCTCCTCTCATCTCTCTGTCTCTCTCGTCAGAGCCTACTCCCAGAACCTCTTCCTCTCTGTCTGTTTTTTCGTTCTCCTCCCTCCTCTTGTTCTCCCTTCTCTCACTCCCCTCACTTTCTATCCCGTTCCTGTCTGTCAAAGGGTGAGTACCATTGGTCAGAATTTTTTCCCGCCTTGTAAAAGGTTACCTCCCTTCTAATTCCATTGGACGTTCAAATCGTCACAGTCACATCTACTGGCCTTGCTCTCTGTGGTGGTCAATGGGTCATTTAATTAATTAGCTTGATTTTACCCCCCACCACACAATACCATCCCCCTTCCTACTTCAACCGGCGACGTCTGACTTAACTGTCGGCGCTGGTCCTGCAAATTGGCTGTCTTAGTCTGACCCAGGCGCCGAGACCCATCTGGCCAGACCTATTGAGACGTCGGTCAAACCACTTAGTCTGTCTGCTGGACAGTGCTGTCTCCGTGGGACTAAAAATAGCCTCTTCGCTGTGCCTAATTGGCTGACGCGACACCGAAGTCGTCTGCTTGGAACCAGAATGTTTGCGTTTGGACTTACGTCCAATTGAACTGGCTGGCGACTGACCACGAATTCGGTTTTTCTATTTTTGTCCGTGACAATCAATGAGAATGAGGATGATTAAGATG
>CM031609.1:35947857-35950357 GCA_018398815.1 Conus ventricosus | reverse complement strand
GTCTCTCGTCCTTTTCGGTTCCTAGTAATGCCAATGCTGCAACAAAGCCAGTTAATTGAAATTCCTTGGGACTGCTCCTTGACTTGCTCAGTTAATTTCAATTTGTTAGGTTTATTTTGAGTTTGTTTTGGATTGGGCAAAAATTTAGATTAACTCAACACGCGGATAATTTTAAATTCGGATAATTAAAAGTCCATAGGTGGTTCAAAGGCTCTTTCAGTTAACCGGATTTTACTGTACGTGGTCAGTTCAGTGGTGTTCATGATCTCTTTGATACAGAAGCTATACAACCTATTTTGACCTACTCATATTAAGAGGAGACGTACATATTAAAAATATATATAGATAGATACTGCATCAAAGTGACCACAGGTCATCTACGTCATGAAAGGTAGAAAAAAAATGCTCATCACACAATAATATGCAATCAAATAGAGAAAACATGGAATGTACATCACAATGAAAACTGGTCATTCTTGCTGATTACCGGTCATCTGCGTTGTAAGGAGCAGTGAAACGCCCATACCATAACAATATTATGTCAGTCAGACATTTTTTTAAATATGGAATTGGCATCAAACTGATCACTGGTCATTGTCACTGACCATGGTCATCTAAACTGCAAGAAGCACAGAAGTATAATAAACAGTAAGCAATTACGTTTTCCAAACTGGTCACTGGTCATTGTTGCTAACCACTGGCCATACTACGTTTTAAGAAGCATATACACCCTATAACACATCAATACAGAATGAGATAGTGAAAATATGAAATTGACATAAAACTGGCCACTAGTCTTTCTTGCCGACCACTGGTCTTCTACATTAAAAAGAAAGCATTAAACATATCAATATGGAGTGAACTCAGGAAAATATTGAATATACATGAATTGACCACTGGTCAATCTTGTTGACCACCGGACATCTATATTGTAAACTGAACAGAAGTGTTTATAACACACTAATATGCAGTGAAATAGTGAAAACGTGAAATTTTCATGAAGCTGACTACTGGTTTTGGCACTGACCAGTAGTTATCTAGGTTGTGAATATTGTAAAATTACCATTAGAGCATACGCAGCCTAAGTAGTGAACATTTGGATTTTACAATAAACTGAACTACTTCGTGGTCACCCCATTCGATAGGGAGAGTATTGGACAGGTAACGTTTATGGCCAATGTTTAATACCATGTCCATATAAACTTACCAAAATAACATAAGCAACATTTTTTGTGTGTTTGCCTACGTTCCACGTGAATTATATTATTTGAATTTGATAACTAGTTGATTTAACTACTTGACACTTGCATGTTTGATTTTTCTGATTGATTATGCACTCTGAAGATTTTTCAATGTGACCATTCAATAGAAAAACAACAATAAACTCCTGTCTCATTCCGTCCTTTTTATTAGATTTTATCATCATTTGGCTCTTAGTTTGATGTAAGGAAAGACAAGAAACTAATAACGAAATTGAAAATGAATAAATAAATAAATGAAATTATAGGGCACTTCCCACGCTTGCTCTCACAATCGGAGAAAGTGTGTGGGCGCCTTCACTGTCTCCCACGTGGGAGAAAATGCAAAAAGAGAAGGACCACACTTTCTCTCAATCCCGCACTTTCTTCTTAAGTAAGAGAACGTGAGCCCCCACACTTTCTCCTAAAGTGAGAGAAAGTGGTGGAATGAGAGAAACTGTGGCCCAACATCAACTTATTGAGAGCAAGGTAAGTTGGCGACAAATTGGCCAAGGGGCGACAGATTAGACAGTGAAGTGCGACCCAATCTGTCGCCCTCAAAAACTTAGAATGGGCAAAAGATTGGTCCTGGTGTTGAGGACCAATCTGTCGCCTGGCGACAAATTGGTCCTGTGTTGAGCCCAATCTATCGCCGGGCGACAAATTGGGCGCGGCGACAGATCGTTAACAGTGCGCTCATGGCCAGAGACGGACCTAGATCACGTCCTGCCGGCAGTTCGATGATCAGCGGGCTTATCAAGCGGCCGCCATCATACACCAAGAGCGTCCTGAACACAGGAGAACATCGAGAGAACGTGGGAGGTGTGAATATGCATCGGCACTGGGTAGCTAGACTGAGGAGGAGAGGCCTGAGGTGATGAATGCCTTTGAAGTGTGTGAGGGAGATGGTTAGACCCATCTAGCTAGTTCGCTGTCGTTATATGTCTGATAGGAGAGGGGGGAAGGGCATAGGGTGAGGGCAAGGGGGTGGAGGTGGGGGGGAGTGGGGGTGGGGGTTCCTTCTGAGGTTTGTCAGGCGCGAGGAGAGGAGAATTCTCCTGATGTAACCCTCAACTATGATGTAGGAGCAAGAGCCTTGACAGGGAGGGAAAGACGAGGCATGTTTGACGGGGACCGTCTGATGTGTAAGAAGAGTGTGAAAGAGAGAGAGAGAGAGAGAGAGAGAGAGAGAGAGAGAGAGAGAGAGAGAGAGAAGAGAGAGACAGACAAGACAGCAGACAGACAGAAGAAGTTGGGGGGGG
>CM031609.1:35937857-35942857 GCA_018398815.1 Conus ventricosus | reverse complement strand
CCTAAAAAAGAAAACGCATGCGCAGGAAAGCAAAAAAAAAAAAAAAGAGAAAAAAAAAGTGTAGCGACAGCGCACAGGAAAACGTGCAACGATCCCCCCCCCCCCCCCCCCCCCTCAAGGGTAGTCAAGCTGCAATGATCAGACTTATCTCCCTTAGCGTGTCTCCCATACCTCCTGATCTGTCCTCGGCGAGCCGTACATCCATGTTTTTTTCTTTTCTTTGCTTTTCTTTTCTTTTTTTTTCTTCCCTCCAATGGAAGATGCAAGCAGATTCAGTTTTCTGTCGGCCCTCCATCGATCGATCGATCCATACAAGATTGTGGAATCCCTGTCCACGCCACAATAGGGGGGCGTTATTGAAAGGAAGGACTGGATCCCTCTCGCTCTCTCTCACTCTCTCTCTCTCTCCTCTCTCTCTCTCTCTGCTCTCTCTCTGCCTCTCTCTCTCTCTCTGTCTCTCTCTTTCTCTCTCTCTCTTTCTTTCTCTCTCGGTCTCCGTCTCTCTCTCTCTCTGTCTCTCTCTCTGTCCGTCTCTCTCTCTCGCTCTCTCTCTTCTCTCTCTCTGTCTCTCTCTCTCTCTGTCTCTCTCTTTGTCCGTCTCTCTCTCTCGCTCTCTCTCTCTCTCTCTCTCTCTCTCTCCCTTTCTCTCTCTCTCTCTCTCTCTCTCTCTCTTCTCTCTCTCTGTCTCTCTCTGTTACCTCTCTCTCTCCTCTTCTCTCTCTTCTCTCTCTCTCTCTCTCTCTCTCTCTCTCTCTCTCTGCTGTCTCGCGGCTGGCTTATCGTGGTTGGCTGCCGCCCAGGATTTGTCCTCCGGGTCTGTCTAGGTTGGGGAGGGGGGTGATGGCGGTGGTAATGGGAAGGGGGTGTCTTCGTCATGAAGGATAATGTGTTTTGCTGAGGGTAGGGTCTGGCCTTACCAGAGAGAGAGAGAGAGGGGAGAGAGAGAGAGAGAGAGAGAGAGAGAGAGAGAGAGAGATTGACTTGTCATATTTGCAAATTTTACATCTAAGAAACGGAAAAACAGACGACATGCCACGAAGAAGATGTATGTGCTTTTCAATGGCGTAAATTTGCAAAAGATTTATTGTTGAAGTTTGACAGTTTGAAACGCTTTGTCAACATGTAATGCAGTCTGGAAACTATACCGAAACAGGCGGTGGAGAGGAGGGAGAGGAGAGGAGAGGAGAAGAGGGGAAGTGGAGTATATTGGAGGAGTAGGTAGTAACATGTATGAATGTGTAACGGATCTAGAGTGCTTTTAGTGTCATACATAGACCTTGTGATCGTCAAGAAAGAACAGCTTATCGTAGTATGCATATCGTGGTGCCAATGAAACTTGTTCTGAACCGGTAAGAGAGAGAGAGAGAGAGAGAGAGAGAGAGAGGGGAGAGAGAGAGAGAGAGGGGAGAGAGAGAGAGAGAGATGCGAGAGAGAAATAGGGATGTGTTCCTGCTTGATCTGTATGGTTAGAACTGTATTTGAAAATAAGTAAGGGTATAGGAGATACCATAGCTTCTAAAACTTAACGATTAATGATAATGATAATAATGATCAATTATGGCGCTTAAACTTACATCATAAGCCGTAAGCGCTTACAAATGCATAAAAGGTTAAAGAAAACAGAAATGAAACCAATAAGAAGATGAATATTGCAATAAATACCATGCATCTACAAACAAGGTGCATATTGACACTCAACAACACACACACGCACGCACGCACGCACGCACGCAGGCACGCACGCACGCACGCACGCACGCACGCACGCACGCACGCACACACACACACACACACACACACACACACACACACACGATCCCACCCACACTTCGCACAACAGACACAACAGCATGCATAGTCCTCTGCCTAGGTTCGGGTGGGAGGTCCCAGGGGTGTCTAGTGACGGACAGTCCTCTGCCTAGGTTCGGGTGGGAGGTCCCAGGGATGTCTAGTGACGACAGTCCTCTGCCTAGGTTCGGGTGGGAGATCTCAGGGGTGTCTAGTGACGACAGTCTCTGGCTAGGTTCGGGTGGGAGGTCCCAGGGGTGTCTAGTGACGACAGTCCTCTGCCTAGGTTCGGGTGGGAGATCTCAGGGGTGTCTAACTGAGCAGGACGACGGGGGCTCTTTCGGGAGAAATTCTATGCCCGCGTTCTGGAAGTTCTGTGCACAATAAATTCCTTTTTCCTCTCAGTTCTTTTGTCGGTGGGGGGGGGGGGGTGTTCTTCATTTTATTTATTTTGTCCAAAGCTCGCACTTACATCAACCACATCTGGCCGGAGGAACGGAAGACGCAGACGGATCACAAAACTGCTTCAAATCAGTCCAGACCTTACATTCTTTTTATTTTTGCTAGTGCTTGTGGCAGCCGTAAAGAGAAACCGTTTTGTGCCGGGTGCACACAGGTCACTCCTTTCACGTCCTCTCGTGTCTCTATAAAGGCGAAGAAGCTCCATGGTGCATTCCATGTGCTGTATCACTCACTATGAAACAGGATAGTGTAGAGAGTGCTGGGACTTACATTACGTCATACATAAACACTGTGCACCAGGTCCACGAAAACCTTGTTCAGAGATGTCCCACCTGCTGTGCTCTTCACGAAGATTTCACCGATGAAAGACTTTTAAAGCAATTTCAGCGCGGTTTTTAGATGATGACTTTTTTGGTGTATGTGAAGTCTTTTTAGCATGTGCGTAGAGAGTAAGTATGACGGGGTGATGACCCTGGTATGGCCCTCTTGCGGTTGGCTGGGATATAAACAGTGATGCTTGGAATTTTTTTTATCTTTCTTTACAGTCGTTCATGATTTGGTTCCGTCTCTGAGACTACTCTCTTTGTCTTTGTTCTTGAAAGTGTGCACACTATGTCACTCGGCACTATAATTATATTCATATCGTGTCCGCTTTTTTGTTTTTTTTTGTTATCTGGCGACCTAACACTCAGACTCTACACATATTCCAGAGTGAAGACAACGTGTGCATTCTGTCCAGATGACCTTTTGCGATCTCTTTTTTTCCCCTCAACATTATATTGTTGCAGTCATGTTACTCATATTTAGTTTTGTAAATGGGGAATGATAAATCACGAACATGCCGCAGTGGATTACACTTATCTCCCTTTAGCCTTTACAAATGACAGTGCGTAGCTGTTTTTGGTGCATTGGAGAACATTATGATGGTACATGACTCTAATAAAAATCCTTTTCTGACGTGTATCTTGTTTGTATTGAAGGCAAGTGGGGAGTGTGAAACGGAAAGATGTTAGCCGTCCTACAGGGAGGTCCTCCATATCATCTCTGTTCATGCACTACGGGTGAATGTTCAATATCATCTCTGTTCATGCACTACGGGTGAATGTTCAATATCATCTCTGTTCTTTACACTACGGGTGAATGTTCAATATCATCTCTGTTCATGCACTACCGGTGAATGTTCAATATCATCTCTGTTCATGCACTACGGGTGAATGTTCATATCATGTCTGCATACTCTGAAGTCGTTCCATGCTAGTTAGTTACAGAGGGTAATACCATGTTAACACCCTGTCATAGCCCTTCTCTTCACCAACCCATAACACATTCTTTCCACGCGCGCGTGCGCACACACACGCACACACACACACACACACGCACGCACGCACGCACGCACACACACACACACACACACACACAACATGCAGAGACAGACAGCCAGACAGCCAGCCATAAATAGATATATGCACACTACAAAATCAGAGACTAGGTACATTAAAGTGGTTTTCATTTCCCTCTTGTTTTTATACACAAACACAACATGTTGGGCAGGGAGAATCGCCAAATTTGCCAACGTCCTGGCGATTCGTACGCAAAATGCACGAACTCCACCTGTTGCTCCAATCACCATCATCACTCCGGATCGAACAATCAATACTCAGGGGGGGTAGCAGAGGCATGGATTGATTCTCCCTCTTTGCCCTTATCGATTGAGAACTGGTCGAAAAATGCCCCACCTTCCATGCCCGGAAGAGAGGTATTGAAAGAAGGGGGAGGGGGGCCATCCGCTCCGGTTCTCATCTCCTGCTTTTTCTTCTTCTTCTTCTTCTTCTTCTTCTTCTTCTTTTCTTCTTCTTCTTTCGTTGGTGTTTGAATTCAGAGGGTCTCGCATGCAAAACGTCATCGGCTTTGTAGAAATGGTGCATTGAACGAACGAACGAACGAACGAAATTTTATTTTACCAGGGTAATGAGATAAGCAAATTGCACATGCTTTTTTCCACCCAGCCCTGGGGGAAAAAAAGCACATGGACAACACAGAAGTCAATATGGCAACAAGAGGAAAAGTAAATACACCAGTCAACTTGCAAACTGTAAGAAGTAACAGACTAATACTACAAAAGCAAACGTCAAAATCGTGCAAGTATCCATATGCGAGAGAAAGAAAGAAAGAAAGAGAGAGAAAGAGAGAGAGAGAAAGAGAGCGGAAGCGGGGTATGGGGTGTGGGCGGGATAGGGGAGGGGTGGGGCGGAGAAAAAAAATACATGTAAAGTACAAATACAAACGGGGAAACAAGAGTCAAATAGACTTTTAATTGACACTTAATTGAGAGGCAATAAGAACGTTGGCGAGAGAGAGAGGGGGGGGGGGGGAGAGGGAAGGAGGAGGGAGGGAGAGATAGGAGAAGGATGGAGATAGAGAGAGAGAGAGAGAGAGAGAGAGAGAGAGAGGAGGAGGAGGGGGAGAAGAAGAAAGAAGGACAAGGACAAGGACAAGGACAAGAACAAGAAGAAAAAGGAGCAGAAGAAAAATGTGTTCAAAACGACGAAAGCCCAAGACTAACATGACAAAAGTGAACACAAAATGCAGAGAAAGGAAAGGGACATTACAAACACTACATGATGACATACGCTCACTGGATATCATGATACTTGGGAAGAATGAATAGTAACTCTTGTCTGTCGGCAACAAAATACAAGTTGAATTCAGTCTCATGGCAGTTTAACACATTCGACACAAACGAGGGGAGA
>CM031609.1:35924885-35932385 GCA_018398815.1 Conus ventricosus | reverse complement strand
CAGACACGACAGCAGAAAGACAGACCCTGACAGGTCAGACAGAGAGAGAGAGAGAAGTGAGAAGAGAGAGAGAAGAGAGAGACAGACAGACAGACAGAACAGAACAGACAGAGACAGGACAGACGAGAGAGAGAGAGAGAGAGAGAGAGAGAGAGAGTGAGAGACGAGAGAGAGAAGAGGCGAGAGAGAGAGTAGAGGGAGAGAGAGAGAGAGAGAGAAGAGAGAAGAAGAGACAGAAGAGAAGAGGAGAGAGAAAGAGACAGACAGAGAAGACGACGAGAGAGAGAGGAGAGAGAGGAGGAGGAGAGAGAGAGAGAGAGAGAGAGAGAGAGAGAGAGAGACAGAGACAGAGACAGAGAATCTGAAATCTGAAATCTTTAATGAGGATAACTGAATAAGCATTTCAATACTTTTTTTCATCAGGTCCTCAAAAACAAAGCAAACCACATCACAAATTAAACAAAGGCCAAGAAAGAGCAGTAAGAGTATGTCAACAATAATATCAGCTATGACAAGAAATAAATAATATTAATAAAGAAAGGATCGGGATGCAATAAACAAAATAAAAACAAAGGGGGCAGAGTACATTATATAATCAAGACATAGTATCTATATATATACATACACGTATACATGTACACTTACCTACTTGTACATATAAGTACAACTGAAAGAGAGAGAGAGAGAGAGAGAGAGAGAGAGAGAGAGAGAGAGAGAGAGAGAGAGAGACAGACAGACAGACAGACAGACAGACAGAGAGACGAGAGAGAGAGAGAGAAGAGAGAGAAGAGAGAGAGAGAGAGAGAGAGAGAGAGAGAGAGGAGAGATGGAGAGAGAGGGGTCATCATCAGGGTAACTGAATACATTGCAGATATATACCATTTACATGAACAGTAAGCAAATGGAATTATTATTATAATAGCTTAAATAAGTAATCATGGTAGCAGCTTTTGAATGATACCAAGGAATTCTTTGTTTTAATGCCATCAGGAATTTCGTTCCATTGTTTACCGCCTGAGTACATAAGAGAAGTCATATACAGATCAGTTCTAGGACGGGGAAGTTGTATTCTCTCTTTGTCTCGTAGTTTAGTCTTTTGGAGTTTTTCGTAGAGATATGATGGAGCAAGTCCATTAACTATTTTGTAGAAAAATACTGCTTTATTGAATTGACATCTCAGTTGAAACGGAAGAATATGTAATGATTTGTAGTCATGAATTAGTAGGGAAGAGGATTTTAGAAGTATAAGTTTGATAGAACGCTTGTAAATGCTTTCTAAGGGTTTAAGACAGTTTTTACTAGCCATATCCCATATTGTAGATGCATAGTCGAAATCTGGTTGTAAATATGCATGGAAAAATAATTTTCTAGTGTGTTGATCGAGAAAGTGTTTTATTCTGTTAAACTGAAATAATTTCTTAGAAAATTTACGCGTGAGTGGCAGAAATGTGTACTGACCAGGAAAGATTGTTGTCAATTGTTAGACCAAGCAGTTTGTGACAGTTAACCTCTTCTATAACACTGTCGTTTATTTTTATTTTGCTTAAGACAGTTTTGAAGTTTTGGCGTTTTGTCTAGTGGTAATTATCATTAACTTAGATTTCTTAGGATGTAGAGCCATATGATTTAGTTTACTCCATGTTTCCAGTTTTGTAAGGTCGTTTTGTATATCTGCAAGCACCGAGTCTGTGTTTTTGTTTTTGTTATGCATTGTACTATCATCTGCAAATAGTTCACAGTCAGATGAGACGTTTAACGGAAGATCGTTTATATAGACAGAAAATAAAACTGGTCCTAGGACTGACCCTTGGGGAACACCATAGTTTACTGGTTGAAAAGGTGATTTTTTACAATCCAGGAAAACTAATTGTTGTCTGTTGGTTAGAAAGGATGAAATCAGATTGATTGCATCTTGTGATAAACAATATAATTCTAGTTTTTTTTTTTAATAAGGAGATTGTGGTCAATGGTATCAAATGCCTTAGCAAAGTCTACAAATACTGCCCCAGTAACAAGGTCGTTATTAATATTTATGTGCCATTGTTCTACTAGGTTTGAGAGTGCAGTGTGACAAGAATGATTTTTTCTGAAACCACTTTGGTTTGGATGAAACAAATTATATTCATCAAAATGGGACTGAATCATTTTCTTTAAATGCTTTTCTAACGGTTTTGACAGAACAGATAAAATTGATATGGGCCTGTAGTTTGAAGCATCATTTGGGTCACTAGATTTAAAGAGAGGAATTACCTTGGCATCCTTAAAAGCTTGAGGAAAATGACATTTTACAATACACAAATTATAAATATAGGTTAAATGTTCTGCAATGATTGGAGCTGCCGTTTTAAGTATTCGATTGTCCAAATCATCCAATCCACGAGATTTAGACTGACCTAAGGAACATAATTCATGGTATAGTTCATGAACACTTATGAATTTAAACTTAAGAAAAGATTTTACATTTTTCAACGCACAAAAATCTTTAAGTAACAGCAAGTCATTCTGATGAGTGTAGTCTTCCTTGACAATCGAATCAGAAACTGTCGAGAAAGTGATTGTTCAATTCATCGTTTGATAGGTTTGTAGATGGAGTGTTTGAAGATGCTTTGTTTTTTCCTGATAGTTGGTTTACTGCTTTCCATATAGATTTAGTGTTAGATTTAGAAGCGATTAATTCGCTAAAGTATTTCTTTTCAGCAGCTCTTTTCATCGAGTTTACTTTATTCGCTGTTTCTTGAAGTTTTCATCATTTCCTGTTTGCTGAAGTAAATATTCACGGTTATTTCTAGCTGCGTTAATTTCTTCATTTAACCATGGAGGTTTGTCAGTGAGTTTTACTCTTTTCTTTTTGCATGGAGCATGCTTATTGAATACCGCAAGAAACGCATCATACCATGTATTTAGAGCTCCGTCAGGGTCCCTATGCTGATATACCTCTGAAAAGTTTGTGTTAATTAGATCGAACAAAAAGAGATCTGGATTGAAATTTTTGTAACTTCTGTAAATTATATATTTATGGTAGGATCTAGGAATTTTCACGCCTTTCTTACACCAGGTTAGACAAACTGGAAAGTGATCACTCAATCCAAAAATAGGTACAGATGTTTCTACAATATTAGAAGAATTTGTAACATAGACATGGTCAATCAATGTTTCTGTTTTCAATGTTTTGCGCATAGGGGAATTTATTAGTTGGGTTAAGTTGTATGTATCAATAATCTTTTTCCATGTGTTGTATGGTTTTAGTAAGTCGATGTTGAAATCACCGAGTGGTATTATTTCACTGGAATGGTCTAATACTTCTTCTATCATTGACTCAAAACGGTCGAACCAATCAGCACGTTCATCGGGGTTTCTATACAACATACCTATTAACATTGGTCTATTTCCCTTTAGACACACTTCAATCCATACACATTCCACAAAGTGTTTATCAAACACATTAAGTTGCTTATACTTCACTGATTGATGGATATACGCCACTAATCCCGTTTCTAGTTTATTTGAACGTGATGCATCTTTACGTATAAGATTATAACCTGGAATAGTGACTAAATGGTCGGAAACAATATCAGTTAACCTAGTTTCAGAAAAAAACAAAAACATGAAAACAATCATCTGAATTCGACAAAATAGAAGGAACATCAGATATCTTGTTTAAAAGATGGCAAGCATTTAGATATCCTACTTTAAAGCCTTTTTTGTTAACCACTTGAGATCTGTTGGCTTCTGCGACATGATGATTGAAGATGACACCAAACAGAAATTTTCTAGTAAAGCGAAAAAAGTATAGTTTATATTTTAAGACAGCAGCAACACAACAAAGATTAAATAATACCAAAACGGTTGTCACTCAAAATCAGTAAAGGTCCAAAAAATTCAAAACGATGTCAAGTACTAGGCACATAAGCCCGCAAAATAAAAAGCTAACATACACGACAGAAACAACGTAAGAAGAGTCGGAAGCTTAAGCAAAACCTCTGAGCCAAAGCAATTGCAAATTTCCAGGTATCCCAGGTCCAAAGTACAAGCATAATACGGCCAATGAAAGGAACATGAAAAACATATTCTTATGGGAACAGAATAGTTTCATGTACGTTCATGGGGATGACATGGCGCACGCACACACACACACACACACACACACACACACACACACACACACACACACACACACACACACACACTGAATAATTGAATAATGATATAAATAATCGCATGTAATAATAGGAGATATTTCTGGTATTATGCTAAGATGAAGTTATACTCTCCACAAAGCTTTTCTTTCTCAAATAATTGAACTGCATATAAAATAGCATGAACAAAATCAAATCAGAAATTGACACACACATTACCAGTTACCATTAGGCCTCTGGCACCCTTGCTGTGACATCAACTGTGCAGCCAGGGACATAAGTTGCTGAGCACACTCCCTGAGAGAGGAGAGAGAGAGAGAGAGAGAGAGAGAGAGAGAGAGAGAGAGAGAGAGAGAGAGAGAGAGAGAGAGAGACAGACAGACAGAACAGAACAGACTAACAGACACAGACAGAGGGAGGGAGGGGCGCCGCGTGAAAGAACAGACAAGAAACAGAGAGATGGAGAGGATCAGTGGGCAATAGGTTCCATGAAGCAGATCACCGCCCTAACCATGGCTTCCCCTGGGCGCAGACTCCCCCCCCCCCCTCCCCCCAACCCAGACCACCCACAAACCGTATTCAGCCATCCCGAAGCACTTATCAAGAGACGGTTTACAGGAGAGAGGCTCGCTTGCGTCACGCACCGAAACCTCGCTCGTTTATAAAACGCTAAATGCGGACACACAGAAACCAGGGGAGACCAAAAGTAACGTTTATTCTGATATACAATACAAAAGACGACAGGCAAACAGTGGGCAAGTGCATCGTCTTCAGACGTCACAAAATCGCACACACACACACGCACACGCGTTTGCACACACACACACACACACACACACACACACACACACACACACACACACACACACACACGCAAACACACGCACGCACGCGCGCGCGCGCGCGCACACACACACTCACACACACGTGCGCCTGCAAACGCTGAACGCTAGACGGCTGTCAGAGATGAACGTATGTGAAAGAGAGACGTGGAGAAATCAAGGCAGTTCAAAAAGCACAAGGAGAGAGAGAGAGAGAGAGAGAGAGAGAAGAGAGAGAGAGAGAGAGAGAGAGAGAGACAGGGACAGAGACAGAGACAGACAGTAAGAAAGGGAAACGAATCTGGTGGAGGGAGTGGGGGAGGGAAGAGTTGGGTGGAGGAAAGCTAGGGTGGGTGGGGGTGAGCTGGATAATCATCTGAATATCATGATAGCTGCCCATAGCAAAACAGCACAGGTCACAGCTCGTTGGCTCCATTTAACACCACAAATATTCGCAGCTTGTAACAAACACTCTCAGTCTACAAAAACGAAAGCCGACTTCTCCTCCTCGACTCAGCATATCCACCAACCATTCTATGCCTTAGATACACATTAACTTTTGTTATCATTATCAAAACCGTCCAACACCTGCAAGCCTGTATATAGAAATTTTGCTGTCGACATTTTATCGACTAAAAACTAGATGCTGTCAAAACTAAATATAGCCGCCTGCAAGTAAATGTGTATGTGGCGAAACCTAAGTATCCGGTCCTCTTGTTTTGCTTATTAACCTTGTTCGCTTCTTGTGGCATTCTCCACACTTTTAGCAGACATGTATGTATGTATACGACCGGTATTCTCTATCAATACTGATTTTTCTTTGAAAGTTACCTTTTTCTTCTTTTTTTCTCCTTTTTTTTACCAGTTTGTAGTCTACTTAGGTGTTTACTTTAATCTGCTGTTGATTGTTATTCTTCGATGATATACAGGCCCCTGCGCATACAGACATAGGGCTTACAACACACACACACACACACACACACACACACACACACACACACACACACACAGTACACACACACACACACACGTGCACGCGCACGCACGCACGCACTCACACCCTCACATAATACACAAACACACACTCTCTCTCTCTCTCTCTCTCTGACGATCGATGAACCTGTACTGATGTGCTCTCTCTTTCCCTCTCTGTCTCTCTCTGTCTCTCTCTCTGTCTGTCTGTCTCTCTCTCTCTCTCTCTCTCTCTCTCTCTCTCTCTCTCTCTCTCTCTCTCTCTCTCGAAGACAGTCGATCGATCTAGCGACGATAATGATGTCCTCATATATGATGAATCAGACGATCTTGTGACGGAATTTTTGTGTAAATCTCTCTCTCTCTCTCTCTCTCTCTCTCTCTCTCTCTCTCTCTCTCTCTCTGTCTCTCTCTCTCTCTCTCTCTCTCTCTCTCTCTCTCGCTCTCTCTCTCTGGTGACAGTTCATGTGTCACACGCACACACACACACACACACACACACACACACACACACACACACACTGTTCTGGCATTTACAGCACGAGGACAGAAACATGCCGACAAGAAGAACGAGCGCCGGCCGAACGTGCCAGTCTTCGTAGACGGAAAACGTGCTGACAGTAAGTAACAACACGCCGAGCACCGAGCACGGCAGATGGAGACAGTGACACGGCCTGATTCAGTCACCTAGGGTGACAGACAGCTCTGTGTCACGGCTGACAGCCTCTGTGTGTGTGTGTGTGTGTGTGTGTGTGTGTGTGTGTGTGTGTTTCATTTAACGTCTATCCACTATTCGTGATATTAGAAAAAAAAAAAAAAGGTGAATGTGTACGGAAGTAATTGCGAGCGTGCACATAATGTGTGCATGTGTATATGTATGGGTGCGCGTGCACGCGAATACGTGTGTGTGAGTGTGTGAGTGTGTGTGTGTGTGTGTGTGTGTGTGTGTGTGTGTGTGTGTGTGCGTGTGCGTGTGTGTGCGCGTGCGTGCGTGCGTGTGTGTGTGTGTGTGGGTGCGTGCGTGCGTGCGTGTGCGTGCGTGCGTGCGTGCGTGTGTTTGTGTGTGTGAGTATGTGTCCTGTGTGTGTGAGTGAGATAGTTGTGGATGTGTAAGTGTGTGAATATCTTTACATAAGTCATACGTGAAGTTTAACATAAAACAAAATACTTAAAACCAACTACTAACTAATCAAAGTCAAAACGCATGAAAGTAGTTTTTTAAAAAATCCTTTGCTTCCCCCCACCTCTCCCATCCCCACCATATATTATCCACCCACCCCCTTCCTTTCTTCTCCCCCGCAAATAAAGTTAAGAAAAATGTTATAAGTATTTTCCAATAGGGGCGCGTTCTAAGTGTACAAAGAATCCATACGTTAACGCTGGTGCCTCAAAAATGGCCTGCACAGTATTTTGCTTCAATACTGGAATGGTTTTTTTTCATATCACTGCATGAAACAATATGATCTGGAGTAATTTTGTTTCCACATATGCTAACTACGTTTTTTACATATTTTGTTTTAAATGCATTACGTTTCCACCTGTATATTAATGAGAGTAATTTTCTATTAAAG
>CM031609.1:35902402-35907402 GCA_018398815.1 Conus ventricosus | reverse complement strand
CCTAGTCTACCTGTTCCTGCCCTTCCTACTCTTTCATAACCTTTCGCAGTTTCTGTACCCTTTCATATCGTTTTCTACTCTTTCCTGTCCCTTTCTGTATGTTCTTTCTATTTCATTCTCTATCCTATCTTTTCCCACTTTCCTATGCCCCCCCCCCCCAAAAAAAAAAACAAAAACAACAACACACACACAAAAAAAACCAAACAAACAAACAAAACAACAACAACAACAACAAAACTTTCCTATGTTTTATCTTCCCTTTTCGCTTCTCTCTCTCTCTCTCTCTCTCTCTCTCTTATATATATATATATATATATATTATGTGTGTGTGTGTGTGTGTGTGTGTGTGTGGACATACACACATACATTTTAAAAAGTTTTCCTGCATTTCTGTACCTTTTCGTATCTTTTCATACCCGTCCCTACCTTTTCTATTCTTTCTACACTTGCCTATATTTTTCTAGGTCTTTCTACCTTTTCCTACCCATTCCTATTTTATCTTATCATTTTTTTAACATGTTCCTACCCTTTGCAACCCGTTTACAGCCTTTCCTACTTTTTGTCCTCTTTATTATATTTTCATACCATTTTCTTCCTTTCTTGTTCTTTCTTAAATGTTTTGTTACTTTTTTTTTCAACCTTTTCCTTCCCATTCCTATCTTTTTAACTGTTTCATATATATTCTGTTACCTTTCCTACTTTCTCCCCCTTTCTACTTCCCCTACAGTTTCCTCCCTTTTTCCACGCTTTACTATGTCTTCAAACAGTTTTGGATCTCTTCCTTCCTTTTATCCTTTCCCTGTTCTTACATTTACCTTTCCTACTCTTTCCAGCTGATGCCTGCTTACTTCGTGCCGTATCCTACCTTATTTACCCTTACTTATCATTTTCTAGCTTTTTGTCTTTCTTAAACCGTTTCTCATATCTTCTGTATGTTTCCTATCCTTTCCAACTGCTGTTAATAATAATAATAATAATAATAATAATAATAATGAATACTTATATAGCGCCTATTCTCGGCTAGAGGCCAAGCTCTAAGCGCTTTACAATCCACACTCGTTTACACAACGGGCTGCCTACCTGGGAGTGCCGACTGAAGAGCTGCCAGCTGGCGCTTCATTCAGTCGTTTCCCGTGTCATCCATTCAGTATCGTTCAATATCGATCACTCATTTTCCTTACTTCCTTCATTCTTTCCATTTCTCACGCAGGGTGCATGCTATGTGTAACGTGTCATCCATACCAACGGCCAAACTGGCCTACTCTTCCGAAAGTTGGTGATGGGATTTTACGTGTGTGCAAGATGTTATGCATGCGTTCACACACGGAACCTCGGTTTATAGTCTCGTTCGAAGGACTGTATGGGAAATGGAGTCAGAACCAATGTTAACTCCGAGGGAAAAATCCCCCTGTACCGAAACGCCCCGGCGGAGGTTCGAACCTGCAACCCCAGAATCACCAAGATTACGAGTCAGGCGCTCTACCAATTGAGCTATTCCGGCTCCCATGTTACCTTTTCATACAGTCACACACTCCTTCCTGTTATTTTTAACATTTCTGATATTCTCATTCTGTTCTTTTTTACCCATGAAAGAAGAGTTTTTATCCTTGAAATCGAAAAAAAATCAGACATGTACATTGTATAATGAAGGAATTATGAAAACTTATAATGATATATCAAAACATAAATGATATGTCATTTTACGTCTAAGTACATCAGGATGATTTTCATTTCATGATATGCAAATGTTACAAAGGACTTATTTTCATTTCATGAGATGCAAATGTTACAAAGGACTTATTTTCATTTCATGATATGCAAATGTTACAAAGGACTTATTTTCATTTCATGAGATGCAAATGTTACAAAGGACTTATTTTCATTTCATGATATGCAAATGTTACAAATGACTTATTTTCATTTCATGAGATGCAAATGTTACAAAGGACTTTCCTTTCACTAAATGTGAACTACGCACTTGTATACCAGAAGCCAGTTTCAAGCACCCCTGGCCCTACTTCCTTGCCCCTCCCTCCCTCTCCCACAAACACACGCTGCACACCTACACACATATGCGCGCGCGCGTGCATGCACACACACACACACACACACACACACCACACACACACACTCTCTCTCTCTCTCTCTCTCTCTCTGCATACTTCTCCTACTTTCTATTTCCCCACTGTTACAAAGCTAGTGTATGACAAAACAATATCATGCTAAAAACAGCTGGAGTACATAAGATTTTCTTCTTTCTGTAAACTGCGGGAAGTTTGTTGTATAAAGGATGCCAACTTAAGTAATCATTTCTTATTTAGGGCTTGAAAATTTGGTATTCATCCGAAGTTCGTGCGCTCATTAACTTTGAGTATGGCATACATCCATTTGTTTCTGACACTCATAGAAATGCTTTTTCAAAAGATGTGATTAGTTGTCTATTCTTGGTGTATACTGTATGTGTTATACCAAAGCTGTTACTCTTGGTATGATTTTATCAAGGTTGCTCCTGTAAACAGAAAACGTTGCCCACAACATCAATAAGGTCACATGTAACATATACCAAGTAGACACATGTAACATACACCAAGTAGACACATGTAACATATACCAAGTAGACAAATGTAGCATACAGCAATGTTGGCAAACAAAATGCAGGTCAAAGGTAAGGTAATGTTGCTTATAGCCCAGCCGACCGCAAAGGGCCATATCAGGGCTGTCACAGCGTTGAAGTCATTCACACAACCCTTCAAAATACACCTTCTAAAAATTCACTGGAAGTTTTGTTGTTGTTTTTTTTCTCTGTAAAATCTTAAATCAAAATCAATTGAAAAACGTTGATCTCTCTTTTTTTTTTAAAAAAGTCAAAGATCACATCAGGTGGGACATCTCTGAACAAGGCTTTCAATGCAGAAAAACAAAAATACTCAAATTTTAATAATTATAGCACACAGTCATACTGGATATTTGACATATGTAATAAAAAGTAGGGGGAAAAGTCAGATACAGCACACATTACTGCTGTCTTAACAGTACGGAAAGTAAAAGCAGTCAAATGCACTATGCATGTAACCTTCTCTAAGCAATACATGAAATGAAAAATTTAGGGAAAAACGCAGTCAAGTGTAATATAGAGTAATGTGGCTGAACAATCCATATAGCCAGAAGCAGTCAAATGTAGCATACTAAGTAAGTGTTGGCTTAACAATACTTGTGACAAGAAGTATGAAAAAGCAGTCAACTGTAGCACAAAGCAATTCTGGCTGAACAATACATGCCGTCAAAAGTAGTCCCATGTAGCACACGGTAATGGATACTGATCAGTACATGCAGTCAAAAGCAGTCCCATGTAGCACACGGTAATGGATACTGATCAGTACATGCAGTCAAAAGCAGTCCCATGTAGCACACGGTAATGGATACTGATCAGTACATGCCGTCAAATGTAGTCCAGTGTGGCACACGTTAATGGATACTGATCAGAACATGTAGTCAAAAGTAGTCCAATGTAGCACACAGTCATGCTGGCTGAACAATACATGCGGTCAAAAGTAGTCCAATGTAGCACACAGTAACGCTGGCTGAACAATACATGCGGTCAAAAGTAGTCCAATGTAGCACACAGTAACGCTGGCTGAACAATACATGCGGTCAAAAGTAGTCCAATGTAGCACACAGTAACGCTGGCTGAACAATACATGCGGTCAAAAGTAGTCCAATGTAGCACACAGTAACGCTGGCTGAACAATATATGTAGTCAGAAGTAGTCCAATGTAGCACACAGTCAAGCTGGCTGAACAACATATGTAGTCAAAAGTAGTCCAAATGTAGCACACAGTAACGCTGACTGAACAATACATGCAGTCAAAAGCAGTCAAATGTAGCACACGGTAACGGATACTGATCAGTACATGTTGTCAAAAGTAGTCGAATGTAGCACACAGTAATGCTGACTGAACAATATGTGCAGTCAAAAGTAGTCCAATGACGCACACAATAACGCTGTCTGAACAATACATTCACTCAACAAGTAGTCGAATATACAGCACAGTAATCTTGGCTGAACAACACATGCAATCAAAAGTAGTCAAATGCAGCACGTATAGTAATGGAGGCTGAAAAAATACATGCAGTCAAAAGTAGTCCAATGTAGCACACAGTCATGCTGGCTGAACAATACATGCAGTCAAAAGCAGTCAAATGTAGCACATATTCACGCTGGCTGAACACCACATGCAGTCAAAAGTAGTCCAATGTAGCACACAGTCATGCTGGCTGAACAATACATGCAGTCAAAAGCAGTCAAATGTAGCACATATTCACGCTGGCTGAACACCACATGCAGTCAAAAGTAGTCCAATGTAGCACACAGTCATGCTGGCTGAACAATACATGCAGTCAAAAGCAGTCAAATGTAGCACATATTCACGCTGGCTGAACACCACATGCAGTCAAAAGTAGTCAAACGTAGCACACGGTAATGGTGTCTGGATGATTTTCGTGTTGAAATTGGAAGGTGGGGGTGGGTGGGATGGGGTCAGTTTTTAGATTTTGCGCACGGACACGATGGAAGAACCGGACACCGTGAGGAGAATTCTCTGTCTGCCTGTCTGTCTGTCTGTCTGTCTCTCTCTCTCTCTCTCTCTCTCTCTCTCTCTCTCTCTCTCTTACTCTCTCTCTCTCTCTCTCTCTCTCTCTCTCTCTCTCTCTCTCTCTCTCTCTCTCTCTCTCTCTCTTTGTGTATGCGTGCAAGCGCGCGTGTGTGAGAGACAGTGAGTGAGTGTGTGTGTGTGTGTGTATATATGTGTGTGTGGGGGGGGGGGGGGGGGGGAATGTGTGTGTGTGTGTGTGTGTGTGTGTGTGTGTGTGTGTGTGTGTGTGTGCGTGCGTGTGTGTGTGTGTGTGTGTGTGTGTGTGTGTGTGTGTGTGTGTGTGTGTGTGTGTGTGTTTCATTTAACGTCTATCCACTATTCGTGATATTAGACAATTAGACAAGTGTG
>CM031609.1:35889902-35892402 GCA_018398815.1 Conus ventricosus | reverse complement strand
TTCGCCATCATAAATAGTTTGTTATTAATGGTTATTTTTATCATTGACACACACACACACACACCACCCACCACACCCCACACCACCCCACACACACCTTCTTTTTTTACATCTTCATCTTTCATATATATTTTATATATATATATTATATATATAATATTTAATTTTATATATATATATTTTATATTATTTTAAAATATTGTGGTTGGTGTGTGTGGTGTGTGTGTGTGTGTGGTGTGTGGTTGTGTGTGTGTTGAGGTCCCTGAAATATTTCTTTATAAAATTTTTCCCCCCCCAAAAAAAAAAATAAAAAAAAAATAAGGACAAAAAAAAAAAAAGAAAAAAACCCGCTTCTAGCATTTTCAGGGAAACAAAGATCGGGTTTGTTCTGTTGGTATTTTGCCGCGCCAAACAGACAGATAGGCTTGTCAAACAAACCCTTTTTAAAGGATGATAACGAAAAAAAGGGAAAACAAAGAGAAGATTCAGAAAGGGGAAAAAAGGGAGGGTTAAAAAGGGGGTTGAAGACAAAAAAGAAAAATGCGATAAAAAAAAAAAAAGAAGAACCCGGAGACGGAGGAAGGGGAGAGGAAGAGGGGAGAAGGAAAAAGACTGAACAAGACGTTCGCCATGTAGCCTACACTGTTGACAACGTTAGAAAAATAAGATAGAACCCCAAAAAAACAAAGATCTTTAAAAAAAAACAACAACAAACGAACTAAAGAAGAAAAGCCATAGAAGATGGACCACAAGCTTCTCTAGAAATAAACCAATGTAGAATTCTCATTAAGATGATATCTTTACTGTCTCGTCTTCAACAACGCACAGTGACAAAAAAAAAAAAAAATCAAATAGGAAAATAATGATGGCAAATGCGTGCCAGTTTGCAGATGTTTTATTCCTTGTTGAATCCTGCCCTTTCTCCGTTCCTGGTTTCTGTATGTGTACAATCCAGTTATGTACTCTGTAATGCTTTTTACCAACATTCGTATCAGCTTTGAAACATTGATTCAGGAAAAAAAAAGTAAGGGTATCGTAACTGAGGCAAGGAGACGTGAAATTATTGATGACCAGCCAACAGTGAAGGCAACATCTCTTTCCATGGTGAAGTCACTGCGTGCCCACAGCTCCAAACTATGCTGCTGCCGGTACCACTTCGCCTATCACAGATGCAGAGACAAGTGTGGTAGAACAGACAGTCGACATGAGCAGGCTTGGTATAGTCACACTAAAATCTACACGATGTTTAAGTCAGTGCAACTTTCATATGTCTCTTTATTTTCATGTCGAAATAACGTTCTATCATATGCGAGGCTTTAAACAGTCCTCATTGTGACAATATATTGCAAATTTGTCAATCTAAGTTAGGACTACCACCGACAGTCGATAATGTTTTTATGTATAAGAGATTCTTCTTTTTCAAAGAATGTGGTATGTTTTCAACACACATGGTTTTTCCCCCAAATCAACGCATAAAACTACTGATTTTTCCCAAATTAACGCGTAAAGATAAGAATATGAAAACCAACAAGTAAAAGCAGTCCACATCTTTTAACCGTTTACATTTAAATAAGATAACAGCATACGGTTTTGCAAAGCATTTTTTTTTTTATTCCCATCCATTCTTGTATATTTCAATCATCAATATTCTATACTATTCTGAGGTAATATCCTCCTTCCAAATTCAAGTAATCCTGCTATATTGAACAGTAATGTGGGATTTTGAAGAGAAAAAAAGCAGACAAAAAAAGTCTGTAGTAAAACGTTTTTGGAATGTTCACGATAGTTCTTTGATTTTCTTTAGCATGGTGGGCTTGGATGACATCCTATTCACCGAAATTTATATAGGAAGATGCTACCTCAGGGCACAGAGGTTTTTACATTTTCACCGGCGTTCGTTTGTTTGTTTGCTTGTCGACAAGATTACGCAAAAACTACTGACTGACATGAAATCATGAAAAAGATGGAATGGGGCCGCAGTACATACCGTTCACTGTTTAAACAGATCCGTCGTGCAGATCCGGATCAGACAGCGAATCAAGATTCGTACAGCAAGATGTACAATGTATTCACCTCGAAATGTCGCATTTTCCATCCTCTGGTAATCAAGAGTACATGGGAAATCACTATGCCTGTCCTCATCAGCTATTACGTCCCCTGAAAAATAGCAAGATGTACAATGTTTTCACTGACATGAACACCCGTAAAGTTAGTTAACCATTGATAAATGCCTCCGAAGTGAAATATTTGCATGAAAATATATAACTTTTCCTGAGACAAAAACGTCGAAATGTCGTGTTTTCAATGCTCCGTTAATTAGGAGTACACGGAATGTATCTATGTTAGTCCACATCAACAACTACTTCCCCTGAAAAAAAATCTGAATATATATTGTACTCTTATTGCGCACTAGTGGATCCCATTACACTGTGGGATCACTGGGAATGAGAAGGCTGATGCTCTGTCCAAGGCAGGCAGCAATATGAAGCAGTTCAGCCAC
>CM031609.1:35867402-35869902 GCA_018398815.1 Conus ventricosus | reverse complement strand
ACGCTCTTGTTGTACAGCACATGTAAGCGGAAGCGACCAAACACTTGAATGGTCAATCAGAGGCGTGCGGCTACCTGTTTGTCCAAAGAATCATAAGAAGAGTTGATGCTCCTGTAGTATTTCATATGATCACCTGTCTTCATTTCCGCAAATCAATACTAAATATAAGAAGAGATGATACCCCGGAGTATTTAATATGTTTAACTGCCTTCAGTTACACAAATCAGCACTAAACATAAACAGAGATGATTCTCCTGCTGTATTTGATATGGTCAACTGTTTTCACTTACACAAATCAATACTAACGGCTGATTAGGGAGCTGTTCAGGTTGGGGGAGTGCAAGGGGAGATAATAAACTGCTGCTGGTTCATGTTCAGGTGTTATGTAGTGCCTCTGTTCTTATGAGACTAGCGCTGATCCATGAAATCCGGGAAGCTTCGGAGAATCTAAGCTTTACAGCCTCTGAGATCGCCATGAGGGCTCAGCTGTCTGCACAAAACGCCTGAAGGAGTAGGTACGCTCACTAACGCTGGCTCCATGACTGAGCTGTGCTGGGGCTGCTACGGGAGTACCATGGTTGTGGCTGTGCCTGGAGAGCCAGGATTAGTGGCATGAGTAAAGCCAAAAGGAGGGGAAAGAAACATGGAGGTTATGGGTGAGAAGGGGGCAAAGAAGACGAGAGACAGAGCGTAAATAGACTGTCCTCAGGCCTACACAGCTCTGAACTCTGGAAAGTTTCGGTAGGGATACTGCCCATGCCTGCTGCTTTCCCTCTGGAAAGTATTGGTAGGGATAAGGCCCATGCCTGATGCTTTCATTCTGGAAAGTATTGATAGGGACACTGCCCATGCCTGATGCTTTCATTCTGGAAAGTATTGATAGGGACACTGCCCATGCCTGATGCTTTCCCCTGGAAAGTATTGATAGGGACACTGCCCATGCCTGATGCTTTCCCCCTGGAAAGTATTGATAGGGACACTGCCCATGCCTGATGCTTTCACTCTGGAAAGTATTGATGGGGACACTGCCCATGCCTGATGCTTTCATTCTGGAAAGTATTGGTAGGGACACTGCCCATGCCTGATGCTTTCACTCTGGAAAGTATTGATAGGGACACTGCCCATGCCTGATGCTTTCCCCCTGGAAAGTATTGATAGGGACACTGCCCATGCCTGATGCTTTCCCTCTGGAAAGTATTGATAGGGACACTGCCCATTCCTGATGCTTTCACTCTGGAAAGTATTGATAGGGACACTGCCCATGCCTGATGCTTTCACTCTGGAAAGTATTGGTAGGGACACTGCCCATGCCTGATGCTTTCCCTCTGGAAAGTATTGATGGGGACACTGCCCATGCCTGATGCTTTCACTCTGGAAAGTATTGATAGGGACACTGCCCATGCCTGATGCTTTCCCTCTGGAAAGTATTGATTGGGACACTGCCATGCCTGATGCTTTCATTCTGGAAAGTATTGATGGGGACACTGCCCATGCCTGATGCTTTCCCTCTGGAAAGTATTGATAGGGACACTGTCCATGCCTGATGCTTTCACTCTAGAAAGTATTGATAGGGACACTGCCCATGCCTGATGCTTTCTCCCTGGAAAGTATTGATAGGGACACTGCTCATGCCTGATGCTTTCCCTCTGGAAAGTATTGATAGGGACACTGCCATGCCTGATGCTTTCCCCCCGGAAAGTATTGATAGGGACACTGCCCATGCCTGATGCTTTCCCCTGGAAAGTATTGATAGGGACACTGCTCATGCCTGATGCTTTCCAAGGACTGGTCGTGTTGACTGCTTTCTCGGCTTCATCCAAAGATGGAAGGGGCTAAGGAGCTGGGTGGGGGGAAAGGTCAAGTTAATCCATTATTCGCTTTTGCACCATTGTGCCTAAGGCTGCAGAGATCCCAGAGGTAGGCTTGTTGAGGAGGTTGGTGAGGTTTTCTCTCCAGCATTCGAAAGCGCTGCCGTTATTTCTGAGCAATATGGAGCCATCTGTTGAGAGGTGTCGAGTGGCGATGGACTTCTGTCGTTCACAAACAGCTTTGGGTGAGCTGAACACTCCTTGGAATTGGCTGTGGTTCCATGATTCAAGACATTTTCACTGGAAAAAGTCCTTCTGCTTTCTTTGTAGCTGAATGATTATTGGACTACTCCTCTCCGTGGGAAACTCCTGGAACTTGCTTGTGTTTGCAGGAGTCTGGACCTTTTCCACCTCTCCGTCTGACCAGCCATTCCTTATTCAATCCTACTCACTCCAAACATTCTCTCTCTGTCTCTCTCTCTGTCTCTCTCTCTCTCTCTCTGTCTCTCTCTCTCTCTCTCTCTCTCTCTCTCTCTTCTCCTCTCTCTCTCTCTCTTCTCTGTTTGAGCCATGTGTTTAATACCTGATTTCTTTATCGTTTCCATGAACGCATACTCTGAATCTCAGAAGCTCCTAAGCACCCTCACTCGCCATATATCACTGAAACTGGTTTCATTTATCTGTTGGTTTCC
>CM031609.1:35852402-35854902 GCA_018398815.1 Conus ventricosus | reverse complement strand
GAACAAGTGAAATAAATGTTCAGAGTAATCTTCCAATAGGTGTGGATAGAATAACTTTTGCAATCAAAATAATGTCAATTTCTTCATCATTCAAAATGTCCCTTATGTTGTCATACTTCAGAAAAAACTCCATATTATTCAATCGGTATCTAGCAAGCAAAATTTGGGGCATTCTAATAGTAAGTGATGAATTGTTAGTTTAAGATTGAAAATACAATTAACTTTTGCGTACTTAGCTTTCCACGAGTTTAGTCGTATTTTGTACAGTAAACTAATTATAGGTCTACTATATGTCAAGACTTTAGATCTAGAAGCAGATGGACTAGTACACGTGGATTTTTCCAACAAGGAGTACATTTCATCTTTTGATAATGCCAGTTTCGCATTTGAAACTGTGTCAGAGTTATTGAAAGCTCCTCGTTTAGCAGCTCTATCAGCAACCCCTCATTCCAAAAGAGCCCAGAATGGGATGGCACCCAGCAAAAGTCAATACCAATACCTTTTATAGCAACACGATGAATTAAATACTTAATTTCAAAGACAATATCGTTACGACTGTTGCAGCTATTTTGCTTGAGCGTTTGTAAAACTGATTTTGAATCAACACATAGTAAGATGTTGTAAGTGGAATAAGGTAGATCACAAATGAATTCTAAAGCTTGCATTATTGCGTATAATTCAGACGTAAATATTGAAACACCTTTGCCTAAATAATATGACTTTTCTATTCTGAGCGAAGGAATAACAAAACCTGCACCACTGTCTGACGTTTCTAATACGGAGCCATCAGTGAAAATTTTTAGATGATTTGAATATTTTGAATCTAAATGAAGGCGAACGTCAGTAACTAATAAATTCTCTTCTTCATTTTTGTTGTAACTGCTGTATTCTATATCAAACTTTGCCTTTCTTTGTTCCCATGTGGCATCATTGGTATAATAGGCATGACTGAAATATTGTGAATATCTATTTTGCTTTTACTCATAACGTCTTCAGTAAAATTCTTGATAGGCTGAAGAAGTGTTATGTTTTTTTGCTCTCTTTGGGAATTCTGTTTCTGCATCTAAGAATATTTCTTTCTGTGTATTATTAACGACAGACAGACTTCTGATTATATATTTTGAAACTGCTAATTTTCGATGTTCTGTTAATGACAACATGTTGCTCTCTTTATATGTTCTATGAGTGTTAGAGTACATAGGGACACAAGAGCTAGCTTGATAGCCCTACTATCTATGCTTTGTAACTTATTTAAAAGAGTATTTGAAGCACTGAAATACACCTCTTGTCCATAAGAGAGTACTGATCGAACTAAACAAATTGCAAGGTGTAGCAATGTTTTGGTATTTTGGCTCCATGTCTGTTTATTTATGATTTTTAAAAAGTTAAATCTTTTTCTTGCTTTATAAATCAAATATTCAATATGAACTTTCCAATTTAATTTTGATGTTAAATGTACACCTAAAAACTTAATAGAATGCTTATAAGCAAGAGGTTTCCATCCAATACTAACTGAGGAAGAGTTTTAGGATTTTCACCATTATTAAAAAGCATAAGATAAGTCTTTTCATAAGACAACTTCAATCCATTTTCTTTCATATATTGATTTAGATTATTGAGTTCTCTTTGGTATATGTTCTGAACGTAATGAACAGTTCTTTTGTTAGTATGTTTTCTCAAAGATGTGTTGATCCAAATAGCTATATCGTCTGCGTATTGCACAACATTTGTTGTTTTTGATAGACAGTTTGGTAGATCATGAATTAATATATTAAACAATAATGGAGCTAGTACAGATCCTTGTGGAGTGCCAATATCAATTCTTTCGTTGAAGAGTAGACATTTCCCCAGTCTGACTTGTATTGACCTATCTGATAATACATTACTAATGTAATGATAAATTATACCTGTTATTCCATTTTTTTTCAATTTATATAAAAGTCGTGCATGCCAAACACTATCATAAGCTTTTCGTACATCGAAGAATGTGGCAAGTGTACTTTTTCTTTTGGAGAATTGTTTCTTTATTTGAGTTGTAAGTTTAACTAAGTTGTCTGTTGTGCAACGTCCTTTTCTAAACCCAGCTTGACATGTAGGAATGATATTTGTTTTTCACAGTGATAAAATAATATTTTCTGTATAATTTTTTCTAATAATTTACCGGCATGGGAAGTTAAAGCTATTGGTCGATAACTACTTTTATCTGATCTCGGTTTACCTTGTTTTGGAATAGGAATTGCAATTGACTGCTTCCAGATTTTAGGAAGAGCTTCATTTAACCAACATTTTTGGTAAAACGAAAATAACAATTCTTTCCAATTAAATGGTAAGTGAATCAGAAGCTGATAAGAAATGCCATCCAAACCAACAGAAGAGTTATTTGAAGAAAATGACTCCAGTGCTTCAATAAATTCATCAAACTGAATTGGTGAATTAAGATAGTGTGTATTGTCAGGATTTAGGTCAACATAGGAATCTCTACTTTCCTCTTTATTTCTGT
>CM031609.1:35844902-35847402 GCA_018398815.1 Conus ventricosus | reverse complement strand
TGTTGAGGAGAGGGAGTGGCGGGGTCTGGGGAAAAAGAGATGTATTCTTTGTATTTTCAGCTACATTTTTATCCCTAAATGTTATTGAGTGGACGTATTTGCCAGCGTGTTAAGCACAGTCTGGTAAAATCTAGCCTTCTGTCACATTCCTGACATTGCGACAGAAAGCGTTGTTACAACCCGGTCATGAAGTCTCAGGCCAAAAATGACACACAGTCATGCTCATTAACTATCACTGAACAAAATCTGTGGACATTCATGCTCTGCTTCCGGTGGCCTCGGTGTCGATCTCCTCTCTACGTGCATGACGAGCTCATCAATCGGTTTCGTTAAATTCGTGGGACCTTCAGTTGGTTGGACGTAAAGAAGACGTCCTCCGGAGGGAAGACCGTCCACGCTTGCCAGCTCCAAGACCCCCCCCCCCCCCCCCCCCCCCCCCGTCGCGTGGTCGTGAGTAAGCTTAGCATGTGGTGTTCCATGTAAGTTAGAATCAGAGCAGACACCGCTGAAGTTCCATGAAAATGACTCAGGAACAGCGCTGCGTCATCTCTGATGCGTGGCCTGTTACGACCTGATATTCACTGCTCTCTGCTTGTTCACCAGCTGTGACCAGCTTGGGTGTGTAGGGGTCCCGGAAGAAGGGGCATGGGAATGATGCCTCCGAGACTTAATCAAATAAAGAGAATATAAAATGAAAATAAAATTCAAGAAACAAAATGGAGAAAAAAAAGTATAAAGACGCTGACAACGAAGAAGAAAAGAAGAAAGACGTCAGGTCATTTATAGGTCAACTGACCACGAAAGCCACATCAGCACCGACGACGACGACGACGACGACGAAGACGAAGAAGAAGAAGAAGAAGAGTGAAGAAGAAGAAGAAGAAGAAGAAGAAGAAGAAGAAGAAGAAGAAGAGAAGAAAAGGGAGGAAGAAGAGGAAGGGAGAAGAAAAAGAGGAAAAGAAGAAGATTAAGAAGAAATCCAAAAGAAGAAGAGGAAAAAAATCAAGAAGAAGAAGAGGAAGAAGTTAATTAAGAAGAAGAAGAAGAAGAAATAAATTCAGAAGAAGAAGAAGAAGGAGGAGGTTGTTTACTACCATTCTTCCCAAGAATGCGACGCATGTTTACGTTTCTACGACCAACTGACCTCACGTTTCACATGCAAACGCTTGACTGACAACTACCAAGAGACTCCGTAACGCGGGGCAGCGCAGCGATTCCTCTGGCGGCTGGCCTCCAGGCGTCCTCACATGAACCGATCCACGTGGACTGCCGATGCTGGGGGCTACGAGTGGTTTTGTGTATGGCGTGCCAGCAATGCGACGTCGGGGGATTATGAAGAGAAGAAAGGGAGAAGGAGGAGGGGGTGGGGGTGGGGGTGGGGGGAGGTAGTATGGATGTAGGAATGGGAGCCGGACGGGGGCTCTGAAGATGAGACAAATAAAAAAAAAGACTTAACTGTAACATGGAGCAGCGTGGGAGCGATGCCTCGGGGGGACTGGGGGATTATGGAAGGGAGGGGGGGTGAAGGGGGGGGGGCGGGACAGTGATGGATGGGTGAGTGGGTGAGTGGGGGAGAGGTGTGTGGCCGGGAACGGGAGGGGATGGGTGGGTATGGGGGTGGTAAAGGGAAGATGAGACAACAAAGAAAGACCTCACTGCAGCATGGGCCATGTTTCAATCTGAACTGGGAATCGATCTGTTAATTGTTACTGTAACTAAGGGAAGATAAAAAGAAAGCAAGAAAGAAGAAAAGAAAGAACGAAAGAAAAGAAAAAGAAAAAAAGAAAGAAAAAAAAAAGAGGGATTGTGTTCCGCTGCGTTGTATAGCATTGCATTTGTATTGTCTTGTACCGTTTTGTACGACATTGTACTGTATTGCATTCTACTGTGTTTTATTGTATTAAACTGTACTGTACTGCGTGGCGTCGCATGGTAATGCATTGCCTTATGTTGCCTGGTGATATATTCTACAGTATTGTATTGTGTTACTTGCATTGCACTGCATTGCGTATGGTCAAATTGTATAGCAACATGTTGTAAACGATCTCCTTCTTGCCCTTGATGATGACAAAGTCTCCCTTCTCTCCCTTTTAGATCTTTCCGCGACATTTGACACCATTAATCATGACATTCTCCTGTCCAGACTCCAAACTTCTTTTGGCATTCAGGGCACTGTTCTTGCGTGGGTTAAGTCCTATCTCAGTGATCGTTCCCAGAGAAATGTTGTCAATGGTCTTTCTTCATCTCCTACACCTCTAACCTGTGGGGTACCGCAAGGTTCCGTCCTTGGGCCGGTTCTGTTTGCTCTGTATGTCAGACCTGTGTCAGACATTATCGATCAGCACTCATTGCTTCATGACAGTTTTGCTGATGACACTCAGATGTACAAGTCAAGCACTGTATCTGAACTCAAGGACGTTGTGAGTGATGTTAAAAGCTGTTCACAAGATTTAAAGAATTGGATGACTTTGAATAAGTTGCAGCTGAATGACGACAAAAC
>CM031609.1:35834902-35842402 GCA_018398815.1 Conus ventricosus | reverse complement strand
CTCTGGCATTCTTTCTTTCTTACTTTATTTCATGGCATTTTATTCCATTTATTTAAGGACTTATGTTTGTATTCATTCATTTATTTATATATCTATTTATTATCTATTTATTTATGTATGACATACGTAACCTCATAAAATACAGTAAAGAATGTACCAATTTGAAACTGATGAGGAACGAATAAGATATGAGCGGAAACAGACATGTCCATTAGAAAACTGGGCACTTGAAAATTCGTATGAGACAGTTTTGTTTTATATATTATTTCGTTGAAGGATCATCGCACTATAGTACTTTCATGCAGCATCAATATCGATTTGATCGTTGTAGAGTTCGGTATTATATATTAAATTTTTGCTCAGCTGACTTTGGAAAATAAACCCCAACAAACAAAACAAACAAGAAAACTAAAACAACAAACAAACAAACAAAAAGGAGGTATTTGCCAAAGTATTTCGACCTCACATTTCTTTAGGAATATACAAAAAGTCAATTATGATCTGTGTTTGTGTTGATCTACTCCAAAATTTACAATATCACGGTTACAAATTATGGTTCTTTAAAGCCTATGTATAACATTTCCGTCGCCAGTCTAACAACATTGCCAGAGCGAGGTTCAGCATCCATCTTGTAGTTCTGCAGCTACTCAAGCCTTGGGCACCGTGGGACTCCAAGACCTTGAGCGATCCAGGAAGAAGAAGAAAAAGCTTGTTATAGATTTAACCCACAGTCGTTTCCCCGTATTTTACTAAAGGTAGCGAAAGATTTGCTTCAAGGATATTGAAGTTACAGGCCTTGACGGAGAATGCTTTCAATCAGTTGGCTCTGGCAAATACCGAATGTTAGTACACCTGGTGACGAAAGGGTTTAAACTGACCAAGTTATTGGTAGCGTAGATTGATCATTCCTGCAGGTTTTATCCTAGGATGGAGCTAGTTTATAACGTTGTTTGTTTGTGTGAAGGCTTTTTTTTCCGGTTTTTGTTGTTTTGTTTGTTGCTTTTTTAAAAAAAAATCATGGATATTTTTATGACTGCAAGACCCTTCATGTTTGCTTTATTCTTTCTGCAACAGGCGAAAATCAATGCTCAAGGCGGGCGCTCGGTTCGAAATCTATGATGGTGTCTTCGCTGCAAAAGCTGAACATATCTTCGTAAAGTGCTGACATCATATACAACAAGAGATTCTAACCGCCTGACGTTTAACGCTGCTCTCAACAACCCTGGACATAACAAACGAAACCTTGACTCTCGGGAGTTCTTGCATGCGAGAAACTGCGCGGAGTGTTTGTCTCTTGCACTGTGTCGTAATGTCACAGAGCGAGGCGTGAGAAGAGTATTACTGGAAAGGCCAGAATGCTAGAAACAGAATACGCGCTCTGGCCTCGTTCATTACGGCAAATGAGGCACAATGCTGGAATGCTGCTCTGCTTCTTAAATGCAGGCTACAGGTTGGCTTGTTATTGATTTGTTTGTTGTCGTTGTTGCCTTTTTTCACCCTGGAGACGTGTCATAGTTGCAAATATACTGTATCTTCCCCGTACATGACAGTAGCAAAATCCTTCGCTCATAGCTCACGTGCTGTTCAAAATGCAGTTCGGAATAGAATTCTGACATCAGAATTTTTCGATGGTCGTGTAAACAACCATGATATTTTCGCTTGTTTAACTCTTTGATGGTGTCCTTTTATATTAATTAGTGTCAGTATATGCAAACATGAATGAAACAACAGATTTTCTTACAAAAGAAAAAAAATCACAAAAAAACATATTTTGTCGCTGTCACATTGCCATAGAAAAAATACGCAGCGTAAGCGCTTTCTTCTCTTTTGACACAGAATGTGCTGAGCTTCAACTGTGTATTGCTGAGTCGATGAATAATTGACGTCACTTTCAATACACGCCCATATATATATGATTTCTATAGAACAACACGCAAATGAATCCGCACGGATTTGTGTTGAAAGCTTTTAATGTGTTGGCACAATTTACAAACTTCAAGCTGAACAATGGAAGAACATGACTTGAGCAAACAACAGCAGATTACGACGTTGACGTCATACGTCAGCAAGCAAACCGCGCATGCCCAGACAGCGATCTTTGTCCTGAGAATAAACCTGTATGATGTGGAAACGGGGACTGTGTCGTTGATGTTTCTTGATGCAGGCCTAATGTTTCTTTCTTTCAAATGTTCAGTCCCGTTGTTTATAAAAGGAATGGATCGTTCTTGTTGCCGATATTCACTTCCGTTCTTAGCGTTATTTTCTTTCTCAGTGGTCGTTTGTGTGTTGATGAATGTCCATCCCTATTGTTCGTAAAAAATTTGTGTTGTCAGTATTCACGTATGTTCATAAAGCTGATGTTATTTTCTTCATCAGCGTTCACTAGCGTTTTCGTGTGTGTGGATGTTCAGTCACATTATTCATAAAATTAATGTAATTTCTTTTGTCAGTATGAAGTTCCGTTCCTACAAATAACGTCATTTTCTTTGTCAGTGATCATTACTTTGTTTATTAGTGTTCAGTCCTTTCCTTCCGTAAAAGTGATGCTTTTATTTTTTTTGTCAGTATTCGCTTCAGTTTATAGAGCTGATCCTATTTTCTCTACCTATATTCACTCCTGTAAACAAGTACAATGTTAATTTGTTTATCTGGGTTCATTTATGTCGTCTATAAACATAACAGTATTTTGTTGATCATTGCTCAGTATTGTTCATGAATGCAATGTTAGTTAACTGATTAGTGCTGAGTCCTGCTCATGAATGTTATGTTACTTCGTTCATCAATGTTCAGTCTTGTCATAAATTCAATGTGATGTTGTATATCAGTGTTCTTCCCTGTCCGTAAGTACACGTTATTTTGTTTATCAATGTTCTTTTCCTATTCCTCACTGTGATGGTATTTTGTTATATTAAAGACCTTTTACTGCTCAGCCTTTGGACTGTTAGATCAAGCACCTGTTACTGCTCAGCCTTCAGACTATTAGATCAAGCACACACACACACACACACACACACACACACACACACACACACACACACACACACACACACACACTCTTACTCTTTCTCTCTCTTTCTCTCTCTCTCTCTCTCTCTCTCCTCTCTCTCTCTCTCTCTCTCTCTCTCTCTCTCCCTCTGTGTGTGTGTGTGTGTGTGTGTGTGTGTGTGTGTGTGTGTGTGTGTGTGTGTGTGTGTGTGTGTGTCTATCTGTCAATCTATCTATCTATTTGTCTATCTATCCATCTACAAATCTATCTATATTGTTAAAAATGAGGTCTATGTATTATGCATTGCTTTCGCTGTTGTTGTTGTTGTTGCTGTTGCTGTTGCTGCTGTTGCTGCTGCTGCTGCTGCTGCTGCTGTTTCCAAAGAAACTGACAGTCATTTTCAAAGAATGTCCTGTCAGGTAATGCTAACCCCTGCTAGACGTGGCTTGGCGACACACTCCAGACATAGTGGGTTCCCCACAGCCCATAAATATCACAGAGGTCTGACTGTGTGCTTTTACTGGGCTGACCCCTATGTACATGTAGGGGATGGCTACAGACCCATCCTCATCAGACAGTCCTGGAGAGTTAACTAACACTTTACATGATGTTGTGGTTCTACCAGGACTCCATTGTTTAACAGATTGCGGCGTCTGATTACCGCCCTTTAAAGCATGGACCCGACAGGATACGGCTTATTGGAGTTGTGAAGTTCCAATGACACAACGAAAGTTTGTCTTTTGCTCGAATGCACAGACATAGAAATTTGCTATTACAGACTAATCATTATTTTTTAATTAAAAGCTGCCTAGAATTTCTTCAGAATAGTTTCGACTTTTTTTTTCCTTGAATGCACAGACATTGAAATTTGCTGAGACAGAGCAAATGGTATCTTTGAAAATGCCTAGAATTTCTTCAGAATCTTTTGGATGGTTCATGAGACAGACAGGCTTTTTCCGTGAGTCGGGGTACCGGGGTGCCCAGGAAGTGTGGTGACGATTAAAAAAAGTTTTTAAAATAATCATTGATCCGGATTTTCATCCGGATCCCCACTAAACATTATTACTATTTCCACCAAATTTTGATAATTAAGTAGAGACGTTTTTAGAAGCATCTTGCCAACAGACATATAGACAGGCCAACAAACACACACACACAGTGCAATGCGATGCATTTCATTTCAATGAAGATAACAGAATGCAACGCAATGAAACGCAGTGCCACGCAAATGATGACGCCTGTACACCACCCCACCCCCAACCCCGTTCTTTGGGAAGGTCTGTCTCCAGGGAGGAGCCTATTAGCCAACAAAGTGGGTTTTGACGGTCAACTAATACATGGCTGACGTTTCTCTTGAAATCGATTCTGTGCGTCCGAGCTGCATGTTTTTTCTTTTCTGTGTGTGTGTGTGTGTGTGTGTGCGTGTGTGTGTGTGTTGTGTGTGTGTGTGTGTGTGTGTGTGTGTGTGTGTGTGTGTGTGTGTGTGTGTGTGTCGTTGGAGGCTTGAGCTGATGGTGAGTGGACCTGGAGGACTCCCACGTGGACCATGTAGTCTGTGGAGTTCTGAATCAATACACAGGTTCCAGTTGGTGGTCTACAAGCTATAAACAACTAAATGGGTTGCAGAGAGAGAGAGAGAGAGAGAGAGAGAGAGAGAGAGAGAGAGAGAGAGAGAGAGAGAGAGAGAGAGAGAGACAGACAGACAGACAGACAGACAGACAGACAGACAGACAGACAGAGACAGAGACACAGAGACACAGAGACACAGACAGACCGACAGACAGACAGGCAGACAGACAGGTACAAACGCGCACACATATACCCAGAGAGAGAGAGAGAGAGAGAGAGAGAGAGAGAGAGAGAGAGAGAGAGAGAGAGAGAGAGACAGAGACAGAGACAGAGACAGACAGACAGACAGACAGACAGACAGACAAAGAGTAAAGTTTGTTCAGAAACGTGCACAGTTCCTCTCAGTGTGCGTGCGTGCGCACGTGCGTGAGTGTGTTTGTGTTGTGTTGTGTTGATTTGTGTTGTGTTGTGTTGTGTTGTGTTGTGTTGTGTTTGTGTTGTGTTGTGTTGTGTTGTGTTGTGTTGTGTTTGTTTGTTGTGTTGTGTTGTGTTGTGTTGTGTTGTGTTGTGTTGTGTTGTGTTGTGTTGTGTTGTGTTGTGTTGTGTTGTGTTGTGTTGTGTTGTGTTGCGTTGCGTTGCGTTGTGTTGTGTTGTGTTGTGTTGTGTTATGCTGTGCGTGCGTGCGTGCGTGCGTGCGTGCGTGCGTGCGTGCATGCGCGCATGTGTGTGTGTGTGTGTGTGTGTGTGTGTGTGTGTGTGTGTGTGTGTGTGTGTGTGTGTGTGTGTGTGTGTTCGTGTGTGAGCGTGTGTGTTCCCTGTTTCAATGTGTTTTTTTGTCAGTTAAGTACATTCATGAAATATGCAATCAATTCACTGGCTTTGTAAACAAGTGCTAAACACCCTGTCAGTCTCTTCTTCCTTTACCTTCCGACCTTTCCCCAAGCAGCGGTTGTGGTCGGTGACTCCAGGGATGCACCAACGAGACTCCAAAGACAACGTTCGGTGAGGGTGAAATTAAATCAACGGTCAGCGAACCTTCTTTTGAAAGAACAATCTTCAGCTCAACGTGTGTGGTACTAATACACGAAAGTGACATCGTAGATCATTCTCAGACTAGGTTGTATTTGACAGTCCATTTGTACAGAGAAGGAACACTGGATCAAAATGTGTGTTGTGCTTACATCTTCTCTCCGGATACCTAGCGTCATTTGTATGTTGACGTCTTCAAGAATGAACGTGCGCGCGCGCGTGTGTGTATGTGTGTGTGTGTGTGTGTGTGTGTGTGTGTGTGTGTGTGTGTGTGTGTGTGTGTGTGTGTGTGTGTGTGTATGTGCGTGTGCATATGTGTGTGTGTGTGTGTGTGTGTGTGTGTGTGTGTGTGTGTGTGTGTGTGTGTGTGTGTGTGTGTGTGTGTGTGTGTTCTCTATTCTAAAGCTTTTTCAAATAACATTTCTTTCCACATGGGGATCTTTCAACTGTTTGGTAGTATCTGTTTATTTATGAATGAGGAGGAAGAAAGAATATGAACAGAAACAGATGGATAGGAAAGAAAACGACATAACGAAAAAGAAGGAAAAGAAGGAGACTGAAGGGGGGGGGGGGGGAAATGAATGGGGGAGGAGAAAAACTAGGTGGAGGAGGAGAAGGTGGAGGAGGAGAAGGTGGAGGAGGAGAAGAGAGAAAGGCAGGAAAGGGAAGAGGAGAAGGGGGTAAGAAAAAAAAAAACAACAACAACGGAAAAGACAGAAGAGGATATGGATGAGAAGAAGAAAAAAAAAAGAAATACGAGGAAGAGGACGCGAGAAATAAGAAAGAGGAGGATGAACCACTGAAAAAAAAGGGGCAAGAGGAGAACAAACAAAAAAAAAAAGAAGAAAAAAAGAAAATGAAGCAGAAAAGAAAAAGAAAGGAAAAAAAGACTAGGAGAAAAGAAGATCAAAAAAGGACAGGAGCAGTAGGACAAGAAGAGGGGCACAAGGAATAAGAGGAAGAGTAGACGAATAAAACCAAAAGAAAGACGACGAGAAGAATCAGAAAAGAAGAATAACACGAAATAGAAGGTGGGGGGGGGGGGGGGGAAGAAGAAGAGTAAAGTGTGCCGAAGAAAAGAAAAAAGAATTAAAGGCAAAGAAGAAAAGTAAGTTTCTTTCATGTCAAGATCCATCACTTTCTTATACAAAATCAGGTGGGAAACGCTGAGGAGAAGGGAAGGTAGAGATAAGGGGGAGGGGGGGGGGGGGGGGGAGAAGAGGGAGGTGTTGGGGGGGGGGGGGGGGGGAGGGGGAAATCCAAACGTGTTCTTACGAGTTCAACTGTGCGTCGTTTACGACCCGGGCAAACGCCCGCTAACATGAGTGGGTAATGTCTTGCGTATGTTAGATCAGAACAGGCACCTTTGAACACCACCGAATTGACTCGGCCGCAGTGCAGCGTCTCTTCTGGTGGGTTGCCTCATAACGATTTGACACTGACTGTGCCCGGTGAATTGCCGGTGCCGGAGCTGTGGCGGGTTGGCCGGGCATGGCAGTAACAAGGAGACAATTAAGGAGTCGCAGAGAAGAACGGCGGCGGATGCAATGCCACTGAGGTGGCACAGAAGTTGGGACAGCAAATACACAACAATGACCGCTAACTTGAAGCTCAAGGAAATCCCGAGTCAGTTTGGTCATCAATAATAATAATAATAATAATAATAATAATAATAATAATAATAATAATAATAATAATTATCCGACTGTGATGTTTAATGATTTCATCGATGCAGAACTGCATCCAGGAACAAGAGGAAACCCGAGAGATGAGTTTAATGGGAACTGGATGTGAAAGGAACGAGGAAGGTTCAAAACAAGGCTAATCGAATCTGAACTTCAGCAAGTTTTAAAGTACCGCGAGGTAAACATTCTCTCTCTCTCTCTCTCTCTCTCTCTCTCTCTCTCTCTCTCTCT
>CM031609.1:35817402-35827402 GCA_018398815.1 Conus ventricosus | reverse complement strand
AAAGAAAATCATAAAAGAGCAAAACAAGCTACATTTTCTTGTGAAAAGTAGAAAATATAAAAAGATATCCTCTAGGACACAAGTGCTGTGGGCTAGTTCTTGGAATGAATCCGCAAGGGACTAAAATACAACAAACTAATAAATTCCAAGGATAAGTACCGCACCGTTCCAGCAACTTGCAGAGCAGCTTGGTGTTGCAATGACTGCAAGAAATATTGAATTATAAACAAAGCTTGCTCTTATGTCTTAGACTGAAGAAATAGGGGGAGATAAGCATTCATATCTGCAGTGGTAGATGATTCTGCCTAACTAACAGTGAATGGGGAAGAAAAAAAAATGCTTCTCACAATGAACCTTCAGCAAGCTTATAGTCTCCAAGGGGGAGACACCTTCCAATAGGGAGGGAAACTCACTAACATATAACTCCTGGTCTGTCAACCTCGGGTGATGTCAGTGGAGGAAGGACTAGCGCACAGCCCAAACACACTCACAGCTTGCTTACAATCTCATTCATATATCATGCATTCGTCACATCAAACCACTAGTAAAGTCTATAACTTTACTACACATGATCATAGAACGAAACATCAATGCATATGGAATCAAATGAAATAAAAACATTCTCTCTTTCCTGACTTCCAAAATCATTTATCTAAACACATCATTAACTAACCCGGGTATAAATAGATTTCTACTTTACCTGGCCAGGTGATCTTAACTATTCACGAATCACTGTCTCTTTCTTTTCCCTTTTTTTTTCTCACTGTCACTTTCACACATCGACACAAACTGCTGCACTGGTGTTGGTCGGCTCGCACCGGTCAAGCTGGACTGCTAGCACCGGTCGGGCTGACTGCTGGCGTTGGTCAGGTTGGACTGCCGATGAAAGTGGCGCTGGCCAAGTATGAGGTCGAACCCCCGGTTCAGATAGAACAGTGACTATCAACATCGATCTGTTCTCCTTTCTTTCTTCCTGCATTAACGCATTGCACTCTCTCTCTCTCTCTTCTAGTCTGCTCTTATCAAATGGACATGGTTGCTTTTCTTTTCTTTTTTTCTTCTTTCTTTTCTTCTTCGTTAGTAGCAACTTCTCTCCACATCTCTCCTAAGTCCTTCCTCTGCAGACTATCTCGTGCTAATGCCTCCACTTGGTTCTCTCCTCTCCTCCCCTCATCTCTCTCTCTTCTCTCCTCAGAGATTACACTCAGACCTCTCCTCTCTCTCTCTCTGTTCGTTCTCCCCCCTCGTTCTCTCGTTCTCTCCCTCTCACATCTTTCTTATTCGTTCCGATCTGTCCAAAAAGGGCGAGTACCATTGGTCAGTATTTTTACCCTGACACCCGAAGTTAGCTCCCTCTAATTCCATTGGATATTCAAATCATGACAGTCACGCCGACACGCCTTACTCTCTGTGGTGGTCAATTGGTCATTTAATTGATTAGCTAGATTTCACCCCCACCACACACTACCTTCCCCCCTTCCCTACTTAACTGGCGCCGTGTGGCTTAAGTCGTGGGCATTGGTCACTCTTAAATTGGCTAGCTGAGTCTGGGTAGGCGCCACGACGTCTAACTAACAATGACGCTGGTTCCACAAATTGGCCAGATGAGCCTGAGCCAGGCGCTACGACTCGTCTCGCTAGACATCGAGGCGTCGGTCAAACGCTTAGCTCGTCTAGCCGGGCAGACCGTCTCTGTGGAGCCTCTCCCCTATGCTTAATGGCCGGATCCGAACCATGGGCCCGGTCTACGTGGCGCCAAGATGTCTGCGTTTGGACTTATGTCCAGTTGAAGTGGCCGACGACGGACCACACTTTGGTTGTGTTGAATTTGACCGTGACAATTTCCCCCTTGCAAAAGACTATGCACCGCATTGTTCAAAACACGGTACAAAAAAAGACACAACCGAATTTGCTGACACACAGCTACACGCGCAAGTTTGAAAAATACTTACAACCAACGGTTTATAATTATAAAATATTACCATTAGTGAATACCACTCCAATGAGTTATCATTGACGTGCGCTCTTGCGTTATTTCAATTCATTTTATAACGACCCTCTGTGCGCACCTATGCAATCCCCCTACCTGCGGTTTTGCACATCTTCTTTTCACAATTTTATGAAAAGCACAATATAATATGATCACGATCCATGACATTTCACTGAGGAATCTCCGTCCTCACTTATTGCAAATAATGCATCACGACACAAGCGACTGTATGCTCCAAGCATAACTACATCCACATGAACAAATCTCACAAAGAAAATATAAACAGTCTCACACAGAAAATATGGACCATAGCCACTGGGAATGAACCCATATCCAATCAACATAACTGCAATAAAACACATATTATCAACAAAGCACCCCCGGATATGACTGACTTCCTCTGAGTGGCAGCTTGCTAGACTACGCGACTTAAATAGTCAGCTCCGACATTCTGTCGACCTGGGATGTACTGCACTCGATACTGTAGGGCTGCAATGCCATTGCCCAACGCAGAACTCTGCTGTTTTTCAACTGCGCCTCCTGCAGGAATTTGAGTGGTTGATGATCCGTCTCGATCACGAACTCTTTCCCATACAAGTATTTGTGGAATTTCTGCACGGCCCACACGACAGCTAACACTCCTTCTCTACGTTGCGTACCCTTCTTTCACACTTTGTCAACTTCCTGCTAGCGTACCTCACAGGAAACTCGACCCCTTCATGCTCCTGTAACAATACTGCACCTATCCCACCACTGATGCATCTGTACGCAACGAATGGTTTTAGACATATCAGGTAGCTTCAAGATGGGACGGGAACTAGTCTTTCCAGCACCGTCTGCAGTGCTTGCTCTGCAGCGTCTGACCACTCGACCACTGCCGGTTTCCCTGCCTTGACCAAATCACTGAGAGGACTCGTGATTGCTGCGAATTGGGAACAAACTCCCTATAGAACCAATAAAACCTAGCAGACTCCTGACTTCTGTTTTGGTCTTTGGTCTCTCTGAATTCATCATCTTCTCCACCTTTCCCCTTTCTGGCTGCTTTGTGTCGCCCCCGACAACAAAACCTAGGAACTCCAGGCTTGGAAAACCAACCTGGCACTTTGTTGGTCTGGCTGTGAGATTGGCTTGTCTCAACCTCTCTAAAACTGCTCCTAGCTGCCTCAATGCTCCTCCATGTCTCGGATGCTATCAGAATGTCATCATGAATTCACACGCTTCCAATCCGTCAATAGCTTCCTCATCATCGAGAGAAGACTGCAGGTGCGTTGACCATCCCAAAAGGGAGTACTCGCCACTGGTATAGCCCCATAGGAGTGGAGAATGCTGTGACTTCCTTTGAGTCCTCACTCAGGGCTATTTGCCAGTAACCCTTGCTCAGATCTATCCTGGTGAAATACTGGCTTTGCTTGTGGCGATCTGAGCGAACAGGTCTTCCATGTTTGGTATGACCTCTGCATCGACCTTGGTGACACTGTCAGACGTCTATAGTCGACACAGAATCGATGCTCACCTGACTTCTTCCTCACTAAGACGACGGGGGCACTATACGATGATTTGGACGGTTCAATCACCCCAAGGTCCAACATCTTTTCTACCTCCTCCTCGATCACTTGCTTGGTGGCATATGGGATCGGGTAGGCTTTCACATGTACGGGTTTCTGTGATGTCAATTCCACCGTACATGTCTTCTAGAGTTGTCCTGCCTGGTTTATCAGTCAGGGACGCCTATACTGTTCTAGGAGCCCACTAACTTCCTCCTGTCTCCTACTGTCTAGCCCTTCATACAGTGACACATCCCTGTATGACTCTTCTCCTGGAAACTCAGGCAACAAATCTCCCCTTCTTCTGCTGGGTCTCCTTCACCTCATCAATGATTGCTGCTGCGCCTATGTGCTGGGTCTCACGCTGAATGTATTTGCGGAGCAAATTTGCATGGAAAAGTTTTGATTTCCCATTCACATCGATTCGGTAGTCCTGATCTACCTTTTCAATGATGGTGATGGTCCCTTCCAATGCATCAGCAGCTTGTTGTGATCCGTGGGAAGCAGTAACAGGACTTGATCTCCCACCTTGAGGAATTGCTTCCTCACCTTCCTGTCATACTGCTTCTTTGGGACGACCCTAGCCTCCTGCAAACTCTCCTTGCGACCTTACATGTCTCCTCGGCCTATTGCGTAAGTCCACCACATATGATATGTGGTTTTGACTTCTTCGGACTCCTGTTCTCCGGACCACAGCTCTTTGAGAATGCACACTGGTCCCCGAACTGTCCGCCCATACAGCAGCTCAAATGGCGAAAAGCCTGTGCTTTCCTGAGGGGCTTCCCTGTAGGCAAACAGTGCCGCTGGAATGTAGCGGTCCCAATCTGCTGGCCTTTCCTCACAGAGCTTCTTTAAGATGCCCTTCAGCACACCGTTGAATCTTTCACCAAGCCATTGCATTGTGGATGGTATGGGGTAGTGAGCAGCTGTGTGATCCCTAGCAGCCTGTTGACCTCCCTCATCACGCCTGAGGTGAACTGTGACCCCCTGTCACTGAGAATTTGTGCTGGCACACCCACGCGAGAGAAGATGTCTACCAGCCCTTCAGCGACCTGTTGCGTATCTACGCCTTTCAATGCAACCGCTTCTGGGTATCTGGTCGCGTAGTATCCACCAGCGTCAACCATACCTGTGCCCACCTTTGGAACAGGGCGCGATTGGGCCAATCAGATCAACAGCCACCCTCCTGAATGGTGTGTCAATTAAAGGGGGATGTTTAAGAGGCGCCTTCCTCTTCACCCTCTTGTGGCTGACCTTTGACACACGTCACATGACATGCAGAAACGCTTTTGTCTGCCATTGTCCTGGCCAATGAAGTCATCAAGATTCGGTCAGCTGTTTTGCTGGTGCCGAGATGACCCCCCATGGCGACTCGTGACCCACTGACATGACAGTGTCACGATAACCTGCTGGTACCTCTAACTGAGTGGTCACCTTACCTGTCTTTTTCCCTTGGTAAACATCGGTACAACAGCCCGCCTTTCACAAGAATTCTGTCTCACTCTCCTCTAACCACCGTTTCTCTCCACCTCTTGCCAACTCCCAAGACTTCACGAGCGAAGGGTCTTGTTCCTGTGCAGCCCTAAAACTCTCATGCGACACGTCTATGCCGACTTCCTTCCTGGTAACAACTAACGGTTTAACAACCTTTTCCTCCTTTTGCTCCGTGTTTGAACTGCTGCCCCTGTAGCAGTCAACAACTCAGGATCCCTGGATCCCTTGCCCTGGAATATTTCCAATGATCAGATCGTGAAGGGGTTTCTCCATCACCATCGCAGACAACTCGCCTGGAAGTAAGGGGTACGTACTTCTATCTTAGCAACTGGAAACTCCCTCACAGTGCCACTGATTAGAGTACAGTCGGATTTGCCCTGTCAAATCCCCTTTCTCGACCAGCGTTGTTCGTACTACACCGCTGAACAACCGTGTCTCGTAACACTTTCACCCTTGCTGGCCAATCCACCTTCTTCCACTGGTAACGAACCATCAGCCTAGTGCCCTCATCCTGACACTGACTGCTGTCCAGTGCTAGCCATAGGCTGCACTCCACCCTCTTCAGACTGAATCCCTTTTGGTTCCACTGCAGGTCGTTTCCTTGACGACCCTTATCTACCTCTTGCAAGGCTGCTGCCTTCTGGAACCTCATGCGACAATCCCTCGCCACATGTCCCTTCTTGTGACAATGAAACACCTAATGTCCCTTTGCCTTCCTTCTGCCCCACCACTGGGTTTGCAGACTTTGCAGAAAACTCCCCTGGTCTCCTTGCACTCTTCTCACTGTGCCTAGCACCCGTTTCTCCTGCACCTTAGTGCCAAACGTGCTCTCTATACACCTCTGCGAACTTCAACAACTCCCCTGCTGTTCTTGGCTGTCTCTCTTTCAAATGTATGGTTAACTCAGGGCCGCAACTGACAAAATCTGTTCTTCATAACTAGCTCTTTCAATTCAACGAACTCTTCTTCGTACCACTCAACTCTAACCACTTCTCAAATAGTGATCCAAACGTGCACCAAACTGAGTGTACGTCTCACTCTTGTAATTTAGCTGACGAAATTTCTCCTGAAACCCTCCTCTGTGAGGTCAAATCCCTTATTAAGACTCCTTCACAGCACCAAAATCAGACTGTTGTTCTGCTGGTAACGCAGTGAAAATCTGCAATGCCTTCCCGTCAATAGCGCTGCAAAATGAACTGCCCACTCTTCTGGAGGCAACCTGACTGGTCGCAAACGTTTCGAAACGACTGATGTATGCATCAATCGAATCGTTCCTTCAGAGAATTTTGGCAACTTGGGTCGGGGAGCATAGCTGCGCACAGAGTCACTGGAAAGTGAGCTACCATCCTCGGTGGTTCCCTGTTGTATTCTCACTTTCTCCAACTCTAATTGAACCTTTAGTCTTTCTGTTTCCTGCTTCATTCTTTCTGTCTCCTGCGCTTCCCTTAGTCTTTCTGTTTCCTGCGTTCCCTAGCCTGATTATCATTAGCCTGAATCCTTAATTTTTCTGTTTTCCCGCTCTGCTATTTTCCCGCGTCACGTGTCTTTCCGCGCGTTCATCCCTTTCCATCTTTTGCTGGTTTTCAACAAATGCTCGCAATCATCTCCTGAGTAACTCTAGATCACGAGCGACGCTCACAAGTTGTTCAATAGGGGTGTTCTTTTCTTCCGCCATTATATCTCTTTTTTTTTTTTTTTTTTAACAAGTTTTATTACTACACAGCCAACTGGTGGTTACCGACACGAGTGACGTAATGCACAATCCTATGAATGATAATATTAGCTTGGGACAACGTAGTTAGTTTTATAAGACGCCAGCGCTTGACCCACTATGAGAGCGAATTATAGGCAATCTGTGCGAAATAAGTACTCTGGGGCTGAAATGCCAAGCCTAGTATTAACTATCTTGGAAGCAATGCCAAGCCTAGTATTTAATATCTTGGGTAACATACAGTAAGACAAACCCTTGTCTTAGGATTACAATACTTGTATCCCACCCATTCCTCTCTGAGAAGTTGAACAATTATAATAAATGGGCCGAATATCCTGGCAGGCTCGCCAATAAATTGTCAACTCGGGTGATTGTCAGTGGAGGAAGGACTAGCGCACAGCCCAAACACATCTCACAGCTTGCTTTACAATCTCATTCATTATATCAGCATTCGTCACATCAAACCACTAGTAAAGTCTATAACTTTACTACACATGATCATAGAACGAAACATCAATGCATATGGATCAAATGAAATAAATCATTCTCTCTTTTCCTGAACTTCACAAAATCATTTATCTAAAACATCATTACTAACCCGGGTATAAATAGATTTCTACTTTACCTGGCCAGGTGATTTAACTATTCACGAATCACTGTCTCTTTCTTTTCCCTTTTTTTTTCTCACTGTCTACTTTCACACACGACACAACTGCTGGCACTGGTGTTGGTCGGCTCGACGTCAAGCTGGACTGCTAGCACGGTCGGGCTGGACTGCTGGCGTTGGTCAGGTTGGTGACTGCCGATGAAAGTGGGCGCTGGCCAAGTATGAGGTCGAACCCCCCGGTTCAGAAGAAAGTGACTATCACCATCGATCTGTTCTCCTTTCTTTCTTCTGCATTAACGCATTGCACTCCCTCTCTCTCTCTTCTAGTCTGCTCTTTCAAATGGACATGGTTGCTTTTCTTTTCTTTTTTTTCTTCTTTCTTTTCTTCTTCGTTAGTTAGCAACTTCTCTCCACATCTCTCCTAAGTCCTTCCTCTGCAGACATCTCGTGCTAATGCCTCCACTTGGTTCTCTCCTCTCCTCCCTCATCTCTCTCTCTTCTTCCTCAGAGATTACACTCAGACCTCTCCTCTCTCTCTCTCTGTTCGTTCTCCCCTCGTTCTCTCGTTCTCTCCTCTCACATCTTTTCTATTCGTTCGATCTGTCCTAAAAAGGGCGAGTACCATTGGTCAGTATTTTTACCCCTGACACCCGAAGTTAGCTCCCTCTATTCCATTGGATATTCAAATCATGACAGTCACGCCGACACGCCTTACTCTCTGTGGTGGTCAATTGGTCTTTAATGATTAGCTAGATTTCACCCCCACACACACCTCCCCCTTCCCTACTTAACTGGCGCCGTGTGGGCTTAAGTCGTGGGCATTGGTCACTCTAAATTTGGGTAGCTGAGTCTGGGTAGGCGCCACGACGTCTAACTAACAATGAAGTGGTTCCACAAATTGGCCAGATGAGCCTGAGCCAGGCGCTACGACTCGTCTCGCTAGACATCGAGGCGTCGGTCAAAACGCTTAGCTCGTCTAGCCGGGCAGACCGTCTCCGTGGAGCCTCTCCCCTATGCTTAATTGCCGGATCCGAACCATGGGCCCGGTCTACGTGGCGCCCAAGATGTCTGCGTTTGGACTTATGTCCAGTTGAAGTTGGCCCGACAACGGACCACACTTTGGTTGTGTTGAATTTTGACCGTGACATGGTCCTATACCGATATTTCGAAACTTGGCCGTTTCTCCTCAGTGACCGCGGAAAGTAGTAATTTGACTCCTCTGCCTTTTCAGTTTTAAGAGAATGCAATCCCAGAAAGGTTGGTGTGCAAAACCGTAGTATGTTTGTTGGTTTTCAAAAACCAACAAAGGTGCCATCTAAGAAGCAAAAGAAAATCATAAAAGAGCAAACAAGCTACATTTTCTTGTGAAAAGTAGAAAAATATAAAAAGATATCCTTAGGACACAAGTGCTGTGGGCTAGTTCTTGGAATGAATCCGCAAGGGACTAAAATACAACAAACTAATAAATTCCAAGGATAAGTACCGCACCGTTCCAGCAACTTGCAGAGCAGCTTGGTTGTTGCAATGACTGCAAGAAATATTGAATTATAAACAAAGCTTGTCTTATGTCTAGACTGAAGAAATAGGGGGAGATAAGCATTCATATCTGCAGTGGTAGATGATTCTGCCTAACTAACAGTATGTGCTTGAGTGGGTGAATGGGGAAGAAAAAAAAATGCTTCTCACAATGAACCTTCAGCAAGCTTATAGTCTCCAAGGGGGAGACACCTTCCAATAGGGAGGGAAACTCACTAACATATAACTCCTGGTCATATACCGATATTTTGAAACTTGGTTGTTTCTCCTCAGTTCTGCCTAACTAACAGTATGTGCTTGAGTGGGTGAATGGGGAAGAAAAAAAAAAAAAAAACCTTTTCTGGTATTGCATTCTTCTTAAAACTGAAAAGGCAGAGGAGTCAAATTACCACTTTCCACGGTCACTGAGGAGAAACAACCAAGTTTTGAAATATCGGTATATGACCAGGAGTTATATGTTAGTGAGTTTCCCTCCCTATTGGAAGGTGTCTCCCCCTTGGAGACTATAAGCTTGCTGAAGGTTCATTGTGAGAAGCATTTTTTTTTCTTCCCCATTCACCCACTCAAGCACATACTGTTAGTTAGGCAGAATCATCTACCACTGCAGATATGAATGCTTATCTCCCCCTATTTCTTCAATCTAAGACATAAGAGCAAGCTTTGTTTATAATTCAATATTTCTTGCAGTCATTGCAACACCAAGCTGCTCTGTAAGTTGCTGGAACGGTGCGGTACTTATCCTTGGAATTTATTAGTTTGTTGTATTTTAGTCCCTTGCGGATTCATTCCAAGAACTAGCCCACAGCACTTGTGTCGTAGAGGTTATCTTTTTATATTTTCTACTTTTCACAAGAAAATGTAGCTGTTTTGCTCTTTTATGATTTTCTTTGCTTCTTAGATGGCACCTTTGGTTGGTTTTTTGAAAACTCAACAAACATACTACGGTATTGCACACCAACCTTTTCTGGGATTGCATTCTTCTTAAAACTGAAAAGGCAGAGGAGTCAAATTACCACTTTCCGCGGTCACTGAGGAGAAACGGCCAAGTTTCGAAATATGGTATATGACCAGGAGTTATATGTTAGTGAGTTTCCCTCTCTATTGGAAGGTGTCTCCCC
>CM031609.1:35802402-35804902 GCA_018398815.1 Conus ventricosus | reverse complement strand
CTCTCATATATATATATATATATATATATATATATATATATATATATATATATATATATATACCAGTCTAAAATAGGATTTTAAAATGAAGAGGTTAAAACCCTAAAGTCTAAAATAGGATTTTAAAATGAAGAGGTTAAAATCCTATTTTAGACTGGTATGTCGCTCCCAACGTGGTTGAGCACTGTTGGCGTTCTGAGTGGCTTTTTAACTCTGATTTTATTATATATATATATATATATATATAATATATATATATATATATATATATATATATATATATATATATATATATATATATATATATATATGAATATAACCAAAGAGCCTAAAATGATTTTAAAAGTGCTCGACCCCTTGGGGAGCAACATTTGTCAATGATGTTAAAAAGGAAACGGGAGCCCACACGCTATATAACACCGGCGGTGGGCAAACCAAAAACATCCTGATGACAGCGCAACACGCTCGAAACAAATTTGTAGAGTCTTAACCTCGAGTTTTAACCTTCCTTTTTAACATCATTGACAGATATATAATATATATATATATATATATATATATTATATAATATTATATATATATATATATATATATTTATATTTATATATATATATATATATATATATGGCACCTTTGGTTGGTTTTTTGAAAACTCAACAAACATACTACGGTATTGCACACCAGCCTTTTCTGGGATTGCATTCTTCTTGAAACTGAAAAGGCAGAGGAGTCAAATTACCACTTTCCGTGGTCACTGAGGAGAAACAACCAAGTTTCGAAATATCGGTATATGACCAGGAGTTGTATGTTAGTGAGTTTCCCTCCCTATTGGAGGATGTCTCTCCCCCTTGAAGAATATAAGCTTGCTGAAGGCTCATTTTGAGAAGCATTTATTTTATTTTTCCCCATTCACCCACTCAAACACATACTGTTAGTTAGGCAGAATCATCTACCACTGCAGATATGAATGCGTATCTCCCCCTATTTCTTCAATCTAAGACATAAGAGCAAGCTTTGTTTATAATTCAATATATATATATATATATATATATATATATATATATATATATATAATATACATACAAAGAAAAAAGTTAAGCACCCCCTTATATTTTCAACTGTCAGAATTGACAACAACAATGTATGACCCCAAAAGTTTCAATTTTGTCAAGAATGGTGTGTCATTGAAAGGATAAAACCAGTCAGGCGTGTATGTGAAGCATAGTCATGGTGTGGCATGCACGTGCATTACGGTTTTTGAAATTTTTAAAATTGAGGTTTGGTGAGTCATCCAGTTTAGCAATCACAGTTGGTTTTAAGAAAAGATATTCTTTGCAAAGAAATATGGTGCGAAGGAGGATAACAGAGGCCAAACGATGGCAAATTATTGGCATGCATTCCACTGGAATGTCCTTCAAAGCAATCGGGCGTCAGTTGGGCTTCCACAACACTGTCATCAGCCGGCTGGTGAGGAAACACCAGCAAACCAACCATGTGCAGGACCGCCCACGATCTGGCCGACCACATGCAACGTCACAGCGCGAAGACAGGGCTCTACTTCGCATGATACGCCATGAGCCATTCGCCACAAGCACCAGCTTGAAACGACAGTGGATGCCTAACAGACAACTTTCCACAAGAACAGTGCAGAACCGCTTAAAAGCCCACGGATATAAGGCGAGGAGGGTTATCAAGCGCCCTCTGTTGACTGACCACCACAAAAGACGGCGTTTGGACTGGTGTCTCCTCGGCGGGGTGGAACCTGAGGAACTGGAGAAAGATACACTGGTCGGACGAAAGCCGATTCCTGCTGCACGTCACTGATGGAAGATCAAGGGTTTGGAGACGCCCAAATACAGCCTATGCGCCCAGGAACATACAGGCAACTGTTCCTCACGGTGGCGGTTCCATAATGGTCTGGGGGTGCCTCTCACAACGACTGCAAGCTGGATTTGATTACCATTCGAGGAACCCTCACAAGCGGACGGTACATCCGAGATGTCCTTGAGCCGGTCGTTGTGCCCCATTTTGACAACCACCCACTTGCCACCAGACCAGTGTACATGGATGACAACGCCAGGCCTCATCGTGCTCAAGCAGTAACAGGCTTTCTCCAGCAAGAAGCAGTGCAGACCCTGCCATGGCCTGCCATGCGCCCAGACCTCGATCCACTGGAGCACATCTGGGACATGATTGGCCGTCGTTTGCAGACCTTGGACCCTCCTCCACAAACTCTGCATCAACTGGAAGCTGCACTGCATCAGGAGTGGCAGCAACTGACGATGCAACAGATCCGGCGAGTGACTGGAGGGATGCGACGCAGGGTTGAGGCGGTCATCCAGGCTCAGGGCGGATTCACGCGCTACTGAACATTTTCATTTTTCTTTAATTTATGGAGATTCATGGCAATGTTTTCAAATGAAATTGCCACTTTGATTAAGCACTATGATTTTGTAATGACCATACTTTTCATGGGTATTTTTTCATGGGAAAATGTCAT
>CM031609.1:35787402-35789902 GCA_018398815.1 Conus ventricosus | reverse complement strand
TGAACGGAGTGGTCGGGATGGTGAGTAAATGGACAGCAGATCGGAAAAAATAAGCTGGAGAAGACTTTGAGAAGAAATCGTGGCAAAGGAGGGATAGCTTATACTGAATGCGTGCTTCAGTTGGCAACCAGTGTAGGGTTTGTAACAAAGGTGTAACATGATCTCTTTTTAGCCTTAAATACTAGTTTTGCAGCTGAATTTTGCACCCTTTGTAGCTTATCTATAGATCTTTTAGGGACTCCCACTAAAAGGGCGTTGCAATAATCAAGTCTAGAGAGGACAAAGGCACAGACTAATGTTTTTGTTGCTGCTATTGTGAGGTAGTGACGAACAGAACTAATCTGGCGTAGAGCTGCATAAGCTGATTTGCAAATTTGCGATGTGTGCTTGTCAAGTGATAAGTCATCAGATATAATAAATCCTAGGTTGTGTGCAAAAGGGGAGAGCGCAGTATCAAAGTTTCCAATATGAATATTGGATGGTTTAGACCAGTGTAAGAAGGATTTCTTCGAGTGAATGAGAAGGGCCTCAGCTTTATCATCATTTAACTTCAATTTAATAATAATATAATATAATAATAATGTATAGAATTTATGTTCAGTCATCCAAGATTTTACCTGACTAATACAATTTTGCACATTCTGAATAATTTTATTTATTTCCACTGGCTGACAAGAGCTGTAAAGTTGGGTGTCATCTGCATATGACAAGTTAGAGATGGACTGTCGTTCGATAAGAGCATGAAGAGGTTTTGTATACATAATGAATAGGACAGGACCCAGTACTGAGCCCTGGGGTACGCCAAAAGATAATGGTTCTGCCTTAGATAAGAAGTCATTTACGATGACAGACTGTGTGCGGTTTGCTAAGTAGCTCTGAAACCAAGACAAGGCTGTTCCAGAAATGCCATAATGACAATAGAGTGCGTGAACAAGGAGAGAGTGATCAATAGTGTCAAAAGCTGCACTTAAGTCAAGCAAAGTCAACAAAGATACATCGCCACAATCCAGGGCAGACAGAATATCATTGGTGATCTTGATCAGTGCCTTCTCAGTACTGTGCGAGGGTCGGTAAGCAGACTGGTTAGGGCTGAGCAAAGAGTGGGGTTTAAATAGTCAAAGAGCTGATCAAGAACAACTTTCTCAATAACTTTTAACAAGAATGACAGGTTTGATACTGGACGATAGTTCTTTAAAATATTTTGATCTAGGGATGACTTTTCCAATAGGGGTTTGACTACAGCGGCCTTAAGTAATGATGGGAAACAGCCTGACAATAGACTTTCATTAACAATGTGGGTAAGGGTTGGGAGTAATTCGTCAAGACATTCAACAGCAAAGGAGTTGGAATAGGGTCAAGAGAGTAACTAGTAGGTTTTGCCTTTAAAATGATTTTTCTGAGATCACACTGTGATACATAATTAAACATGGCTTGGATAGCTTGGAATGACAGCCACCACTAGAGATCTAAGGGAGCCAGGAACAGAGAGAGAGAGAGAGAGAGAGAGAGAGAGAGAGAGAGGAGAGAGAGAGAGAGAGAGAGAGGAGGAGAGAGAGAGAGAGAGAGAGAGGAGAGAGAGAGAGAGAGAGAAACCGTTACGGTTGGGTATTGGACCAGATTTTCCGAGGCGAATGCCTTCCACACTACCCCTTGCTCCTCCCCCACCCCACCCCCCTCCCACGACCTCCTCCTCTCCTTTCCCTTTAAACTAAAATTCTTCACTGGAGACTCTGACACGCGCCCTTATAGTAGTAGTAGTAGTAGTAGTAGTAGTAGTAGTAGTAGTAGTAGTAGTAAAGCCATGATTAGGATGGAAGTACGTCTTGCAAATCGCCCACGGTACCAGAAGTCCAGCAGCGTGGCCTATAGAGACAGCACTCCAGGAGACCTTCGAAGCTCTGATCAATCTGCGGGGGGAATGGATGAAAAGCGTCGTACAGCCACCAAAATGTCCGCATAGAGTGTTCACATCGACACCGATTTTTGCCAGTTTTCTGTTATCACGCCAGACTCTTTTGACAGATTCCTGCTTATTTGTGAGAGCATATGGATTAGCGTTTTACTGATAGCAGATATCGAGCGACAATTCAGAAATTCGATGATCAAAGGGACGCTCTGCATATCGTACAAAGAACATCAGACAGATGACAATGTCCAGCAACACGTCAATACCCATGCTGACAGACAGACAAGAACCCCTTCCAGCAATTCAGAAGCGCCGTAAGCTGGACTACCGCAGGCATGTAACTGGCCATGACGTTCCCTGTTCAAGACCGTTCTACAGGATACAGTCCAGAGTTGACGGCCTGGAGGTGGGCGGGAGCAGCCGTGGAGGGGCAACCTAAAGAAATGGACTGGTGACACATCGACCTTTTCCACCACGACTGAGAGCAGAGAGCTGTGGCGATCCCTGTCTGTCCAGCAGTCCATCGCGGCATCCTCACATAGAGCAGAGAGCTGTGGCGATCCCTGTCTGTCCAGCAGTCCATCGCGGCATCCT
>CM031609.1:35779902-35782402 GCA_018398815.1 Conus ventricosus | reverse complement strand
TTCTAAGCCTTCAAATTGCAGTACAGACCTGTGTGATCTGTTTACATTAATTCACAGCCATGTTTTGTAAACAGTTTTTTCCCCAAAGATTTTCATTACTTTGAACTACCATTTGAATTTCTCTTCCGAACCCTCCAAACCTGCATATATCTGTGTCTTTTACCCCGTGTTACAAAATAAATTCGGTGACCACCCCAGTTCCATTCCACCCTTGAGAATTCGTAATCTTCCACATTTGAACAATGCAGATATAGACCTTGGAGTCGTTTGTGATTTATCCAAGTTTCTTTCTTCACTCTGGACATCGGGTTTGATTTAGCCGTAAAGATTTTACTTGCTCCTTGGCATACAAGTCCTTTTTCGCCGAGCTGTGTTCGAAGTTTCCATCCTTTAGAAGAATTTGCACCGACGGTTTCAAATCTGAGGAAGGGGTTGCCTCTGCTGTGTTTTGTGCAACAGACTCTTCCCAGAGATGTTGTAGCCGGCCGTTTTGTCCGACTTTTAATTTTTTGTCGGACAAAACGGCCTGGTTGGACAAAACGCCCGGCTCTAAGTAAGCGGTCGTTTTGTCCGATATTTCACTGGCAAAGAAGTATAAATTCGTCGCGTTCTGGTTTTTTTTTTTTCTTCTTCTTTTTCTGTCTGTCTACCCCCAAGTAAAGAAATCACGTGGAAAAAACCCATTCGGCCGTCATGCCCCCAGGTGGCCAATTTGGCGTCTTAAGCTGACCATTGGCCGTCAGGGGCCATGACTATCGAATGGGTCTTATTCTCGTGATTTCTTTACTTGGCTGCAGGAGAGAGAGAGAGAGACAGAGAGACAGAGAGACAGAGACAGAGAGAGACAGAGAGACAGAGAAAGACAGAGAGAGACAGACAGACAGACAGAGACAGAGACAGAGAGAGAGAGAGAGAGAGAGAGAGACAGACAGACAGACAGACAGAGACAGAGAGAGACAGGTGGCACATCACGATACAACATTTGAGGTGACTGTGTCAAACCGTTGGGGTCTTGGGACAAACAATTGACGCACCCTCAATTTTGAGAGTCTGACATTGTCTGTGACCTTTACCTTGACCTTAATTGCTTTGACATATTTGGAGAGCAATAAACCAAACAACCTTCATACCAAGTTTCAGCTTCCTATGTCGACCGCTGCCCGAGATATGGCTAAAAATAGATTTTTCGGATTTAAAGGTCACACGTCAAGGTCATAACCTTGACCTTAAAAATTTGGAAAAGGTGTATTTAAGCCACCCCCTCCTGTTTTCTTGCTTCTTTGTGTATTTGTAGTTTTGCCTTTTTCAGTGTAGATAGGGCTGCTTTCATCTACCTTTTGAGCTAAAAGTTGTTCTTGAATGATAATTCAAAACTTCGATTTATTTGACATAACACCACCCCCCTGCCTCACCCCCCACCCCCACCCCCCATATAGAGCTGACCCACTTCACTGACAGTCATGATAATAGCACTGTGTAATGGTCGATTTCCGCCTAAAAATACATGTTGGGAGTTATCCTTCCTGATCGACAAAATGTGGTGACGTCACCCTTTACTTGAATGTAGGTGGGATAAAACATTACGCTAAGTGCAACATCAGCTAGCCTAAGTACAAATTGTAGCATGAACTAGGCACAGCAATAACAAGCGCATCGCCGAGCGGCTGCAACGCCGCGCGGCAGATATGTTCTTTGCCCGTTCCGCCCCCCCCCCCCCCCCCCCCCCCCCCCCCCGCCTTCCTTTACCCTCATATCTTAGCCCCACCTTTCTCTCTCTGTCTCTCTCCACACCGAGTAGCTGACACGCACTGAAATTCATTCCATAATTGTCTTTGTCTTTCGCACTGCTACATAACTACTGAAAGTACTTTCCTCACTTTTGGACACACACACACACACGCACGCACGCACGCACGCACGCACGCACGCACGCACGCACGCACGCACGCACGCACGCACGCACGCACGCACGCACGCACGCACACACACACACACACACACACACACACACACACACACACACACCACACACACATCTTGTTCGAATCTCTTGCCATTCATGTGGCACACCACCACACAAAGTTTGACGCAACTCCGACTTTCCGTTCGGAAGATATCCTTGGGACAGACAGAAAAAACAGGTCATGACCTTGACCTTGAATATTGTTTGGATCTCTTGCCGTTCAGTGGTACACCACCACACAAAATTTGAAGAGACTACGACCTTGATCGGTTTACAATATTTGGATGCACCATAAGCCAAATCTCCTCCATGCTAAGTTTAAACATCCTATATTTTCCAGTGCTCGAGATATGGCTAAAAAAAAGGTTTTCAGTTTTCAAAGTCATTCGCCAAGGTCATGACCTTGACCTTGAAATATTGTTTGGAATATCTTCCAACTAAGGTGGCACAACATCACATAAAATTTGAATTGCTTCTGTCTACCCGTTCAGAATACATGAATGCAACAAAAATTTCCCTACCCTGAAATTTTTAGGT
>CM031609.1:35767402-35774902 GCA_018398815.1 Conus ventricosus | reverse complement strand
TGAGACTGATTTCATGCAAAGACACCTCCTAATATCTTTAAAGTTATTCATAACATTCAGTCATACGATCCAAGCAAGAGGCGAGGTTGCCCAACAAGCGGTTGTGTGTTTCAAGTGATGCGTAACATGTCAATTGCACTTCGGCTATTCTTCATAGCATCCGAATGTTAACCAGTTTTCAAATTCCTTTCCGTCACGGTGAAATGAAATGAACAGTTCCGAGCAAGAGCATCAGTTACAAACAGAATGGATACTAATAAAAGTTAGGGCACATGAAAGAAATGATAATAATGATGATAATGGCGGTACATAATACGGAAAGGCTTGTTTTTCTTAACCACAACCCCTTGAAGATAACAAGTGTTGGACTTGCTTCGAAGGTAAAGTGGATTGTCACGGAACAAAGGTGAACTGCAGACTGCATTGACTGAACTTTCCCCTTTGTTTGTTTTGTCCCATGCCTCATTTCTGTCTGTCTGTCTGTCTGTCTGTCTGTCTTCTCTCTCTCTCTCTCTCTCTCTCTCTCTCTCTCTCTCTCTCTATATATATATATATATATATATATATACATATATAAGTATATGTGCGTACGTGCGTGCGTGCGTGTGTGCGTGCGTGGTGTGTGTGTGTGTGTGTGTGTGTGTGTGTGTGTGTGTGTGTGTGTGTGTGTGTGTGTGTGTGTGCCTGCATGTGTGCGTGTGCGTGTGTGTGTGTGTGTGTGTGTGTGTGTGTGTGTGTCTGCATGTGTGCCTGAATGTGTGTGTGTGTGTGTGTGTGTGTGTGTGTGTGTGTGTGTGTGTGTGTGTGTGGACGCCTACGTCACGTGGACGTGCGTGTGGACGGCTACGTGATACGCTGAATTCTGTACACGTTCGTGCAGTTGGCAGCTTAGTAACAAGGCTGTTCACCTGTGAGCTATTTGCCATCAAACATCAAGTTTATTGAGCACTGGCCGATATTATTTCTGATGGAAATACTTCCCCCTCGTGCATGATTTTTTTTCCCCTAGTCGAGTAAGGGAGCTCTACTTTCCGCTTTTACTCAGTATCTTTTCGTCATACGTATGTCGATAGAGTGTCCGTCAATTAAATACATAAGAAATCTTTTTATAAGTGACAAGAAGAAAGCCGTTGTCGTTGATCTTAGTGTCAACACTGAAAAAACAAAACAAAAAAATAAATAAATAAAAAGAGCTTGACATTTCGATTGAGTTTCAATTACGATGGAGTCAGTCTATCCGCTATCTCTGGTCGACTTTTTCGAGGTGGCCTCTGTGCAAGTTCATAGCGTCCGTATCGCCCGCGACATTTAACACTTACGTCGATATGTCACTTGACGTATGGATTATTTCAACTATATATTTCCTATCAAATGCAAAGTTAATGGATGTCCACAAGACTAGAACTTTGTGATCAATATCTAGTGACATGATGGATTTGGAATGCGTTTTTAGCATCGCAGTAACAAAAACACACACACACACAAAACTAAACAACAACAAAAAACAACAACTAGGTCATGAAAATGAATGCGGATGTCATGTGACAGGTCACGTGCTCTTTGAAGTTCAAGGACATTGTGATAACTGCGACGTGCACGCTGTCATGTATTTGTTTCTTATTGGTCCGTACGGCCACAGGCGTTACGACAGGTTACTTCTTTTCTGTCAATGGTATGAAATAAGGCCTGTTGTTTTACACACACACACACACACATACACCTGCACGCGTGCACGCACGCGCGTACATTCACACACACACTCTGTCTTTCTCTCACACACACACACACACACGCCCGCATGCGAGCACATTCTCTCTCTCTCTCTCTCTCTCTCTCTCTCTCTCTCTCTCTCACACACACACACACACACACACACACACACACACACACACACACACACACGCTTTTTCTTCCACAGTCGGCTCACATTACATACAACATGAGCTGGAAGAAAATGTCACTTGAAACGCGAGACTTCTTGGGGGGCCGTCTCCCAATCGAAAGAATTCACACAAACATACACACACACACACACACACACACACACACACACACACACACACACACACACACACACACACACTGACCTTCCAGCGCTAAACGTGCATGGTGTCATCTTTTCACATTATCAGCTAATAGCTGAAGACAGTATCTTTTTTCCAATAGCTTTTCTAACACGAAAAGTGTTTCCAATCACACAAACAGTGTCAAAGCTACGGTCTGTTAGATTAAAAGAAGACCACCCTCTTCCTACAAACTATATTGAGAAAACTGTATGGCTAATTTTCATATGTCTTCTGAAACCAATATCATATAGTTTGTCTTTTTGTTAAGTGAAATGTAGCCGGTCCATTTTCTGTTGAAAGATAGTTTGTCTTTTATTTTAAAGCCAAATGTAGCCTGTCCATTTTCTATTGAAAGACTAAAAACATTTTTTTTCAATGATATAAAAAAAATTATCTGAATATAATTTCATATACAATATTGGTCATTTTACCAATTTATGTGTGTTTCGCTTTGTTCTTGAAAATCAGTCTTTGCTGAATTATGATTGATTCTTTTTCAAGGTCTGCTTGATTTTTGTGTGTGTGTACACGTTCGCAAGACTTGATGGTTTGGTTGCGTTTGCTGGTGTTGGTTGTTTGTGGTTGATGGTTTGTTTCTATGTTGTTGTTTTTTTCTCATTAAATGTGTTTTGTGTAACTGAATTATGTTAAAATAATTGGAAGGGAAGCGGGAGGGGTGGAGGGTGGGGAGGAGGGATACGGGGAAAGGTGAGGAGAAATTTAGGAACACGAGTGGAGATTTGAGAAGAAGTAACATCTCCTCAAAGAAAACATCCAGGAAAGCAATTTAAAGGGCATTTTGGACACAAATATTCGGCAGAATTTGTTGCTGTTCTACAGTTGATCATGAAGAAGAGGATCGCAGGATCATCATCGGCCTAAATCCCAAATTTGACCAGGCACACCATCTGACCTTTCCTTCTTCTTCTTCTTCTTCTTCTTTATCATCATCATTGTCAACCTCGGGTGATGTCGATGGAGGAAGGACTAGCGCACAGCCCAAACACACTCACAGCTTGCTTACAATCTCATTCATATATCATGCATTCGTCACATCAGACCACTAGTAAAGTCTATAACTTTACTACACATGATCATAGAACGAAACATCAATGCATATGGAATCAAACACAATAAAACATTCTCTCTTTCCTGAACTTCACAAAATCATTTATCTAAAACATCATTAACTAACCCGGGTATAAACAGATTTCTACTTTACCTGGCCAGGTGATCTTAACTATTCACGAATCACTGTCTTTTTCTTTTCCTTTTTTTTTCTTTTCACTGTCACTTTCACAACACGACACAACTGCTGGCACTGGTCAAGTTAGACTGCTGGCACCGGTCAGGCTGGACTGCTGGCACTGGTCAGTTTAGACTGCTGGCGTTGGTCAGGTTGGACTGCTGATGAAAGTGGCGCTGGCCAAGTATGAGGTCGAACCCCCGGTTTAGATGGAACAGTGACTATCAACATCGATCTGTTCTCCTTTCTTTCTTCCTGCATTAACGCATTGCACTCTCTCTCTCTCTCCTAGTCTGCTCTATTAAATGGACATGGTTGCTTTTCTTTTCCTTTTCTTTTCTTTCTTTTTCTCTTCATTAGTTAGCAACTCTCTCTCTCCACATCTCTCCTTAGTCCTTCCTCTGCAGACTATCTCGTGCTAATCTCTCAACTTGGTTCTCTTCTCTCCTCCCCTCATCTCTCTCTCTGCCCCTCTCTCTCCTGCAGAGCTTACACTCAGAACCTCTCTCTCTCTCTCTCTGTGTTCGTTCCGCCTTTCCCTCATTCACGCATTACTTTATGCCCTAACTCCGTGTCCAAGGGCGAGTACCATTGGTCAGTATTTTTACCACCTCGTACCCGAAGTTATCTCCCTCTAATTCCATTGGATATTCAAATCATGACAGTCACGCCTACACGCCTTACTCTCTGTGGTGGTCAATTGGTCATTTAATTGATTAGCTTGATTTCACCCCCCACCACATACTACCTTCTCCCTCTCCCTTTCCGGCGATGTCGTAAATTGGCTAGATCAGTCTGGCCCAGACATTGCAATAGGTCGGGCCAACCTATTGAGACGTTGGTCAGCCACTCCGACTGTCTACGAGGAAGATTAGGATTAGCCTCTCGCCATGCCCAAATTGGCCGGATGAGTCTGATCCGGGCGTCGAGACTCGTTTGACCAGACATCGAGGCGTCGGTCAGCTACTTAGTCCGTCTGGCTAGACAGACCGTCTCCGTGGAACCTCTCTCCTATGCTTAATTGGCTGGATCCGACACATGGGCCCGTCTGCCTGACGCCTAGAATATTTGAGTTCGGCTTAAGTCCGAATGGGCTGGTGGCGATTGACCACGAATTTGGTTGTGTTTATTTTTGGACCGTGACAATTTCCCCCTTGCAAAAGACTATGCACCGCATTGTCTCAAAACAACGGTACAAAAAAAAGACAACAACCGAATTTGCTGACACACAGCTACACGTGCAAAGTTTGAAAAATACTTTACAACCAACGGTTTATAAATTATAAAATATATCATTAGTGAATACCACTCCAATGAGTTATCATTGACGTGCGCTCTTGCGTTATTTCAACTCATTTTATAACAACCCCTGTGCGCACTTATGCAATTCCCCTACCTGCGGATTTGCCACATCTTCTCTTCACAATTTCTATGAAAAGCACAATATAATATGATCACGATCCATGACACTTCACTGAGGAATCTCCATCCTCACTTATTGCAAATAATGCATCACTACACAAGCGACTGCATGCTCCAAGCATAACTACATTCACATGAGCAAGTCTCACAAAGAAAATATGAACAAGTCTCACACAAAGAATGTGAACCATAGCCAACTGGGAATGAACCCATATCCAATCAACATAACTGTAATCAACACATATTATCAACAAAGCACCCCGGATATGACTGACTTCCTCTGAATTCATCATCTTCTCCACCTTTCCCTTTTCTGGCTGCTTTGTGTCGCCTCCGACAACAAAACCTAGGAACTCCTACTGTCTAGCCCTTCATACAGTGACACATCCCTGTATGACTCTTCTGGAAACTTAGGCAACAAAATCTCCCCTTCTTCTGCTGGGTCTCCTTCACCTCATCAATGATTGCTGCGGCGCCTATGTGCTGAGTCTCACGCTGAATATATTTGCGGAGGAAATTTGCATGGAAAAGTTTTGGTTTCCCATTCACATCAATTCGGTAATTCCGATCTACCTTTTCAGTGATGGTGAATGGTCCTTTCCAATGCATCAGCAGCTTGTTGTGATCCGTGGGAAGCAGTACCAGGACTTGATCTCCCGCCTTGAGGGATTGCTTCCTCACCTTTCTGTCATATTGCTTCTTCTGCCCGACCCTAGCCTTCTGCAAACTTTCCTTTGCAACCTTACATGTCTCATACCTGTGCCCACCTTGGAATAGGGCGAGATTGGGCCAATCAGATCAACAGCCACCCTCCTGAATGGTGTGTCAATTAAAGGGGATGTTTAAGAGGCGCCTTCCTCTTCACCCCTCTTGTGGCTGACCTTTGACACACGTCACATGACATGCAGAAACGCTTGATGTCTGCCATTGCTCCTGGCCAATGAAAGTCATCAAAGATTCGGTCAGCTGTTTTGCTGGTGCCGAGATGACCCGCCATGAGCGACTCGTGACCCACTGACATGACAGTGTCACGATAACCTGCTGGTACCTCTAACTGAGTGGTCACCTTACCTGTCTTCCCCTTGGTGAACACTCGGTACAACAGCCCGCCTTTCACAAGAAATTCTGTCTCACCTCCTCTAACCTCCTGTTTCTCTCCACCTCTTGCCAACTCCCAAGACTTCACGAGCGAAGGGTCTTGTTCCTGCGCTGCCCTAAACTCATCAGGTGACACATCTATGCCTGACTTCCTTGCTGGAACGACTAACGGTTTATCAACCTTTTCCTCCTTCTTGCTCCGTGTTTGAACTGCTGCCCCTGTAGCAGTCAACAACTCAGGATCCCCTGGATCCCTTGCACCTGGAATATTTCCAATGATCAAATCATGAAGGGGTTTCTCCATCACCAACGCAGACAACTCGCCTGAGAAGTAAGGGGTACGTACTTCTGTCTTAGCAACTGGAAACTCCCTCACAGTGCCATCGATTAGAGTACAGGTCTGGATTTGCCCTGTCAAATCCCCTTTCTCGACCAGCGTTGTTCTCACCACCCCGCATGAACAACCAGTGTCTCGTAACACTTTCACCCTCTGCTGGCCAATCCACCCTTCTTCCACTGGTAACGAACCACTCAGCCTAGTGCCCTCCATCCCTGACACTGACTGCTGTCCAGTGCTAGCCATAGGCCGCACTCTACCCTCTTCAGATTGGATCCCTTTTGGTTCCACTGCAGGTCGTTTCCCTTGACGACCCTTATCCACCTCTTGCAAGGCTGCTGCCTTCTGGAACCTCATGCGACAATCCCTCGCCACATGTCCCTTCTTGTGACAAATGAAACACCTATTGTCCCTTTGTCCTCCTTCTTGCCCCACCACTGGGTTTGCAGACTGTGCAGGAAACTCCCCTAGTCTCCTTGCACTCTTCTCACCTGTGCCTAGCACCTGTTTCTTCCTGCACCTTAGTGCCCAAAACGTGCCTCTCTATGCACCTCTGCGATCTTCAACAACTCCCATGCTGTCTCTGGCTGCCTCTCTTTCAAATGTATAGTTAACTCTGGACTACAACCTGACAAAATCTGTTCTTCATAACCAGGTCTTTCAATTCAGTGAACTCCTTCTTCGTACCGCTCAACTCTAACCATTTATCAAAATAGTGATCTAAACGTGCACCAAACTGAGTGTACGTTTCCCCTGCTTGCAATCTAGCTGAACGAAATTTCTTTCTGAATCCCTCCTCTGTGAGGTCAAATCCCTTCATCAACGATTCCTTCACAGCACCAAAATCGGATTGGGTGTCTGCTGGCAATGCAGTGAAAATCTGCAATGCCTTACCCGTCAATAGCGCTGACAAAATGACTGCCCACTCTTCTGAAGGCCAACCCTGACTGGTCGCAAACGTTTCGAAACGACTGATGTATGCATCAATCGAATCTGTTCCTTCAGAGAACTTCGGCAACTTTGGTCGGGGGCGTAACTGCGCACAGAGTCACTGGAAAGTGAACTACCATCATCGGTGGTCTCCCTTTGTATTCTCACCTTTTCTAACTCCAATTGAATCCTTAATCTTTCTGTCTCCTGCTTTATTCTTTCTGTTTCCTGCGCTTCGCTAGCCTGATTAGCCTGAATCCTTAATCTTTCTGTTTCCTGCGCTTCCTTTGTCTTTCTGTTTCCTGCGTTGCGCTAGCTTTAGTCCTTTCCTGCTCTGCTATTTCTACAGCGACACGTCGTCTTTCCGCGCGTTCATCCCTTTCCATCTTTTGCTGGTTTTC
>CM031609.1:35754902-35762402 GCA_018398815.1 Conus ventricosus | reverse complement strand
GTTGATACGTTTGACGATTTCATTGGATGGTCTTGGTCTGATTTCTCCCTCAATCCTATCTTTTCTCTCTCTCTCTCTCTCTCTCTCTCTCTCTCTCTCTCTCTCTCTCTCTCTCTCTCTCTCTCTCTCCTCTCCCCATTTCGCCTTCTGCCTCTCTTCCCCTTATTGGCTACGGTCATAGCGTAATCTTTTTTTAAATCTCATTTGTATGTGTGTCATTCTCTTTCTTCCGTTTGTCATGATTATTGATCCCCCCCCCCTCTCTCTCCCTCCCTCTCTTTCACTCCCTTCATTCCCCATCCCCCCCCCCCTCTTTCTCTCTCTTTCGCCTTCCTCCCCCTCTCTCCCTCTCACTTTTCATGATCATTGTGCTATTCTCTCTCTTTCAATTGTCGTCATTGCACCGTCTTTTCTCTCTCTCTCTCTCTCTCTCTCTCTCTCTCTCTCTCTCTCTCTCTCTCTCTCTCTCTCTCTCTCTCTCTCTCTCTCTCTTGGTTCATGAGCATTTTTTGTGCCCCCCCCCCCCCCCGCCCAATTTCATTTTCATGCTCACTGACACGTTCACTGTCTTTCTCATTTGTTACTATGATTAAGTCTTTTACAGTTTAATCTGCCATGATTGTTAGGTCAATCTGTCTCTCTCTTAATTGTCATGCTTATCTTATCTCTGTCTCACTTATCATTGTCATTCTCTACATCACTCGTCATGGTCATTGTGTCATTCTCTGTCTGTCTGTTTGCCTGTCTGTCTGCCTGTCTGTCTGTCTGTCTCTGTCTGTCTGTCTGTCTCTGTCTGTCTGTCTGTCTGTCTGTCTGAGTCTCTGTGTCTGTCTGTCTGTCTCTGTCTGTCTGTCTGTCTGTCTCTGTCTGCCTGTCTGTCTGTCTGTCTGTCTGTCTGTGTCTGTGTCTGTCTGTCTGTCTGTCTGTCTCTGTCTTAATCAGCTGTCATTGTCATTGCTGTCATGTCAATATTTGAGACAGAGAGAGAGAGAGAGAGAGAGAGAGAGAGAGAGAGAAGAGAGAGAGAGAGAGAGAGAGAGAGAGAGAGAGAGAGAGAGAGAGAGAGAGAGAGAGAGAGAGAGAGAGAGAGAGAGGGAGAGAAAGGGTTGATCAGCTTGCCAGGAATGCTGCAAGTAAAGAGTTGAGCGGATTCTATGTCCCCCGCTGGTCGGAAACCTAAAGCTCAGACATATGTCAAAGGCCTCTGGCACGGGCCATGGAACACGCAGCTGGACGACAAACTCTAATTCCTCCAAACCTTGAAGAATTGTCACCATGTGCCATTGATGGACGTAACGAAAAAAAAAAAAATAACAACAGTTTTTTGGTGATTGCACACAGACCACTTCTTTCATACCACTTTTCACCAGAGATCATGAAGATCTTGTTGAGAGATATTCCACTAAAGAGATTTTTTTAAGTTTCTGAATGAGAGAAACGTCGTTCTTCTGATCTAAGATGTTACGGAAGAAAGCCTGTAAAACCGTTTCAGCGTGTCTTTGGAAACATCTGTTTTCGTGAATTGTTGGCACGTGACTTTTTGACACCTACGTGGAGGGTGACTGTGATGACGTGACAACTCCCTCTCGGTTGTGATGGTCATTGAATCGTTCTCTTTACAGCAAATAATAATTATGATCATGGTCATTACGTTATATTGTAGTGTAGCGTCGTGTCGTGTCGTGTCGTGTCGTGTCGTGCAGTGCAGTGCAGTGCAGTGCAGTGCAGTGCAGTGCAGTGCAGTGCAGTGCAGTGCAGTGCAGTGCAGTGCAGTGCAGTGTAGTGTAGTGTAGTGTAGTGTAGTGCAGTGTAGTGTAGTGCAGTGCAGTGTAGTAGTGTAGTGTAGTGTAGTGTAGTGCAGTGCAATGTAGTGTAGTGTAGTGTAGTGTAGTGTAGTGGAGTGTAGTGTAGTGCAGTGCAGTGCTGTGCAGTGCAGTGCAGTGCAGTGCAGTGTAGTGCAGTGCAGTGCAGTGCAGTGCAGTGTAGTGTAGTGTAGTGTAGTGTAGTGCAGTGCAGTGCAGTGCAGTGCAGTGTAGTTGTGTAGTGTAGTTGTGTAGTGTAGTGTAGTGTAGTGTAGTGTAGTGTAGTGTAGTGTAGTGTAGTGTAGTGCAGTGTAGTGTAGTGCAGTGCAGTGCAGTGCAGTGCAGTGTAGTGTGTAGTGTAGTGTAGTGTAGTGTAGTGTAGTGTTAGTGTAGTGTAGTGTAGTGCAGTGTAGTGTCAGTGCAGTGCAGTGTAGTTGTGTAGTGTAGTGTTAGTGTAGTGTAGTTGGTGTAGTGCAGTGCAGTGTAGTGTAGTGTAGTGCAGTGTAGTTGTGTAGTGCAGTGCAGTGCAGTGCAGTGCAGTGTAGTGCAGTGTAGTGTAGTGTAGTGTAGTGTAGTGTAGTGTAGTGTAGTGTAGTGTAGTGTAGTGTGTTAGTGCAGTGCAGTGTAGTGTAGTGCAGTGTAGTGGTAGTGTAGTGCAGTGTAGTGTAGTGTAGTGTAGTGTAGTGTTAGTGCAGTGTAGTGTAGTGCAGTGCAGTGTCAGTGCAGTGCAGTGTAGTTGTGTAGTGTTGAGTGTAGTTGTAGTGTATGTGTAGTGTAGTGTAGTGTAGTGTATGTGTAGTGTAGTGCAGTGTAGTGTAGTGCAGTGCAGTGTATGTTGTGTAGTGTAGTGTAGTGTAGTGTAGTTGTGTAGTGCAGTGCAGTGTAGTGTAGTGTAGTGCAGTGTAATTGTGTAAGTGTAGTGCAGTGCAGTGTAGTGCAGTGTAGTGCAGTGTAGTGTAGTGTAGTGTAGTTGTGTAGTGCAGTGCAGTGTAGTGTAGTGTAGTGTAGTGTAGTGTAGTGCAGTGCTTTATATACGTCGTCTAGCGTTGTATTCCTTTGCACTATTTTTTCTTCTTTCTTGTCTTCTTCATCTTCTTTCTCCCATCTTCATTTCCGCCATCATCTTATTGACGGCTTTGCGATTAAATTTGTAGGATAATGGTGTGGGACAGGACAGCCGGGGAAGTGGGGGAGGAGGGGGGGGGGGGGGGGGTTGGCATACTGGGGAATAAGGAACGGTACAGTGGTGACAGGTAGCAAAAGGTGTGGCCGGACGACCCGCATCAGTACGTGTGGAGGCAGAGTGGATGGGTGTGGTGAAGGGGAGGGGGTGAGGGGACAGGGTGGGCCTGTGGAGGCAGAGTGGGTGGTGTGGTGAAGGGGGTGGGGTGAGGGGACAGGGTGGGCCTGTGGAGGCAGAGTGGATGGGTGTGGTGAAGGGGGTGAGGACAGGGTGGGCCTGTGGAGGCAGAGTGGGTGGGTGTGGTGAAGGGGAGGGGGTGAGGGGACAGGGTGGGCCTGTGGAGGCAGAGTGGGTGGGTGTGGTGAAGGGGAGGGGGTGAGGGGACAGGGTGGGCCTGTGGAGGCAGAGTGGGTGGGTGTGGTGAAGGGGGTGGGGTGAGGGGACAGGGTGGGCCTGTGGAGGCAGAGTGGGTGGGTGTGGTGAAGGGGAGGGGGTGAGGGGACAGGGTGGGCCTGTGGAGGCAGAGTGGGTGGGTGTGGTGAAGGGGAGGGGTGAGGGGACAGGGTGGGCCTGTGGAGGCAGAGTGGGTGGGTGTGGTGAAGGGGAGGGGGTGAGGGGACAGGGCTGGGCTCAACCAGCAGTGGGAGAAGGGGGGGTGAGGTACAGGTGGGCTGGAGAGGGGAGGGGTGGGGGTGGGGGATGGGGGGGGGGGGGGGGGGGGGGGGGCGAGGGGACGGGGATAGAGAAGGGGGGCGGGTGGTTGACTGGTGCCGGGGTCTCGGATGTTGATCCCATTTCTTTGTCAGGAATTAAAAGCAAGACATGCATCTGGTTGGTAGACAGCTTAGGAGAAATCACCTGGTTCTTTTTGTTTCCTAACATGATTTTCTTTGGATCAGACACAGAGCGCAAGTCCTCCGTTCAAAGAGAAATGATATGGCTGTTTTGTGAAACAGGTGCGTACACTGGTAGGTGGGTGGGTGGGTAGTGTTGTTGTTTTTGTTGCTTCCTGCACATGGCAATTTTGTCAGGGGTCTTAGGGCTCTGGTGTTTTTGGCAATGCTGCTGGACAAAGGTTCAGAGCGTTAAAAAAATCAATGCTGCTCACTCTACGCTCCAGATACTGATAACTGTTCAGATGCCAGAGGTCTGGGCTAACGTGTCAGTCAGGCTTTAGCCACGCTTGTGCTTCACGTGAACGACATCAACGTTTCAACCCAATGAGAAAATGAGATTGTTTTTGTTTTGTTTTGTTTATATCAAAACCCCTTCCCTTTTAAAAAAGATTCTTACAGTATTTTCAACACAAATACTCTGTTTTCGACAAATGGCACATATACAAGACACAAACATTAGGAAGTTGTTTTCATTGTTTGGTACATAACTTACTACAAACGAAGGCTAAAGATACATTATAGCAACCCAACAACAAGCCCCTCTCCCCCCACCTCTCTCTCTCACACACACACACACACACACACACACACACACACACACACACACACACACACACACACACACACACACACACACACACACACGCGCGCGCGCGCGCACATTTCCTATGTCCTTTCTTACCTTCCTCTCCCCAACCCTCCCGTCAATTTCTTATTTCTCGAAGACAATGCAAGTTAGATGTAACATATGTGCTAGGTAAATGCTGCTTATGAACAAACTTTACCAGCTTCACTGTCTGTTTGGCTGTCTACAATTCGCTCTTCTAGAAGAAGTTCTGCTGTATTTTCCACAATATTCAATAATAAATTCAAAACAACAACAACAACATCAATACAACAAAGCGTCCATGAAAAGGACGAAAACCCTGCATGCTTCAATCATTCCTTGCACAAGTTAAAATTGCGTCCCAACTCGGACACCCTTTTTGAGTAGTTTGCAATCGGTTTTCCTCCGACATTATGTGAGTTTTGCACTTGGTGATCCCCACCTTTGATCATCTTAATACTGACCCAATAAACAATCCTGTAATGGAGATCCACTTCACCTGTTGCTTGTGTGACGCGTTCGCAGCCTCCCACACCACTCTACCCTTACCCAGCCTCTCTCTCTCTCTCTCTCTCTCTCTCTCTCTCTCTCTCTCTCTCTCTCTCTCTTTCTTTCTTTGTCTGTCTGTCTCTCTCTCTTGCTTATCGGCTCTTTATATCGTGTCTTTTTTCACTCCATCCCTTCTCTATGTCTGTCTTTGTTTCAAGCCAACGTTTCATCACAGCTACCTGAACAGACACGACAAAAGACGCAGCGGACTCTAATTCCCTGTAGAATATTGATGTCATAACTTCAAGTTGGCATACCCCCCCCCCCCCCCCCCCCCTCTCCCTTTCCTTCCCCGTTCAATTTTGCGTCACAGACAATCCTTTCATCCCCCATGCTGCGCCAAAGACAATCCTTACATCAACCACGCTGATAGTTACGTTCATGCCAGTTACTGGTCGCCTGTCTCCCCTAGCCAGTCTCCTCAGCGTGCAAACGTGCTCTGGAACATTAAGGGGTCGAACGCGTCACACACACACACACACACACACACACACACACACACACCCCACACACACACACACGCACACACGCACGCACGCACGCACGCACGCACGCACGCACGCACACACACACACACACACACACACACACACACACAAAACACATACACACACACGCACACACGCACATACACACACCCACACACACACACACACACACACACACACACACACACACACACACCTGCATGTTATCCTTTGCCCGTAGTATTTACCGCCCGGCATGGGAGTGATGACAATATGGACCCATGCAACCCCGCACGTGTTCAGTCTCTGGAGTGAGGGACACCTGTCGATCACATAGCCTCCCACAAACGTGATGTGACTTCGCTCTCTGAAGGGAAATGACCAATCAGAACGGGACAGACCCACCAAAGGCCATCAGACTGGAAACATCCAATGACAGTGAAGAACACTTGGACCCCGGTGTTTGCCGGAGAAGGATCTTTTATTTCCCTACTTCTGAGTATCCAGTGTCTTACAAGTTTCACCGATGGACCCAGAAGAAGAATGAGTGGTGTCTAGTATTTAAAGTCTGGAGACTATGCATTGTTCTGTAATCATGCCTTACACCTTAACAGCATGCATAACCTTATGGCCACGCTTAACAACATCCGTTACGATGATTAGTAAATACCGTTTACTTTCTAAATGCTGTGTAGCATGTGACTAGTTAAAACTTGTGCCTTTTTGACTGAATTCAAGAATTCTCATCATCACCAATTCCAGAAGCTATTCCCTTCAACTGATGCAGTTTCTCAGTTTGTCCAGCATCACCGGTTAAAATCCACTTTGACACATGAATACGGAAACTAAAGTGGAGACAGTAAAATTAAAGGTGACACATTTAGTCTCGTTATCCCGGCTAGGATCTTACACTGTCCTGAAAGTTCAGGGGCAAGTGTGAGGACTCTTCCAGCCCGAGCCCCAACCCTCCACCTGCAAACCAGGTTTGTAACTACTGCAGATCTTTGGATCATGTCCACAAGAAGTGGCGCAGCACAGGAACAATCCATGCTGACCTGGGCCACAGGAACAATCCATGCTGACCTGGGCCACAGGAACAACCATGCTGACCTGAGCCACAGGAACAACCCATGCTGACTGAGCCACAGGAACAACCCATGCTGACCTGGGCCACAGGAACAATCCATGCTGACCTGAGCCACAGGAACAACCCATGCTGACCTGGGCCACAGGAACAATCCATGCTGACCTGGGCCACAGGAACAACCCATGCTGACCTGGGCCACAGGAACAACCCATGCTGACCTGGGCCACAGGAACAATCCCTGCTGACCTGAGCCACAGGAACAACCCATGCTGACATGGACCACAGGAAAAAATCCCTGCTGACCTGGGCCACAGGAACAACCCATGCTGACCTGGGCCACAAGAACAATCCCTGCTGACCTGGGCCCCCAGGAACAATCCCTGCTGACCTGGGCCACAGGAACAATCCATGCTGACCTGGGCCACAGGAACAACCCATGCTGACCTGGGCCACAGGAACAAACCCATGCTGACCTGGGCCACAGGAACAATCCATGCTGACCTGAGCCACAGGAACAACCCATGCTGACCTGGCCACAGGAACAATCCATGCTGACCTGGGCCACAGAAACAATCCATGCTGACCTGGGCCACAGGAACAATCCATGCTGACCTGGGCCACAGGAACAATCCCTGCTGACCTGGGCCACAGGAACAATTCATGCTGACCTGGGCCACAGAAACAATCCATGCTGACCTGGGCCACAGGAACAATCCCTGCTGACCTGGGCCACAGGAACAATCCATGCTGACCCGGGCCACGGGAACAATCCATGCTGACCTGGGCCACAGGAACAATCCATTGCTGACCTGGGCCACAGGAACAATCCAAGCTGACCTGGGCCACAGGAACAATCCATGCTGACCTGGGCCACCGGGAACAATCCCTGCTGACCTGAGCCACAGGAAC